>JAJOZX010005134.1:340000-348191 GCA_023014485.1 Bathynomus jamesi
TATATATATATATGTGTGTATATAATATATATATATATATATATTATGTGTGTGTATATATATATATATATTAGGGTGGTCCTCCCTTATACAGGCGATATTTTTTTTGGGTAATTTACATGCTCCCACCCAATAAAGTTGTTCCACTTAATAAGAAAATAATTCTGCTTCAATTTGAGCTCGATCGGATAATAATTAGAGGTGGCTGTCGAAGCTTGAAGTTACCACAAAACTGCCCGTGAGTCCCCCCACCCCATTACGATGGGTATTACCCGCTCAAGGCGGGGGGTTTTCTATTGGCCCCCTGAACAATCTCAGTTGGCCCCCAGGGATCCATGGATTTTTATTTTGCATATATATTTTACATTATAAGCGTTATACATAACACTGATGACGTACTATTTTGAATCGTCATGGCTGGCAAGACCACTCACTGTAGCTCACTGTTTAAGATCTTAGTAGGTTCAGGATATTTCTTCCTGTGTTGCTCCACGACTTTCAATAGGTATTGAAGTTGTTCTTCATTCTTAGTGTGTTTTCCACTATAATGCTGGATAAGTGCAATCCCGCGTTCGGCATTGTCGTTCACGACCTTGATGTTTTGAACTTTCCGAAGAGCCTCTTGAAACTCATCATCTGAGTCCCATGTTGACGGGTCTTTTTGCATAAATGCAGTATTGATATTGAGGGCCCGTATAAGCTTGAAAGAGTTTCTCGTGCTCAAGGAATCCAATGTTGGGAGATGATCTTGACGAAGGCTCACACGTTTAGGACATTTTAGGCTGCTTTCTGTCTCATTAATTCCTTTTACAATTAATCTTTTTGTGTCTACTGATACAGAAGCATCAAACAGTGCCAATCCCACCATTTCCTCAGATAGGTACCACAAGTGGCCAGCAAATTTAGATGCTGCAGATTTTGCCCATTTTAAGGATTTCGTTCAAAATTTAAAGTTTGACAGCCACCCCTAAATATTATCGGATCTGGTAAAAAATTTGCCAAAATAATTTTTTTATGAAGTGGAACTACTTTATCGGGTGGGAGCAGTAAAAATAAAAAATTCGTTTTTGAGGACGACCCTAATATTCAGCTCAAAGATCTTTCAAGACAAATTTTCAGATGTCAAAATCACCTTCTAAGAGCTGAAACAACACTTCTTCCATGCTCATAATATTGCTCAGTTATGAAACGCAGCTGTTCCACAGTCCATGCAGTCATCTTGAAGGGTTAGTTTTAACTAACACTTTTATTTTGTTTTGTATCTTATCTTGTCTTGTATTGTCAAAACCTGTACAATCCTGTACAAACTTGTAACTATCCTCTTTCGAATGATGCGTATGATTTTATAAAAGGACTTATACTTTAAGAGTTACAGGGGTTTCTTTTGGGTCCCATTTCTCTGGATCACCCTTTATATGATGAATAAATGTCTCTTGAAATAATTTTCATATATATATATATATATATATATATATATATATATATATATATATATATATATATACAGGTGGGCGGAAAGTAGCTCCCTAATTTAAATTACATATAAATTATGTATAAATTGTGATTGTATTGTTATATTGTTATGGTGTGTTCTCTAAAGTGGTACAATTGTAACGGTAATCTTTTTTTCTCTAAAGTGTTCTCTTTGTTCTCTAAAGTAGTACAATTGTAACGTTCATTTTTTTTTTCATTTCAGATTGAAGGGTAACATGGCTGAGCGTTTAACACTGCAGGAGCGTGCCCAGTTGGCGGCACGGTATACGAAGTTTGGCAATCTGTCGTTCGAGTTCAAAGGTGGTGGCGGGCCATTCACGGACCACGTGCCCAAGTGGACCCGAAAACAATCAAGAACTGCCACTCGAAGCTCATGACCACGGGGTCTGTGGCTGATGTTCGAAGATGTGGTCGCCCTTCGACATCCAGGGCCCAGGAGACGGTGCAGGCAGTTCAGGAAATGTTCGCACGGAGTCCACGAAAGTCAACTCGCCAGGCAGCTCGGGAAAGTGGACTCTCCCGCTACTCAGTGCGAACTGTGCTGAAGAAGGAGCTGAACTGGCGTGCGTGGAAGCAGCATTACTGCCAATCTCTCTCGGACGAGGACTGCGACATTCGCATGGAGTTCGGGGAAATCATGCTGGCTTGGCATGAAGACTGGCCCCATCTCTTCCGCAACATCCTCTGGAGCGACGAGGCGGTGTTCCACGTCGGAGGCTTTGTCAACCGCCACAATTGCCACTACTGGGCAGGAGAGGATCCCATGGTTACCGCTGAAAAACGGCAGAATCGGTTCAGTGTAACGGTGTGGTGTGGTATGACCTCAGATCAGGTGTGGGCCCGTTCCTTCTGCGCAACACCATGAATGCTGAGCGGTACCTTGCTATGTGCGAAACGAGGTCTGGCCGGTTGTCAGCACATGGGAGAACATCGACGATCTGATATTTATGCAAGATGGCGCCCCTCCGCACTTCGCTCTTGTTGTCCGTGAGTGGCTGGATGCCCACTTCCCTGGGCGTTGGATGGGTCGTCGTGGTCCACATCAATGGCCAGCCAGGAGCCCCGACTTGACACCGTGCGACTTCTTTCTTTGGGGGTGGGTAAAGGAAGAAGTCTACCGCACCAAACCGAGGACATTGGAAGAACTGGAGGACCGAATTCGGGAAGTCATGTCCTCCATCCCGCCGGAGTTCCTGCTAAAGTCAGTGGACGCCATTCCTGGGCGGCTCCAGAAGCTGGTGGAAAGAGTTAGAGCCCACATTGAATTTTAGAGAAAACCTACCATGTATGCCTACCTTTTCATATTATTTCTTCTGAAATAAATGGATAATATACGTATTTGTTTACCAATCCAAAATAGGGAGCTACTTTCCGCCCACCCTGTATATATATATATTAGTGATGTAGCGGATGTCATTTGTTTCACATCCGCGGATGCGGATGCGGATGAGGATGTTTGATTTCAACATCCGCGGATGCGGATGTCTACATTTTCGTTATTTTTTAGGATATATTCGAGATTTGTTGTGTTTAACGTATATAATAAGTTATTATATAGAGAGAGCTGTAGCTATAATGTAGTATAATTGATTAATTGTACAATAATTGCTGTACTTTTCTCTGAACATATAAAATAATATCAAGCATCTAACTAATATAGAAATCAATTAGTGAATTCGTCTGCAAATAAATTCGTTATATTTTGTTGAGTTTCAGCCACAATTAGAAACCATAATTGTGTTACCAGGATGCGGGACGTGAACCCAACTCAAATGCACCCCACCGACCTCTTTTCCCAACCTCCACCCTTATAGAAAGAGATCTTTAATTAGCTTCATAACTATTTATATTAAGTTTAAAGTTTTATTAGGCATATTTATAAATGAGTAATTAAAATAAAGTAAACTAAGATGTTCATCGTTTAATGTTCAAACTTAATTATAGGAAGGTTATGCTTAAGGAACATTAATTTTTCTGCCTTTTCTGCTGCCAGTCTGTTTCTCTTTTCATCATATATTAATCCAGCACTGCTAAATAATCTCTCGCTTGGTACGTTTGTTGGAGGACAGGCTAAATAATCTCTCGCTTGGTACGTTTGTTGGAGGACAGGCTAAATGTTTCCTTGCAAGTTTACTCAAGTATGGATAGATATTCTGCGTATTTTTCCACCAACTAATAGGATTGTCACATGCAGCCAGGCGTTTTTTCTTGGTGATAGCTCTCGATCATTTTTACTACATCTTTTGACATCGCGTAGGTCTCGTCATTGCTGCTTGACTCAAGAAACTGAGAGACAGATTCTGTGATAGATTTGCTTGTTGAAAGTGTTGGTTCTGTCACTGAAACTTTTATTCTTTTGGTGGGTGGCGAAGCGACAGATTCAAGAGATTGAAGCTCTTCAACTGCTTTGCCAAGTGATGATTTAACTCGTTCTAATGTACTAGGTGAAAATAACTTAGCTTTGTAACGTGGATCTAAGTAGGTTGCAAGAGAGTAACTTCATACAAGAACAGCCTCTCGTCTTGTCGCTTGCATCACTTTTGCGCACAATGAACTAGTTCTATTAATATAGTAGAATTTGATAATTTCCGCTTATTAATGACGTTTTATCTCAACGGTCCACATCCGCAGTCCAAAGTGCGGATGCGGACGCGAGAAAATGTGCGGATGTTCCGCGGATGCGGATGCGGATGTGACCTACATCACTATATATATATATATCTATATATATATATATATATACACAGGGTGTTTGAAAACTTTCTGTACAAATTGTAATGGGGGATAGGCAACACCAAGACAAACCCTTTTCGTCTATAAGTGTATGTCCGCTGACGTCACCATTCGGCGCGAGAGGGCGCCGCTGCAATTGGCTAAAAGGTGAAGTGGGCTAGACTCGCGCTTGCCGCGGGCATTCTTAAATCGGACGTAGTACGCGTAACATGGAGCGCTTCACGACTGCTGAGATGGCTGACATGCATATGATGTATGGGGCTGCCAATGGAAACGGAAGAGCTGCTGTGAGGTTGTACCGACAGCGCTTCCCAAACAGACGTGTGCCAAACCACCAAACGTTTGCGCATTTGCATCGGCGACTGCGAGAAACTGGAACATTCCATGCAAACATGCATGACACTGGTCGGGAGAGAAACGTGCGCACTCCTGACATGGAAGAAGAAATCCTACGGCGATTTGAGGACAATCCAAGCGCAAGCACGCGAGGTGTTGCACGTATCCTCGGTGTGAACCACGACCTGGTCTGGAGAGTGTTGCACAAGCAGCAACTTGCCATGGACGATACCCGCCCAAATATTGACGGCGAACCGTTCTTGATGAGCATGCACCCGTGTAGCATGTGGATTTTGCGTGCGCCCACACGTGAGAATTGTGCATGTTAAACACACCCTCACGTGTGAAACAGGCCTCATCTGAGAACAGCACATAAGCCGGAAAATTAGGCTGCACCGCTGTCTGCTGCAGAAACCAGCGTGCGAATTCCACACGAAGAGGGTAATCCGAGGTTGTAATGCCTGGACTCTCTGACGATGAAACGGATGTAACTGCTGCTCGTGCAACCTCTCCAGACCAGGTCGTGGTTCACACCGAGGATACGTGCAACACCTCGCGTGCTTGCGCTTGGATTGTCCTCAAATCGCCGTAGGATTTCTTCTTCCATGTCAGGAGTGCGCACGTTTCTCTCCCGACCAGTGTCATGCATGTTTGCATGGAATGTTCCAGTTTCTCCAGTCGCCGATGCAAATGCGCAAACGTTTGGTGGTTTGGCACACGTCTGTTTGGGAAGCGCTGTCGGTACAACCTCACAGCAGCTCTTCCGTTTCCATTGGCAGCCCCATACACCATATGCATGTCAGCCATCTCAGCAGTCGTGAAGCGCTCCATGTTACGCGTACTACGTCCGATTTAAGAATGCCGCGGCAAGCGCGAGTCTAGCCCACTTCACCTTTTAGCCAATTGCAGCGGCGCCCTCTCGCGCCGAATGGTGACGTCAGCGGACATACACTTATAGACGAAAAGGGTTTGTCTTGGTGTTGCCTATCCCCCATTACAATTTGTACAGAAAGTTTTCAAACACCCTGTATATATATATATATATATATATATATATATATATATTATAATATATATATATATATATATAATATATATATATATATATATATATATAATTTAGGGTGATTCAAATATGGGGGTAAATTTTTTTTTATATTTTATGTGTTCAACCCTTTAAATGGTTCATTTCAACATAAAAATAACTATCCTAAAATATTTTAGCAAATTTTTAATTTTGAAGGGTTGCTACCAGCAATTAAAAATTGACAGAACGACTCAAATTGTCAAATTTTTCCACACCACCCAGGAGGTACAGTACAAGGCGCATTCCTTTTTTTTAACGTGGAAAGCTCCCCCATAGGTCCTACCAAAACCACAAGCATGCATAATTAAACTAGCATGATATTTGAGACATTAGCTGTCCTTACTTCATCAATGTTTCCTTTTTTCTATCAGGGTAAACAGCCCTATAGTTTTTCACTACTTGTAGCAAGAATTGTTTTTGATCTTCGTCATGTGTTAGTATTTTATTATATTCATCCATTAATTTTAGTCCTCTTTCCGCTATATCATTCACGACTTTCCACTGTTTGATAGATTTCTTAGCGGAGTTAAACTCTTCATCATTATGCCATTCTTTAGCATCTTTGAGTACAAATTTTGAACTAAATTCTGTTATTGTAAAGAATCTTTGAGTACAAATTTTGAACTAAATTCTGTTATTGTAAAGAATCTTTGAGTATTTGATGTGACAAGATCTACTAATTTCTTCGTTAGAATAAGTGCAGGATCTAGAAAAGCCCGTTTTGCAGGAAGAGTTTCTATTGTATTTTGCAAGGCCTTTACCATTTTGTTTTTTGTTTCAGTAGGCACTTCATCATCATGAAAGGCCAACGCTACCAGTTCTTCTGATAGGTACCAGAGGTGACCTAACAGTTTTTTAATAGCAACAAATGTGATTGTGTCATTTATTTGTTTGTAGACTACAAGATTCTGTAATAATTCCAGATCAAGACGAGGAGCGCAAGATGGCACAGGAGCTGTAAACCATGCCTTTACATATAACCGAGTAGCAAATAGACAGATGTCTTTTAGTCCTTTTTTGTCTTATACTTAAATTTTGAACTGAGATTTGAACAAAAAATTTTAATGAATATGTAATTTTGGCCATCCACCTAGCCCGATGAAGTCCCGCTGGATGTTTAAATTTGATTCCACCTTTTGGTTCACCTCCCAAAAAAATAATTGTTAACTGCAATAGTTCTAGGTAATCGTCTCTTGGTTGGAATGTGTCTAGTTGATTTGCTGCAAATATAATTGTCATATCTTTGATGTCATGAATATTTTCATAGATATCTGGATCTGATAATACTGTTTCGTAGTCCTCCTTATTAATGCTTGACCATTTTTCTCTGAACTTCTTAAAAAGGACTATATCTGGGCGAGAAGATGTGATAAAGACTTTGAAACAACAGCTTCCAGCATAATTTCAAATATGTGGTGTCGCATGCCAGCCACAATAAATCGTTGTCGAATTTTTGTTCTAGAAGAATAGTGCACCATTTCTAGGACCAGTATTGGCTGCCGTTGTATCGAAACACATGCATTTTATTTGTTCGCAGATGCCCCATTCAAGCGATGTCTGATTGTTGGCATTAAAACTAGAGACGCATTTCTGTCACTCAATTTTGCAACATCAAGACTTCCTAATAATTTATCATCAAAACAATTTTCTACGTTTGCCTACCTTACTTTTCCATGTGAAGGTTGTGAAGCAGAGAAACCAGATTCATCACTTTTACTCTCCTCTGATTCTGATGATGTACTGGTGAGTATGACAGCCTCTCATTCTTCTTTCTTTGATCTCTTCTTCGGCTTTCCTCTTTTCATAATGTTGCTTTTCTGCTGCTCTTTGCTCTTTTTAGCAACAGCCTTATCAATGGTACCCATTTTTCCATGACGTCCTTTCTCACGTTGCATTTTCAAGAATTTCTTATCATCTTCTATTTTTATAAGCTGCATAGCATTCTCATGAGCAATGTCAAATAAGTTTTCCAGTTTATCTTTCCATTTTTCTTCTTTATTATTAAATTTTGTGATCTTTTCAATTTGTTTGCTTTGTTTTTCTTAAGCAGCTGCCATTCCTTCAGTATTCCTTGAATTTTATCTACTACATGTACTCTGTTTTGCTGGTATTCCTGTTTTTTTCCAAACTGCTAGCACATCATCCGCAGTAGAGTAGCATGATTCTCTAATGCCTCGCTTTTTAATATTTCTGTAGTGCATGAAGAGGGCCATCATTTCCTTCTCTGATGGTAATACGGATGTTTTAGTACTGCAGAGGGCTGCCCAATTAGCCATACTTCAGTTTCTTTTCTCGTAGAGCTTCTCCCAACTGAGCAACTAGGTGATGGTGAGTTAGGCCTAGCTTCCATAACACAGCTCAACAAAAAAAATGTTGTTTCGTTGCCAAGGAAATTCGTACGAATTTAGGGTATTTTGGGGTTGCTGAATTCCAAAATGAAAGTTTTTCCGATTTGGCTCTAGTTCTTGAGATAATGAATACCCTCAATTAATAGAAACGTAACCATAACGCGTGCATATGGGAAAACTACCGGAACATTCT
>JAJOZX010005135.1:0-140000 GCA_023014485.1 Bathynomus jamesi
CTTAAAACTTATGCGAAACTAATTAAAACTGATGTGAAACATTACTCAAGACTGATTGAAACATTACTTAAAATTGATGTGAAACATTATTTAAAATTGATGTGAAACATTACTTAAAATTGATGAAAAACATTATTTAAAAATGATTTGAAACTACTTAAAATTGACGTAAAACTACTTAAAATTTATGCGAAACATTACTTAAAATTGATGTGAAATATTACTTAAAATTTTTGCAAAACTAATTAAAAGTGATGTGACGCATTACTCAAGACTGATGTGAAACATTACTTAAAATTGTTATTAAACATTATTTGAAATTGATGTAAAACTACTTAAAATTGATGTGAAACATTACTTAAAATTGATGCGAAACATTACTTAAAATTTATTTGAAACATTACTTAAAATTTATGCGAATCTAATTAAAACTGATTTGAAACATTACTCAAGACTGATATGAAACATTACTTAAAATTGATGTAAAACATTATTTAAAATTGATGTGAAACATTACTTAAAATTTATGCGAAACTAATTAAAACGTGAAACATTACTTAAAATTGACGAGAAACCTTATTTAAAACATTACTTAAAATTGATGTGAAACATTACTTAAAATTTCCGCTAAACTAATTAAAACTGATGTGACGCATTACTCAAAACTGATGTGAAACATGACTTATAATTCATGCGAAACATTATTTAAAATTGAATTGAAACATTGCTTAAAATTGAGTAGAAACATTATTTAAAATTGATTTGAAACTACTTAAAATTGATGTGAAACATTACTTAAAATTGATGTGAAGCATTACTGAAAATTGATTTGAAACAGTACTTAAAATTTATGCGAAACATTACTTAAAATTGATGTGAAATATTATTTAAAAATTTTGCAAAACTAATTAAAAGTGATGTGACGCATTACTCAAGACATGTGAAACATTACTTAAAATTGTTATGAAACATTATTTGAAATTGATGTAAAACATTACTTAAAATTGAGGTGAAACATTACTTAAAATTAATGCGAAACATTACTTAAAATTAATGCGAAACATTACTTAAAATTTATGCGAAACATTACTTAAAATTTATGCGAAACTAATTAAAACATTTGAAACATTACTCAAGACTGATGTGAAACTTTACTTAAAATTGATATGAAACTACTTAGAATTCATGCGAAAGATGACTTAAAATTGATGTGAAACATTTACTGAAGACTGATGTGAAACATTACTTAAAAATGATGCGAAAAATTATTTAAATTGATTTGAAACATTACGTAAAATTTATGTGAAACTATTAAAACCGATGTGAAACTACTTAAAACTGATGTGAAACATTACTTAAAATTGAATTGAAACTTTATTTAAAATTGAAATTGAAACATTACTTAAAATTGCTGAAAAACATTTAAAATTGATTTGAAACTACTTGAAATTGACGTAAAACATTACTTAAAATTGATGTGAAACGTTACTTAAAATTTATGCGAAACTATTAAAATGATGTGAAACTACTCAAGACTGATATGAAACATTACTTAAAATTGATGTGAAACTATTTAAAATTGATGTGAAACATTACTTAAAATTGATGAAAAACATTATTTAAAATTGATTTGAAACTACTTAAAATTGATGTGAAACATTACTTAAAATTGATGTGAAGCATTACTTAAAATTGATTTGAAACTACTTAAAATTTATGCGAAACATTACTTAAAATTGATGTGAAACATTACTTAGAATTCATGCGAAACATTGTTTAAAATTGATTTGAAACATTACTTAAAATTTATGCGAAACTAATTAAAACGTGAAACATTACTTAAAATTGAATTGAAACATTATTTAAAATTGAATTGAAACATTACTTAAAATTGCTGAATAACATTATTTAAAATTGATTTGAAACTACTAAAAATTGACGTAAAACTACTTAAAATTGATGTGAAACGTTACTTAAAATTTATGCGAAACTAATTAAAACTGATGTGAAACACTACTCAAGACTGATGTGAAACACTACTCAAGACTGATGTGAAACATTACTCAAGACTGATATGAAACTACTTAAAATTGATGTGAAACATTATTTAAAATTGATGAAAAACATTATTTAAAATTGATTTGAAACTACTTAAAATTGATGTGAAACATTACTTAAAATTGATGCGAAACATTACTTAAAATTGATGCGAAACATTACTTAAAATTGATGCGAAACATTACTTAAAATTGATGTGAAATATTACTTAAAATTTTTGCAAAACTAATTAAAAGTGATGTGACGCATTACTCAAGACTGATGTGAAACATTACTTAAAATTGTTATGAAACATTATTTGAAATTGATGTAAAACATTACTTAAAATTGAGGTGAAACATTACTTAAAATTAATGCGAAACTTTACTTAAAATTGATGTGAAACATTACTCAAGACTGATGTGAAACATTAATTAAAATTGATGCGAAACATTATTTAAAATTGATTTGAAACATTACGTAACATTTATGTGAAACTAATTAAAACCGATGTGAAACTACTTAAAATTGATGTGAAACATTACTTAGAATTCATGCGAAACTTACTTAACATTGATGTGAAACGTTACTTAAAATTTATGCGAAACTAGTTAAAACTGTTGTGAACATTACTCAAGACATATGAAACTACTTAAAATTAATGTGAAACATTATTTAAAATTGTTGTAAAACATTACTTAAAATTATGCGAACTAATTAAAACTGATGTGAAACATTACTTAAAATTCATGTGAAACATTATTTAAAATTGAATTGAAACATTACTTAAATTTGATGAAAAACTTTAAAATTTATTTGAAACTACTTAAAATTGACGTAAAACATTACTTAAAATTGGTGTGAAACTTTACTTAAAATTTATGCGAAACTAATTAAAACTGATGTGAAACATTACTCAAGACTGATATGAAACATTACTTAAAATTGATGAAAAACATTATTTAAAATTGATTTGAAACTACTAAAAATTGATGTGAAGCATTACTTAAAATTGATGTGAAGCATTACTTAAAATTGATTTGAAACATTACTTAAAATTTATGCGAAACATTACTTAAAATTGATGTGAAATATTACTTAAAATTTATGCGAAACTAATTAAAACTGATTTGAAGCATTACTGAAGATTGATTTGAAACATTACTTAAAATTGATATGAAACATTACTTAGAATTCATGCGAAACATTGTTTAAAATTGATTTGAAACATTACTTAAAATTTATGCGAAACTAATTAAAACTGATGTGAAACATTACTTAAAATTGAATTGAAACATTATTTAAAATTGAATTGAAACATTACTTAAAATTGCTGAAAAACATTATTTAAAATTGATTTGAAACTACTTAAAATTGATGTGAAAACGTTACTTAAAATTTATGCGAAACTAATTAAAACTGATGTGAAACATTACTCAAGACTGATTGAAAATTACTTAAAATTGATGTGAAATATTATTTAAAAATTGATGTGAAACTTACTTAAAATTGATGAAAAACATTATTTAAAAATGATTTGAAACTACTTAAAATTGACGTAAAACTACTTAAAATTTATGCGAAACTACTTAAAATTGATGTGAATATTACTTAAAATTTTTGCAAAACTAATTAAAAGTGATGTGACGCATTACTCAAGACTGATGTGAAACATTACTTAAAATTGTTATGAAACATTATTTGAAATTGATGTAAACATTACTTAAAATTGATGTGAAACATTACTTAAAATTGATGCGAAACATTACTTAAAATTAATGCGAAACTTTACTTAAAATTAATGCGAAACATTACTTAAAATTAATGCGAAACATTACTTAAAATTTATGCGAAACTAATTAAAACATTTGAAACATTACTCAAGACTGATGTGAAACTTTACTTAAAATTGATATGAAACTACTTAGAATTCATGCGAAAGATGACTTAAAATTGATGTGAAACATTACTTAAAAATGATGCGAAAAATTATTTAAAATTGATTTGAAACATTACGTAAAATTTATGTGAAACTAATTAAAACCGATGTGAAACTACTTAAAACTGATGTGAAACATTACTTAAAATTGAATTGAAACATTATTTAAAATTGAATTGAAACATTACTTAAAATTGCTGAAAAACATTTAAAATTGATTTGAAACTACTTAAAATTGACGTAAAACATTACTTAAAATTGATGTGAAATGTTACTTAAAATTTATGCGAATCTAATTAAAACTGATGTGAAACATTACTCAAGACTGATATGAAACATTACTTAAAATTGATGTGAAACATTATTTAAAATTGATGTGAAACATTACTTAAAATTGATGAAAAACATTAGTTAAAATTGATTTGAAACTACTTAAAATTGATGTGAAACATTACTTAAAATTGATGTGAAGCATTACTTAAAATTGATTTGAAACTACTTAAAATTTATGCGAAACATTACTTAAAATTGATGTGAAACATTACTTAGAATTCATGCGAAACATTGTTTAAAATTGATTTGAAACATTACTTAAAATTTGCGAAACTAATTAAAACGTGAAACATTACTTAAAATTGAATTGAAACTATTTAAAATTGAATTGAAACATTACTTAAAATTGCTGAATAACATTATTTAAAATTGATTTGAAACTACTAAAATTGACGTAAAACTACTTAAAATTGATGTGAAACGTTACTTAAATTTATGCGAAACTAATTAAAACTGATGTGAAACACTACTCAAGACTGATGTGAAACACTACTCAAGACTGATGTGAAACATTACTCAAGACTGATATGAAACTACTTAAAATTGATGTGAAACATTATTTAAAATTGATGAAAAACATTATTTAAAATTGATTTGAAACTACTTAAAATTGATGTGAAACATTACTTAAAATTGATGTGAAACGTTACTTAAAATTTATGCGAAACTAATTAAAACTGATGTGAAACATTACTCAAGACTGATATGAAACATTACTTAAAATTGATGTGAAACATTATTTAAAATTGATGTGAAACATTACTTAAAATTGATGAAAAACATTATTTAAAATTGATTTGAAACTACTTAAAATTGATGTGAAACATTACTTAAAATTGATGTGAAACATTACTTAAAATTGATGTGAAGCATTACTTAAAATTGATTTGAAACTACTTAAAATTTATGCGAAACATTACTTAAAATTGATGTGAAACATTACTTAGAATTCATGCGAAACATTGTTTAAAATTGATTTGAAACATTACTTAAAATTTATGCGAAACTAATTAAAACGTGAAACATTACTTAAAATTGAATTGAAACTATTTAAAATTGAATTGAAACATTACTTAAAATTGATTTGAAACTACTAAAAATTGACGTAAAACTACTTAAAATTGATGTGAAACGTTACTTAAAATTTATGCGAAACTAATTAAAACTGATGTGAAACACTACTCAAGACTGATGTGAAACACTACTCAAGACTGATGTGAAACATTACTCAAGACTGATATGAAACTACTTAAAATTGATGTGAAACATTATTTAAAATTGATGAAAAACATTATTTAAAATTGATTTGAAACTACTTAAAATTGATGTGAAACATTACTTAAAATTGATGCGAAACATTACTTAAAATTGATGTGAAATATTACTTAAAATTTATGCGAAACTAACTAAAACTGATGTGAGGCATTACTCAAGACTGATGTGAAACATTACTTAGAATTGATGTGAAACTACATATAATTGATGTAAAACATTACTTAAAATTGATGCGATATATTACTTAAAATTTATGCGAAACTAATTATAACTGATTTGAAACATTACTTAAGACTGATTTGAAACATTACTTAAAATTGATCTGAAACATTACTTAAAATTGATGCGAAACATTGTTTAAAATTGCTGTGAAACATTACTTAAAATTTATGCGAAACTAATTAAAACTGATGTGAAACATTACTTAAAATTGAATTGAAACAATTTAAAATTGAATTGAAACATTACTTAAAATTGATGAAAAACATTATTTTAAATTGATTTGAAACTACTTAAAATTGACGTAAAACATTACTTAAAATTGATGTGAAACGTTACTTAAAATTTATGCGAAACTAATTAAAACTGATGTGAAACATTACTTAAAATTGATGCGAAACATTACTTAAAATTGATGTGAAATATTACTTAAAATTTATGCGAAACTAACTAAAACTGATGTGAGGCATTACTCAAGACTGATGTGAAACATTACTTAGAATTGATGTGAAACGTTACTTAAAATTGATGTAAAACATTACTTAAAATTGATGTGAAACATTACTTAAAATTTATGCGAAACTAATTAAAACCGATGTGAAACATTACTCGACTGATGTAAGACATTACTTAGAATTCATGCGAAACATTACTTAAAATTTATGCGAAACTAACTAAAACTGATGTGACTCATTACTCAAGACTGATGTCAAACATTACTTAAAATTGATGTAAAACGTTACTTAGAATTCATGCGAAACATTACTTAAAATTGATGTGAAACATTACTTAAAATTTATGCGGAACTAAATAAAACTGATGTGAAACCTTACCTAAAATTGATGAGAAACATTATTTAAAGTTGATTTGAAACATTACTTAAAATTGATGTGAAACATTACTTAGAATTCATGCGAAACGACTTAAATTGATGTGAAACTATATAAAACTGATGTGACGCATTACTTAAAATTGATGTGAAACATTACTTAAAATTGATGTGAAACATTACTTAGAATTGATGCGAAACATGACTTAAAATTGATGTGAAACATTGTTTAAAATTGATGTGAAACATTACTTAATATTTATCCGAAACTAATTAAAACCGATGTGAAACTACTCTAGACTGATGTGAAACATTACTTAGAATACATGCGAAACATTACTTAAAATTTATGCGAAACTAATTAAAACATGTGAAACATTACTTAAAATTGATGTGAAATATTACTTAAAATTTATGCGAAACTAACTAAAACTTATGTGAAACATTACTTAAAATTGATGTAAAACATTATTTAAAATTGATGTGAAACATCACTTAAAATTTATGCGAAACTAATTAAAACTGATGTGAAACATTACCTAAAATTGATGAGAAACATTATTTAAAGTTGATTTGAAACAATACTTAAAATTGATGTAAAACATTACTTAAAATTGATGTGAAACATTACTTAAAATTTATGCGAAACTAATTAAAACTGATGTGAAACATTACTTGACTGATGTAAGACATTACTTAGAATTCATGCGAAACATTACTTAAAATTTATGCGAAACAAACAGGTGAAACATTATTTGAAATTGATGTGAACATTACTTAAAATTGATGTGAAACATTACTTAAAATTGATGTGAAACATTACTTAAAATTGATGTGAAACATTACTTAAAATTTATGCGAAACATTACTTAAAATTGATGTGAAACATTACCTAGAATTGATGCGAAACATTTCTTAAAATTGATGTAAAACATTACTTAAAATTTATGCGAAACTAATTAAAACCGATGTGAAACATTACTCGACTGATGTAAGAGATTACTTAAAATTGATGTAACATTATTTAAAATTGATGTGAAACATTACTTAAAATTGATGAAAACATTATTTAAAATTGATATGAAATATTACTTAAAATTTATGCGAAACTAATTAAAACTGATGTGACGCATTACTCAAGACGGATGTGAAACATTACTTAAAATTCATATGAAACATTATTTGAAATTGATGTAAAACATTACTTAAAATTGATGTAAAACATTACTTAAAATTAATGCGAAACATTACTTAAAATTAATGCGAAACTACTTAAAATTCATGTGAAACATTACTTAAAATTTATGCGAAACTGATTTGAAACATTACTCAAGAGTGATGTGAAACATCTCTTAAAGTTGATGCGAAACATTGTTTAAAATTGATGCGAAACATTACTTAAATTTATGCGAAACTAATTAAAACCGATGCGAAACATTACTTAAAATTTATGCGAAACTAATTAAAACTGATGTGAAACATTACTTAAAATTGATGCGAAACTAATTAAAACCGATGTGAAACATTACTCTAGACCAGGGCTTCTCAAACTTTTTTCACTTGCGACCCCTTTGGATCAGACAAATTTTTTCGCGACCCCTCACTCAATGTCATAAAAGCAATAGGTACTAACACTATACAGGGCGTCCCAAAAAAATGTATACACACTTTAAATAATTATAAAGGCAGTGTTTATTAAAATACATTTCATTTTCAAAATGTAATAGAATCTACAGACATTATTTAATTGTTTTGTCAACGCCTGTTTTCAAACTGACGTCCGTTCTGGTCCAGGCACTGCTGATAACGCGAAGCAATGGAATCGCAAACATCACGAAACATTTCGTTTGGTATTTGTGTGCATTCTCGTTCAATGGCTGCTCTCAATTCAGCGACTGTTGCAGGTTTTATAGCGTAGACTTTGTCTTTTAAGTATCCCCATAAAAAAAAGTCTAGTGTGTGAGGTCTGGTGAACGCGGAGGGTATTCTACGAAACCCCTTCGTCCAATCCACATCCACATCGTGCCAAGTACCACTCGCAATACTCCACTCTTCGGTCCGGATCATCTTCATTATAGCATGGACTAATCTTGGAATGTAACTTTTCCATTGACAGCGCTTCAAAATGCGTTGGACAGACGATTCTGAAATTCCTACCTCACGACTCGCTTGCCGCACAGATTTTCTTGGACTTTGGTGATACGTTTCCAGTACTCTTTCTTGCTTTGTGGGGCTTGTCGATGTCCGTGGTCTTCCGGAACGCTTCTTGTGGACATTCTGAACAGTTCCATCGGCTTCAAACTTATCTCTAATTCGAGTGATGGTAAGTCGCGTTGGTGGATCTGTTTGAAACTCCCTCCTAAACTGTCTTTGCACTTCAACTGCGTTTTCACACTTCCAGTAGCATTTTAGAATGAATTTCCTTTGTTCAAAGCTTAGTCTGACTGCCATTATTAATTCTAATGGGTTTAACTTGGAAAGAAAGAAACATCAATTGAGCTATCAGCTGTTAAAGTGTGTATACATTTTTTTGGGACGCCCTGTATTTATGAAAAAAAATAATATTTTCAAATGTTTCTGCGACCCCTAGTTTGAGAAGCGTGGCTCTAGACTGATGTGAAACATTACTTAGAATTCATGCGAAACATTATTTAAAATTTATGCGAAACTAATTAAAACTGATGTGAAACATTACTTAAAATTGATGCGAAACATTACTTAAAATTGATGTGAAATATTACTTAAAATTTATGCGAAACTAATTAAAACTGATTTGAAACATTATTCAAGACTGATGTGAAACATTACTTAAAATTGATATGAAACATTACTTAGAATTCATGCGAAACGACTTAAAATTGATGTGAAACATTGTTTAAAATTGATGTGAAACATTACTTAATATATATGCGAAACTAATTAAACTGATGTGAAACATTACTCAAGACTGATGTGAAACATTACTTAAAATTGATGTGAAACTTTATTTAAAATTGATGTGAAACATTACTTAAAATTGATGTGAAACATTATTTAAGATACTTAAAATTAATGCGAAACATTTCTTAAAAACGATGTGAAACATTACTTAAAATTGATGTGAAACATTACTTAAAATTGATGCGAGACATTACTTAAAATTGATGTGAAACTTTATTTAAAATTGATGTGAAACATTATTTAAGATACTTAAAATTAATGCGAAACATTTCTTAAAAACGATGTGAAACATTACTTAAAATTGATGTGAAACATTACTTAAAATTGATGCGAGACATTACTTAAAATTGATGTGAAGCATTACTTAAAATTGATGCGAAACATTACTTAAAATTGATGTGAAGCATTGAAACATTACTTAAAATTGATGCGAAACATTACTTGTATTAACTTCGTTACTAATTTCCCCACCTTGTATTGCAAAACTATGCTATTAAAATTCTTTTTGAATCTATTCTTAAACATATTTTCGAGGTGCTCGTCATGACTCCCGCGGGGAGGCTCCTCTTATTTTACCTCTCGACAAGCTTATAGATGGAAAAGCCCCTCGCAACGTTTGTCCCTTATTTCAGAACCGTTTGTGTCTCGTAATGATTTTATCATCTCGGTAAAAAACAATTTTCAGAATTTAAGTTATCAAATCGATTTAAAATGTTACTCACGTGAATTAATTCGCCTCTCAAACGCCGAGTTTCAAGCTTACGCCTTTTCCTCGCGAGTGTAACTCACTTCCATATTAGCTATTGTTATTCTACCTGCAACAACAAAAAAAAGGTTCCAAAACGAGACAACAGTTTGAACATTTGTTTTTTTCTGATGTACTACTTTTGTAAGTTTAATTTTAAAATAAATTTTCCTATGAGACGACTTATGGGACACCCTGTATACGGTGTTCTTGTTTTTTGTCGTGGACAGTGAGTCAAAAGTTATGACATTTGAATAAAGTTGTAAAAAACTTCAAATTTGACCAGAATATGAAATCTCTCATTTGCAAAAAAAAAATTAAAAAAAATAAAAGTAAAAATGAAAAAATTAAAAAATTAAAAATTAAAAAATTAAAAAGTCTGTGATGGAAAAAACCTCTGTACGAAATTTGCAAAGTTTGTTTGAGTCAATTAAAAAAAACTTAATTTCTGAAAACTCAACTCGTTAATTTCAGTATAAAATATAATATAAATTATTTGGAATAAATTTATTTTAATCCATTCTACAGGGTGTCCACAATGTCTTGTCACCCTAGTAAAATGCTAACTGATTCTCGTTTTGCTTTCAGACCCATTTGAAATGTGTGATATACGATTGAATGTGTGATATACGATTGAACAACGTATATTGGCTAGTACCTGGGTCCATGAGCTACCACGTAGTGGCAAAACCATTGAAAATATTCTTGCAGACTTCCAAGACCGATTGAATCGTGCAGCTGCACCATTGAATCGGTCGTTCATGAACCCAGGTACTAGCCAATATGCGTTCTTCAGTCGTATAGTTGTTGCTATCACGCATCTCGAGTGGGTTTGAAAGAAAAACGAAAATCAGTTAGTATTTTACTGTGGTTGACAAGACATTGTGGACACCCTGTACCCATCTTCGCACCCATATTATATATATATATATATATATATATATTATATATATATATATATATATATATTACACACAGACAGTTCATGGAACAAGGAACTCTTCTGGGGAAAATTAAATCCACTATAGTCCGAATAAGTAATTTCCTCACCAGCTATTTGGAGATAACCGGTGAGGGAAACTATAATTTGGGGCCACTTTGCGAGTGACCCGTTCGCCACGTTGGGCTTCCATCATGGAAAAGAAAAACTTCAGTATTTGCCATTACTTATTCGAACTGTAATGGATTTAATATCCCAGAAGAGTTCCTTGTTCCACGCACGGTCTGTGCGTAGCATAAAAGTTTCTCAGGGGATTTTTCTGAGTTGTAGCCAGTAGCGCAGGCAAGAGGGGGGGGGGCCCGGGCTCCCCCTTTTGCCAAGGTTTAAGCCAGGTAGTCCGGAACCCCCTTTCATTAGAGCGTCTCCATTTGGTATCCAATAAGGATAGCATACATAATTTCGGCATATATATACAGGGGTTACACAAAATAATATGAACACCCGCCGATTTCACCGGTTATCTTTACGGACTGCTCAGACACAAAGTAAACGGTCAAATGACTGGCAAACCTATTTAAATGCGTAACAGAGAGTGTATACGTCATGTTATAACCCTCACGTTGTTTTTACAGATCTGAGTGAATTATGAATTAGCAGTTATGAAAGACCTGTCAGACTTCCAAAGAGGGCAAATTGTCGGAGCGCAGATGGCTGGTGCATCGGTGACGAAAACCGCTCAGATGTTCAATGTATCCAGAGGAACTGTCTCTATGGTCATGTCTGCATACCAAAACCATGGAAAGACAAGCACCGACAAATGCAATAGTGGACGCAAGAAGAAGCTGTGTGATCGAGACCGCCGGGTGCTAAAGCGCATTGTGACAAAGAACCATAAGACCACAGCTCCAAAAGTGACTGCAGAGCTTAACCAGCATCTCGCAAGCCCGGTATCGACCAGAAATGTACGTCGCGAGCTCCATGGAGCTGGATACCATGGGAGGGCTGCAATTGCCAAACCCTTCCTTTCGCACATCAACATTGAGCGGCGCAGAAAATGGTGTAATGACCATAAGAATTGGTCAGTGGACCGGTGGAAGAATGTAGTCTACTCCGACGAATTCTCCTTTACGCTATTTCCATGTTCCGGTCGAGTTTACGTCTGGAGACAGCCTAAAGATGCTTATGACCCCGACTGCCTGATCCCAACCGTTAAGCATGGAGGCGGATCTGTGATGGTTTGGGCAGCAATATCGTGGAATACTCTTGGCCCAGCTGTAGTACTGCATTGTAGGGTTAACGCCCAGGTCTATCTGTCAATATTGGCTGACCAGGTCCATCCCATGGTCCAAACGCTGTTTCTCGATGGCGGCGCCGTCTTCCAGGATGATAATGCACCAATCCACACCGCTGGGGTCGTTAAAAACTGGTTTGAAGAGCATGTTAGTGAAGTAGAACGCTTGGATTGGCCTCCACAATCCCTGGATCTTAACATTATCGAGCATCTGTGGTGTCAGTTGGAGCAGCAGGTCAGAAGCCGATTCCCACCGCCGGCGTCTTTGGAGGAACTGGAGCAGGGTTTGCTCGAAGAATGGCTCAGGATTCCTCTAGCCACTGTCCAAAAGCTGTATGAATCAATTCCCCGACGCATTGCAGCTGTTATTGCCGCTAAAGGAGGACCAACTCCATATTAAGAATAAAAACCGCCATTTATCAAGGTCTTCATATTATTTTGTCCAACCCATATATATATATATATATATATATATATATGGTTTCGCGTTTCATGGCACAAGCCCGCAGGCATTCCAAGACCATGTATCTTCACTTTTGATTACCACTACTATTGTATGAGTTTTGTAGACCTGTTAATTTATAGAAATGTGGGTTAACTGTGAGAAATGTGAAATCAACTGTTTACATCATTAATAAATGGGATTCGTAATTTACGTTCTTTTTAACCATCACTCAATCATTAATCCACTAAGGGAGTGTCTCATACATTAATCTGGGTCCCCTTTGAAAAAATTGTGTACCCTCCCGGCAGATGGGCTTCTGGATCCGCCCTTAACACATTTACGTGTGTGTGTGTGGACCAGTGCTGTTGGTAACGATCGCTGGCTTGGCTTCCCCCCCTTTATAAAATCCTGGCTGCGCCCTTGGTTGTAGCATATATATATATATATATATATATATATATATATATATATATATATATATATATATATATAGTGGTATGGCCAATGCATGCCGACCTTGGTAATCTTTAACGAGGTAATAAAAAACTATCCCACAACATTAATTCTTAATTTTCCTTAATATTTATAAAAGAACCCTCCCCCGATCCCCTCCGCTTAAAATAATATCAAAGACGAAAAACTCAAAAAAGGGCAATTCAGGAAATGTTAAATTTGAGAAACTAAAAATTCAAAGTTTCGAATTTTAAAAAATAAATTAAATAATTAAATAAAAATTAAAATAAAATAAGAAAAAGTTAAAAATTTCAAAAAATAAATAAAAGCCAAACTGAATTTTCGAAATAAGAATAATAAAAAATTAACTGTAAAATTTACGACATTACACCAATTAAATTATTATCTTTACGAAGTAAGGGCCTAAGTCGACGAAGGGGAGAGGGGGGAGGGAAGGGGTACGGGGTAGGGGTTGGTAGGGAGTGGGAAAAGTAGAGTCAGAAATGAAAAGAAAGTATGAGCGGGAAGGGGCACTTAAAAGATGGGTATGTTTGTCGTGTCGGGAAGCGAGGTATCCAAAATCTGTTGTGTTGCGTGCAGTTTTGGTATCTGAGCGTCATCTGGGAGGGCCCGGAGGGTTACCTATTAATTTTAGGAGTAGGTCAAGAGGGCCCAAATTGGAAAATATACTGAGCCTACAAAAGTTTCGTTGACGGGTTATTTCGTCGATACTTTGATACCTAACCTAACCTATTTGTGAATAAATCTTGTGCAAAGGATTCCTTTGGGAAAACGCATCCATTCCTACGACCCCTTCCACTAAATAGAAAATACCCTTAATGATAGTAGTAGTGATGAATTTAAGCCGGTAAGGGGCGATAAGCGTAAATAATCCGATAAGGGCGATACGCCAAAGACAAACCTGTAGAGGTGATACGCCGAAGGCAAGCCGGTAGGGGCGATACGCCGAAGGTAAGCCGGTAACGGGAAAGAAATGAATATCTGGTATGACGTACCATTTAAAAATTGGAAAAACACATACAGTTAATTACAATAGTCTTAATTTAATAGCCAAACTAATCCTTTTTTGGAAATATTATTTTGGGTAATATTCGTTTTAGTACGCATCGGTGGTGTTTTTCAAAGAAAACATATTTTTATGGTCACTTTTTTAGTCGTTTTGCACGAATCTGACATCCGTTTCGTGTGCAAATGTGTAGTTTTTGAGATATCTTCACTCGAAGATATCTACTTTTTATCTAGTGATTTCGCCTTTTTTTTTTTAATATTTTCATTCCTCATTTAGTAGCCGTATTCGCGATTTGTTGATTTTTTCGCTCCTCATTTAGTAGCCGTATTCGCGATATGTTGATTTTTTCGCTCCTCATTTAGTTATCAGCCATATGTATTTGCGATATATTGTGCCCTTCCTGTGATCTTTATTTTCAGGAGCTGATCCGTTAGGTTAGATTAGGTTAGGTTATTCATTAGGGAAAAATGAAAACATATTTTTCTGGTCAATTTTTAGTCCTTTTGCACGAATCTGATATCCGTTTTCTGAGCTTTAAACGCGTAGTTTTTGCGATATCTTCAAGTGAAGATATCTCAAAAACTACACATTCGCACACGAAACGGATGTCACATTCGTGCAAAACGACTAGAAATTTACCATAAAAATATGTTTTCATCGAAAAACACCACCGATGTGTGCTAAAACAAATACAGGACTACCTCGAAATTCGTCGTTTCGCAGATTCGTCGTCAATCTTTTACTACCTATAGTTTCGCAATCCGTCGTCCATATTCGCAGATTCGTCATTTTTTGAAAAAAGGTGAAAAAAAAACGATCGAAATTGACGAAATTCAACTGTTTACCAACCCAATATATTATTATATTTTGGCGAAAAACGAGTAGAATTTGATTAATTAATCTGTTTAATAACATAATACAGTAAAATGTCTTCTCATTGAAACATGTTATAATCTACCTCGAATTTCGTCCTTTCGTAGTTCGTCGTGTTATTCCGGAACGAATTAACGACGAATTTCGAGGTATTCCTGTATTTACCATTATTTTTATCCTTCATTATTTTCCTTCTCAAAAGTTATTTGATTATTAAAAATAAAGTTTTGTATTATGAAATGGATTTATCCATTTAAATATTTAAATTAAAAATAACTTCGTTACTACAAGCAGGGTTGTGGAGTCGGAGTCGTGGAGTCGCACGTTTCAGGGCGGAGTCGGAGTCGGAGTCGGTAAAAAACTTCCGACTCCGACTCCAATTTCTGTGTCCTGTGTCACCCTTAATTTCTAAATCCTAAATACTAACATTTAGGTTATTTAGTTTTTTTGGTCAATAAACCTTATTCATTGATAGCCCAGCCCCTAGATTAAGTTTTTTAATATTTTTTTTTTTACATTTTCAGAATATACAATTAATATTTATTTAAATATAAAATATAAAATATAAAATTTCACACATAGTGTGGTGGTGATGAAATGTCTTATTATTATGATCATTATAAAGTGAAACACTAGAGGAGTCGGAGTCGTATATTTAAAATGTGAGGAGTCGGAGTCGGATTTTTAGATTTTTTACAATGTGTGGAGTCGGAGTCGGAGTCGAATTTTTGACAATGTGTGGAGTCGGAGTCGGAAAATTTTGGACCGACTCCACAACCCTGACTACAAGTAATGTTTCGCATCAATTTCGTTTCCTTCGATGTAACAGTACTTTGTGGGGTGGTTTCTTTTTTTTTTAAGTGAAATTCGCGAAATTAAGACCGATGGCGATCATTGGCAACTATATCCTAAAAGTATAAGCGTGGTATACAAGTTTTCAATATTCTTTATTTTTATTTACTTTTTTGTAACTTTTCTACTCCCTTCTTGAGCTAGCCTAGAGTGGAGCTTAGGGGGTGTCTCTCTCTCTCTCTCTCTCTCTCTCTCTCTCTCTCTCTCTCTCTCTCTCTCTCTCTCTCTTTTCAATTTCATATTTTGCCTTCCAGGAGCCTTTTCTTTCATTATTTTTTTAAATTGATAATTTGAAACGATCTAAAATGAGATTTTCCAAAACGGAAAATTGAATTACAATCAGCCAATAATAATTCCCGTCGATCGTCGAAGTTAAGCGATATCGGTTCTGATTGGTAGTTGTATGGGTGACTCTTCTGCAGCCAGATGATGTATCGACCTTCCGATGGTTCGGATGCCGCGTTAAACTATTAAACAACACACACACACACACATATATATATAGATATGGATCCCCAGTTAGATCCTTAGACACTGGAGAAATACCGAGGAGGAAGGGGACCAGCACTTTTTAACCAGCTTCCAAAGGACCTCACGAACATGACAGGGGTGAAAGTTGAAGTCTTTAAAAGAAGACGATGCCTGGCTCAGGACGGTACCAGATGAGCCGGGTGTACCTGGCTATGTGCGGTGGAGCGCGAGAGCAACTCGCTCCTCCATCAAGCCAAGCCTAGAGGCGGGGCCACCAGCTTGACCTTCGTGTGAAGAGAGACCAACGCACGAAACTACTACGAAGTGTACGAGGTATGGATATAGAAATAAGATATTTTGAAAGTATGATGGGTATAGAAATAAGATATTTTGAAAGTATAATGGGTATAGAAATAAGATATTTTGAAAGTATAATGGGTATAGAAATAATATATTTTGAAAGTATAATGGGTATAGAAATAAGATATTTTGAAAGTATAATGGGTATAGAAATAAGATATTTTGAAAGTATGATGGGTATAGAAATAAGATATTTTGAAAGTATGATGGGTATAGAATAAGATATTTTGAAAGTATGATGGGTATAGAAATAAGATATTTTGAAAGTATAATGGGTATAGAAATAAGATATTTTGAAAGTATGATGGGTATAGAAATAAGATATTTTGAAAGTATGATGGGTATAGAAATAAGATATTTTGAAAGTATGATGGGTATAGAAATAAGATATTTTGAAAGTATGATGGGTATAGAAATAAGATATTTTGAAAGTATGATGGGTATAGAAATAAGATATTTTGAAAGTATGATGGGTATAGAAATAAGATATTTTGAAAGTATGATGGGTATAGAAATAAGATATTTTGAAAGTATGATGGGTATAGAAATAAGATATTTTGAAAGTATGATGGGTATAGAAATAAGATATTTTGAAAGTATGATGGGTATAGAAATAAGATATTTTGAAAGTATGATGGGTATAGAAATAAGATATTTGAAAGTATGATGGGTATAGAAATAAGATATTTTGAAAGTATGATGGGTATAGAAATAAGATATTTTGAAAGTATGATGGGTATAGAAATAAGATATTTTGAAAGTATAATGGGTATAGAAATAAGATATTTTGAAAGTATGATGGGTATAGAAATAAGATATTTTGAAAGTATGATGGGTATAGAAATAAGATATTTGAAAGTATGATGGGTATAGAAATAAGATATTTTGAAAGTATAATGGGTATAGAAATAATATATTTTGAAAGTATAATGGGTATAGAAATAAGATATTTTGAAAGTATAATGGGTATAGAAATATTTCTATACCCATCATACTTTCAAAATAAGATATTTTGAAAGTATGATGGGTATAGAAATAAGATATTTTGAAAGTATAATGGGTATAGAAATAATATATTTTGAAAGTATAATGGGTATAGAAATAAGATATTTTGAAAATATAATGGGTATAGAAATAAGATATTTTGAAAGTATGATGGGTATAGAAATAAGATATTTTGAAAGTATAATGAGTATAGAAATAAGATATTTTGAAAGTATGATGGGTATAGAAATAAGATATTTTGAAAGTATAATGGGTATAGAAATAATATATTTTGAAAGTATAATGGGTATAGAAATAATATATTTTGAAAGTATAATGGGTATAGAAATAAGATATTTTGAAAGTATAATGGGTATAGAAATATTTCTATACCCATCATACTTTCAAAATAAGATATTTGAAAGTATGATGGGTATAGAAATAAGATATTTTGAAAGTATAATGGGTATAGAAATATTTCTATACCCATCATACTTTCAAAATAAGATATTTGAAAGTATGATGGGTATAGAAATAAGATATTTTGAAAGTATAATGGGTATAGAAATAATATATTTTGAAAGTATAATGGGTATAGAAATAAGATATTTTGAAAATATAATGGGTATAGAAATAAGATATTTTGAAAGTATGATGGGTATAGAAATAAGATATTTTGAAAGTATGATGGGTATAGAAATAAGATATTTTGAAAGTATGATGGGTATAGAAATAAGATATTTTGAAAGTATGATGGGTATAGAAATAAGATATTTTGAAAGTATGATGGGTATAGAAATAAGATATTTTGAAAGTATAATGGGTATAGAAATAATATATTTTGAAAGTATAATGGGTATAGAAATAAGATATTTTGAAAGTATAATGGGTATAGAAATAAGATATTTTGAAAGTATAATGGGTATAGAAATAAGATATTTTGAAAGTATAATGGGTATAGAAATAAGATATTTTGAAAGTATAATGGGTATAGAAATATTTCTATACCCATCATACTTTCAAAATAAGATATTTTGAAAGTATGATGGGTATAGAAATAAGATATTTTGAAAGTATAATGGGTATAGAAATAATATATTTTGAAAGTATAATGGGTATAGAAATAAGATATTTTGAAAATATAATGGGTATAGAAATAAGATATTTTGAAAGTATGATGGGTATAGAAATAAGATATTTTGAAAGTATGATGGGTATAGAAATAAGATATTTTGAAAGTATGATGGGTATAGAAATAAGATAT
Organism: Bathynomus jamesi; assembly: GCA_023014485.1. Lineage (NCBI taxonomy): Eukaryota > Metazoa > Arthropoda > Malacostraca > Isopoda > Cirolanidae > Bathynomus > Bathynomus jamesi. The sequence goes on from JAJOZX010005135.1 coordinate 19,281, forward strand.
TTTGAAAGTATGATGGGTATAGAAATAAGATATTTTGAAAGTATGATGGGTATAGAAATAAGATATTTTGAAAGTATGATGGGTATAGAAATAAGATATTTTGAAAGTATAATGGGTATAGAAATATTTCTATACCCATCATACTTTCAAAATAAGATATTTTGAAAGTATGATGGGTATAGAAATAAGATATTTTGAAAGTATAATGGGTATAGAAATAATATATTTTGAAAGTATAATGGGTATAGAAATAAGATATTTTGAAAATATAATGGGTATAGAAATAAGATATTTTGAAAGTATGATGGGTATAGAAATAAGATATTTTGAAAGTATAATGGGTATAGAAATAAGATATTTTGAAAGTATGATGGGTATAGAAATAAGATATTTTGAAAGTATGATGGGTATAGAAATAAGATATTTTGAAAGTATGATGGGTATAGAAATAAGATATTTGAAAGTATAATGGGTATAGAAATAATATATTTTGAAAGTATAATGGGTATAGAAATAATATATTTTGAAAGTATAATGGGTATAGAAATAAGATATTTTGAAAGTATAATGGGTATAGAAATATTTCTATACCCATCATACTTTCAAAATAAGATATTTTGAAAGTATGATGGGTATAGAAATAAGATATTTTGAAAGTATAATGGGTATAGAAATATTTCTATACCCATCATACTTTCAAAATAAGATATTTTGAAAGTATGATGGGTATAGAAATAAGATATTTTGAAAGTATAATGGGTATAGAAATAATATATTTTGAAAGTATAATGGGTATAGAAATAAGATATTTTGAAAATATAATGGGTATAGAAATAAGATATTTTGAAAGTATGATGGGTATAGAAATAAGATATTTTGAAAGTATAATGGGTATAGAAATAAGATATTTTGAAAGTATGATGGGTATAGAAATAAGATATTTGAAAGTATAATGGGTATAGAAATAATATTTTGAAAGTATAATGGGTATAGAAATAATATATTTTGAAAGTATAATGGGTATAGAAATAAGATATTTTGAAAGTATAATGGGTATAGAAATATTTCTATACCCATCATACTTTCAAAATAAGATATTTTGAAAGTATGATGGGTATAGAAATAAGATATTTTGAAAGTATAATGGGTATAGAAATATTTCTATACCCATCATACTTTCAAAATAAGATATTTTGAAAGTATGATGTGTATAGAAATAAGATATTTTGAAAGTATAATGGGTATAGAAATAATATATTTTGAAAGTATAATGGGTATAGAAATAAGATATTTTGAAAATATAATGGGTATAGAAATAAGATATTTTGAAAGTATGATGGGTATAGAAATAAGATATTTTGAAAGTATGATGGGTATAGAAATAAGATATTTTGAAAGTATGATGGGTATAGAAATAAGATATTTTGAAAGTATGATGGGTATAGAAATAAGATATTTTGAAAGTATGATGGGTATAGAAATAAGATATTTTGAAAGTATAATGGGTATAGAAATAATATATTTTGAAAGTATAATGGGTATAGAAATAAGATATTTTGAAAGTATAATGGGTATAGAAATAAGATATTTGAAAGTATAATGGGTATAGAAATAAGATATTTTGAAAGTATAATGGGTATAGAAATAAGATATTTTGAAAGTATAATGGGTATAGAAATATTTCTATACCCATCATACTTTCAAAATAAGATATTTTGAAAGTATGATGGGTATAGAAATAAGATATTTTGAAAGTATAATGGGTATAGAAATAATATATTTTGAAAGTATAATGGGTATAGAAATAAGATATTTTGAAAATATAATGGGTATAGAAATAAGATATTTTGAAAGTATGATGGGTATAGAAATAAGATATTTTGAAAGTATGATGGGTATAGAAATAAGATATTTGAAAGTATGATGGGTATAGAAATAAGATATTTGAAAGTATGATGGGTATAGAAATAAGATATTTTGAAAGTATGATGGGTATAGAAATAAGATATTTTGAAAGTATGATGGGTATAGAAATAAGATATTTTGAAAGTATAATGGGTATAGAAATATTTCTATACCCATCATACTTTCAAAATAAGATATTTTGAAAGTATGATGGGTATAGAAATAAGATATTTTGAAAGTATAATGGGTATAGAAATAATATATTTTGAAAGTATAATGGGTATAGAAATAAGATATTTTGAAAATATAATGGGTATAGAAATAAGATATTTTGAAAGTATGATGGGTATAGAAATAAGATATTTTGAAAGTATAATGGGTATAGAAATAAGATATTTTGAAAGTATGATGGGTATAGAAATAAGATATTTTGAAAGTATGATGGTATAGAAATAAGATATTTTGAAAGTATGATGGGTATAGAAATAAGATATTTTGAAAGTATAATGGGTATAGAAATAATATATTTTGAAAGTATAATGGGTATAGAAATAATATATTTTGAAAGTATAATGGGTATAGAAATAAGATATTTTGAAAGTATAATGGGTATAGAAATATTTCTATACCCATCATACTTTCAAAATAAGATATTTTGAAAGTATGATGGGTATAGAAATAAGATATTTTGAAAGTATAATGGGTATAGAAATATTTCTATACCCATCATACTTTCAAAATAAGATATTTTGAAAGTATGATGGGTATAGAAATAAGATATTTTGAAAGTATAATGGGTATAGAAATAATATATTTTGAAAGTATAATGGGTATAGAAATAAGATATTTTGAAAATATAATGGGTATAGAAATAAGATATTTTGAAAGTATGATGGGTATAGAAATAAGATATTTTGAAAGTATAATGGGTATAGAAATAAGATATTTTGAAAGTATGATGGGTATAGAAATAAGATATTTTGAAAGTATAATGGGTATAGAAATAATATTTTGAAAGTATAATGGTATAGAAATAATATATTTTGAAAGTATAATGGGTATAGAAATAAGATATTTTGAAAGTATAATGGGTATAGAAATATTTCTATACCCATCATACTTTCAAAATAAGATATTTTGAAAGTATGATGGGTATAGAAATAAGATATTTTGAAAGTATAATGGGTATAGAAATATTTCTATACCCATCATACTTTCAAATAAGATATTTTGAAAGTATGATGGGTATAGAAATAAGATATTTGAAAGTATAATGGGTATAGAAATAATATTTTGAAAGTATAATGGGTATAGAAATAAGATATTTTGAAAATATAATGGGTATAGAAATAAGATATTTTGAAAGTATGATGGGTATAGAAATAAGATATTTTGAAAGTATGATGGGTATAGAAATAAGATATTTTGAAAGTATGATGGGTATAGAAATAAGATATTTTGAAAGTATGATGGGTATAGAAATAGATATTTGAAAGTATGATGGGTATAGAAATAAGATATTTTGAAAGTATAATGGGTATAGAAATAATATATTTGAAAGTATAATGGGTATAGAAATAAGATATTTTGAAAGTATAATGGGTATAGAAATAATATTTTGAAAGTATAATGGGTATAGAAATAAGATATTTTGAAAGTATAATGGGTATAGAAATAAGATATTTTGAAAGTATAATGGGTATAGAAATATTTCTATACCCATCATACTTTCAAAATAAGATATTTTGAAAGTATGATGGGTATAGAAATAAGATATTTTGAAAGTATAATGGGTATAGAAATAATATATTTTGAAAGTATAATGGGTATAGAAATAAGATATTTTGAAAATATAATGGGTATAGAAATAAGATATTTTGAAAGTATGATGGGTATAGAAATAAGATATTTTGAAAGTATGATGGGTATAGAAATAAGATATTTGAAAGTATGATGGGTATAGAAATAAGATATTTGAAAGTATGATGGGTATAGAAATAAGATATTTTGAAAGTATAATGGGTATAGAAATATTTCTATACCCATCATACTTTCAAAATAAGATATTTGAAAGTATGATGGGTATAGAAATAAGATATTTTGAAAGTATAATGGGTATAGAAATAATATATTTTGAAAGTATAATGGGTATAGAAATAAGATATTTTGAAAATATAATGGGTATAGAAATAAGATATTTTGAAAGTATGATGGGTATAGAAATAAGATATTTTGAAAGTATAATGGGTATAGAAATAAGATATTTGAAAGTATGATGGGTATAGAAATAAGATATTTTGAAAGTATGATGGGTATAGAAATAAGATATTTTGAAAGTATGATGGGTATAGAAATAAGATATTTTGAAAGTATAATGGGTATAGAAATAATATATTTGAAAGTATAATGGGTATAGAAATAATATATTTTGAAAGTATAATGGGTATAGAAATAAGATATTTGAAAGTATAATGGGTATAGAAATATTTCTATACCCATCATACTTTCAAAATAAGATATTTTGAAAGTATGATGGGTATAGAATAAGATATTTTGAAAGTATAATGGGTATAGAAATATTTCTATACCCATCATACTTTCAAAATAAGATATTTTGAAAGTATGATGGGTATAGAAATAAGATATTTTGAAAGTATAATGGGTATAGAAATAATATATTTTGAAAGTATAAGGGTATAGAAATAAGATATTTTGAAAATATAATGGGTATAGAAATAAGATATTTTGAAAGTATGATGGGTATAGAAATAAGATATTTTGAAAGTATGATGGGTATAGAAATAAGATATTTTGAAAGTATGATGGGTATAGAAATAAGATATTTGAAAGTATGATGGGTATAGAAATAAGATATTTGAAAGTATGATGGGTATAGAAATAAGATATTTTGAAAGTATAATGGGTATAGAAATAATATATTTTGAAAGTATAATGGGTATAGAAATAAGATATTTGAAAGTATAATGGGTATAGAAATAAGATATTTTGAAAGTATAATGGGTATAGAAATAAGATATTTTGAAAGTATAATGGGTATAGAAATAAGATATTTTGAAAGTATAATGGGTATAGAAATAAGATATTTTGAAAGTATAATGGGTATAGAAATATTTCTATACCCATCATACTTTCAAAATAAGATATTTTGAAAGTATGATGGGTATAGAAATAAGATATTTGAAAGTATAATGGGTATAGAAATAATATATTTGAAAGTATAATGGGTATAGAAATAAGATTTTGAAAATATAATGGGTATAGAAATAAGATATTTTGAAAGTATGATGGGTATAGAAATAAGATATTTTGAAAGTATAATGGGTATAGAAATAATATATTTTGAAAGTATAATGGGTATAGAAATAATATATTTTGAAAGTATAATGGGTATAGAAATAAGATATTTTGAAAGTATAATGGGTATAGAAATATTTCTATACCCATCATACTTTCAAAATGAGACATTTTGAAAGTATGATGGGTATAGAAATAAGATATTTTGAAAGTATAATGGGTATAGAAATATATTTGAAAGTATAATGGGTATAGAAATAAGATATTTTGAAAATATAATGGGTATAGAAATAAGATATTTTGAAAGTATGATGGGTATAGAAATAAGATATTTTGAAAGTATGATGGGTATAGAAATAAGATATTTTGAAAGTATGATGGGTATAGAAATAAGATATTTTGAAAGCATAATGGGTATAGAAATATATTTTGAAAGCATAATGGGTATAGAAATAAGATATTTTGAAAGTATGATGGGTATAGAAATATCCTTTCTATTCTTTTCTATATATGTGAAACGTCTGAACGAATTATTTTTGCAGTACAATTACACATTTGAATATCAGCACTGTATCATTAGTATAGAAAAAATATAATAATGGAGGTGTTTAACCTCCTTCGCAACATCTACAAAGGTCATTTGAAGGAGGAGACATACTAAAGCTTTACGTGGGATTCGATCCCTCTTATTGTCGACAGTTTACCATCGCTGAGATCTTCTCCCACTTGGTTGGTTATCAAAGTTGAGGTAATAGGATAAAATCAGATAAATCATAATCAGATAAAATAGTTAATAGTAATAGTGGTAACTAATAATGGTAGTAATAGTAGTAGCATCCGAAATAAAACAACCACTTAAAAGTAAAACTTGTTGGTATATACGTTCATGACTTCCTAGTTTCATAAAACAACGAAATTCAATGTTATTGCACGCGCTTCCCGTTAGCTTCAGCGCATATTTAACCCATTTTACGATTGACCTCTTGCATGCAGTGGCGGATTTAGGGGGGGGCCGAGTAGGCCATGGCCTACGGCCCGCGCCTTGAGGGCCCGCGCCCTCACATATAATTATAATGTTGGATTCCACTATAAATAATTACAATTGATTAATGATTAGTGATAATTATGGTATCACTCTCTTTGCTGGCGGGAGTTTAGTTCTATTCAGGCCGCTGTGGAGTGCACATGTGAGTGTGTTTAGTGGTAAGTAATGGTAAAAGTCGTATCTCGAAAAAGTCGCCAGTCTCAATAAATGGGGATGGGGGAGTTTTAGTCAGCTTTATAATAACATAAATAAGTTGAAAAATGTTAAATTAATGTAATTAATTTTTTTATATGAAACGTACTTAGGCTAGGTTAGGTCAGTTTAGCTTAGATTTCATAATAAATACATTTTATACATATTTAAGGAAAAAGTCGCCACTGGTGGGGGCTGGCGACTTTTCCCATAAAGCGACTTTTTCACCGAACAACTGTTTAGTGTCTGTATTTAATTAATTAATTAAACTGTATTAATTAATACTAAACCGAGGGTCAAGTGTAAATAGTTTGTTTTATGTTTTTATGTTCAGGATAAGACAGTGAGGCTGCACTGAGGCACAATGGAGAAATCAACAAGTCGTGATCGTGATCAAGGGAGGAAGTATAAAGCTGTCTGTTAAACGACAAGAAAAGGCAGACGTAAACCAAAGAGTAAAAAAAACTACCAAAAATAACTCAATGGTTGACATATCCAACAGTATCTGAATCTGCAAAATCACAAACTCAAACTGAATCCGGTCAAACTGAATCTGAATCAGTAGAGACACCAATTACGCCTGAAACAACTGGAGAAGCCACAACTAGTATGAACCTAGTGTAGTTAGCGCAATGAACCTGAACACAGTGACAGTGAGGAGACACAAGAGGAAGTGAAAGTTATGAATACCGGTACTGAACAAGGATTTGAAAGGATCTTGGATTATGGCTAAAATAATTACTGAAAATGTGTGTGACTATTGGTTGAAAAAGGGAAGCGCAGAATGTCGACACTGTGATGGTGACTTCAAAGAGTCAGCTGTGAAAGAGCTAAACAGAACCCGTCATTGTACAAAGACATTATTCACTCGAACTCATTCATTATCTGGCAAGAAATTAATCTTAAATGGCTCTGTTACTCTAAAACAACTGGTAAAGTGTATTGTTTTGCTTGCAAGCTTATGTCAAAGGTGGAAAGCTCATTCACAACTGGTTCAATGGTTGGAAAGAACGCTAGGTATGTCATAGAATCTCACAGTAGGTCAGATCAGCACGGAAAAGTATGGTCGAAATGATATATCGAAGACTGCGGGTGCCGTATTGACTCTAATCTAGTACAACAATATGAAAGTGAATGCGAGTACTGGCAAGCAGTATTGGAGGAGGTGTGTAGATGTTTTAAAGCTACTTTGCGAACGCGGGCTAGCCATTCGAGGTAAAGATGAAGTAATTGGATCAGTACACAATGGAAACTATCTTGGGATTCTAGAGCTGCTGAGCACATACGACAGTTTCTTGCAGCACATATCAAGAAACACGCAAACAAAGGTAGTGGTCATACTCCTACTTGTCCCATGTCATTTTTGAGGAAGTCATTGGAATAATGGCAGAAAAGGTTATGTCCTCAATAAAAGATGAAGTAAAAAACAGCAAAGTACTTCTCAATTTCTGTTGACTCCACACTGATATTTCACACATGGATCAACTTACTTTTACAATCCGCTATGTACTGCCTACTACAGGTCCAGTTGAAAGGTTTTTGCAGTTTATTCCCATGCTAAGCCACACTGGCAGAGATATTGCTACAAACTGTTCTTGATTTTCTTAAAGAGAAGAACATTCCAGTTATCGACTGCCGAGGACAGTCCTATGACAATGCCAGCAACATGTCTGGTAAATATCTGGGGACCCAACAGATAATCAAGAATGAGTGTAGTGAAGCTGAGTACATACCATGTATGGCTCATTCCTTAAACTTTGTGGCTAAGTGTGCTGCAGAAAGCTGTCCTGCTGCAGTGTCATTGTTTGCTCTGGTACAAAATATGTACTCCTTTCTTGTTGCATCTACTTATCGTTGGAGGAGACACCGTGAGGTACTAGAGACTAATAAAGATAAGAAGTTGAAAGTTGATAAAATACTTTCAGACACTCGTTGGTCAGCACGAGCAGATGCTGTAGCTGCTCTCAGTAGAGCACACAAAGAAAACATCATTGTTCTGGAAGAGTTATTCTCAGATCAGAATCAGCCAGCTGAAACAAGAGCTGAAGCAAGTGGTCTTCTCAAAGGTTTGAAAAAACTTGAAACAGTGATTCTTCTTGAAGTTTGGGATACAGTAGTGGAAAGGTTTCAGAGTAGCAGTATCCAGCTGCAAAAATCTGGGCTCTCCCTCAACACAGCTGTCACACTGCTAGGGTCTCTTTTACAATTTGCTAAAGACCTGAGATCCCAGTTCGATGACTTTGAAGCAAAAGCTATGGCTAAGTGTGATCCCTGTGATGTGACGAGTAATGATGCATACTACGCCGACACGCAGCGTATTAGGAAGCGCAAGCGTCACCACGATGAACTAGACTCCGCGGAGGATGTTATGCTGACAGGGAGAGACAAGTTTAGAGTGACTGCATTCTTGCCCATCATTGACAAGCTCTGTGCTGCCCTACAACAACGCATTGCTGCTTACAGCGACCTTCGAGAGAAATTTGGGTTTTTATCAGAAATCTCAAACAAAACGAACACTGAGCTTAAAGCATCTGCTGAAAAGCTTGTGTCTTCATATCCTAAGGACTTGGAGGCTGGATTGGAGTCGGAGCTTTTGCAGTTTGCACACCTTATGAAATCTATTCCAAGAGATTCACCTGAAAGTGCTCCTTCATCAGTGGTGCAAAGGCTGCAAAAAGTCCTGAACTAGAAATGTATGAGATAATTCACAGACATGACATGGTAGAAACATTTGCTAATGTTGAAATTGTATTACGACTCTATCTCTGCATGTTTGTCACAAACTGCACTGGGGAGCGATCATTCTCCAAGATGAAACTAGTCAAGAATTATCTAAGAAACACCATGGGGCAGGACCGTTTGTCTTCACTCACCCTGTTGAGCATTGAGCATGAGAAATTAAGGGTGCTTGATTTTACTGATGTCATCAAACAGTTTGCAAGTAAGAAGGCTACAAAAAAATCTTTTTGACTGAGAAATAGTTAAGTGTACCGTACAAATTGCCTGCAATAAACAAAAACCCACTCATTGCATCATTTGCATGTCAGTCAAGTGGTATTCTCTTTAGTTAATGGTGTATTATTATAGTTATTTTTTGTTAATGGTGTATTATTATAGTTATTTTTTATTGTTAAGCTTCAAAAAAACAAATGTGTAATGTTCAACTATGAAATGGTCATTTGGCTAATTAATTATCAATAAATTGAATATTGTTTAAAAAGTAAATTTATTTTAACGCTTCGCTCGCCCATTGATTTGAGGGCCCCGTAAGGTCACCACTGGGGGATGGGGGTGTAAATCTTCATTTCAGTTAATTAAGCTAGCTTTGCGTAGTTTGGGGCCCCGCACTCCAACCGGCCTAGGGCCCCGCGCACCTTAAATCCGCCACTGCTTGCATGTCCTTGTTTTCCTTTTCCACATCATTTGTTTTTTCTTCACATGAGCACGCGGTGTCGTCTTCAACAGTCCCATCTTCACTTGATGAAGTCTGTCCTGTAACTGGTAGCTTTACGTTTTCTTTGATAGGGGAATGTTTTACGTTTTCTTTGATAGGGGAACGCTTTACGTTTTCTTTGATAGGAGAACGCTTTACGTTTTCTTTCAAATCTTTTAAAGGTAATGGTTCCATGTCACTAATTAAGCGTATATCCTCAAATTCAATCGTAGTGTAGTGATTAGGAGACATGCCTGGTGGGGAAGTACCTGAGGAAGAATAAAGCTTTTATTATTTATAATTAAAATATTTTTTAAAAAATCCTTTAAGGAAAACGAAGAGAGGGAAGGTAATTCTATTTTAAATTTACTTTTGTCACCTGAGCTATTATTGTTTGAGAACTGCTTCAATGTTTAAGTGGTAGTACAAGATTGGTTAGCAATTTCCCACGTCATCAATTTTCGGCAATCAGGGGTCATTATTACCGTATGTTTGGATTTATTATTGATGTCACGGTGATTCCAAATGAAAGTCAACTGTCCCCATTTTTCCTGCCTACCTCCATGGAGGCAGGGCACTGGCCCCCTCCGACATCCCACAATCCACAGTTTGTATATCATGGTGCTCGGAGACCTTAGGTTAGGGGAGGGTATCTTTCTGACCTCTTAAGAGCAAAATTTGGATCACTTTAACATATTGCTTCCCAGGAACCTCTCTTTAACATATTGCTTCTCAGTGTATATCACTTTAACATATTGCTCCCCAGTGTTAATCACTTTAACATATTGCTTCCCAATATTTAGGATAAGGAGTACGATAAAAAATGTTCGCTTTAATAAAGTAAAGGCATAAGAAGTAAATCATAACATGTTAAAATATTAGATTGAAAGTAAATTTATTAGAATTGGTGCGCTATTTGGTCACACAAAGTAAAAAAAATGGATTTCAGAAGAATCGGTCACGCCACATCTTTTGCCACAAGTACGAGTTGAGTAGCTCCTTTTTACATCCTTTCATTTTCTTTATATAGTTAATGTAGGTTAACTGAATACCCGGTTAGGTCAACTGTACGCCCTTGACGATTGGTTAGGTTAAGTTGTGATATTTTCGTTAAAATTAACGAAAGTATCACGACTTAACCTAACCAATCATCAAGGGCGTACAGTTGACCTAACCGGGCATTCAGTTGACCTAACCGGGCATTCAGTTAACCTACATTAAATATATAAAGAATGCCCGGTTAGGGCATTTATAGCTTTGTTTACGGTCGGTAGGTTATCTCCTAGATTACCAACCTTTCCCTTTTCAACATATTGCTTCCCAGGAGGGATCATTTTAACATATTGCTTCCCGAATGCTTTGAGAAGCAATATGTTAAAGTGATCCCGAAATTTTCATAGAAAGGAAATGAGTGTTTTGAGCATATGGTCAAAAATATGAATTATTTAAATTAATTTCATCAAAACTAAAATCTTAATAACATTTTTACCTTCATGGACTAACCCTTTGTTAAACTGGGGTTTCTCCTTTGACAATAAAATCGTCTGGCGTTAACAATAAAATCTGTAAAGGGTATTAACATTTATTAACTTTTTTAAACTAAACTTAGAACCTTTTTCGCGGGTATCGAGGATGAGGTGGGAGAGTACTCTTCACACGTTCATAAGTATGTAGGTTTGCTTTTTTCAGTCAAAATCCACGCCCACGACCCCTGATTAGGCGAAAGTTGATGATCTGGCAAATTGCTAACTAATCTCGTACTACCACCTAACCTAGCGTACGCCTAACCCGGGTTTAAGATTCGCCTTGATTGGTACACATATTAAATGGGCGTGGCTTTCGGCTTTTAGTCATTTTCATGTCATGTTTAATGGAAAAAACTAAAAAGACATGAAGATTTCCCCAAATTAGTAACAAAGAAATATAAAGACATGACTTTTTTTTTTCTTCTTTAAAGGTCGGATGACACAAGGTAAACTTTGATCGTCTTTTAAAAATTGGTTGGTTGGTTGATCGGCTGAATGTTCTCCGTCAAACCAGGAAAAATAAATCCCTTTTAAAAGTAGAGTTAGGTCGAGACAGTTACGTGCAGGGAGCTCGTCACTGCATCCCCGTTCTCATTTCTAAGACCGACATGAGGCATTTTTTTCCTGGGTTCTTTTAAAAATGAATACCTTAAGAGATATTTTAATATTTTTTAATATTAAATTTTCTATTAGACAAAAAGGGGTGTGAGGTAACAAATTGTCTATTTATTATTGAAAAAAAAAATTAAAGTTTTTGGGTCTCACTGTAGAAAACGGTGTTAGCTAAAAGTCTCTCTTAGCGACCACCACATTTTTTATAAAGTACAAATCCATGCCCATTTTATACGTCCTAACAATCAGGATGACTTATGTCCGGGTTAAGCGTAAGCTAGGTTAGGTGGTAGTAAAAGATTGGTCAGCAATTTCCAACGTCATCAACTTACGGCCAATCACGGGTCATGGGCGTTGTCAAAAAAAAAAAAAAGGTGGCCCCCTCAACTAAATATTTATAAGAAGAAGTTGAAGAGAATTAATAAATAAATAAATAAATCTAATAACGACTAATAGGAGCATATATATATACAGACCGTACATGGAACAAAGAACTCTTCTGGGAAAATTAAATCCACTAGGAATACCTCAAAATTCGTCGTTTCGCAGATCTGTCGTCAATCTTTTACTACCTATAAAGTTTCGCAGATTCGTCGTTTTTTTTTTAAAATGTGAAAAAAAACGATCGAAATTGACGAAATTCAACTGTTTACCAACGCAATATATTATAATATTTTGGCGAAAAACGAGTAGAATTTGATTAATTACCTAATCTCTTTAATAACATAATACAGTAAAATGTTTTCTCATTGAAACATGTTATAATCTACCTCGAGTTTCGTCCTTTCATATTTTGTCGTGTTATTCCGGAACGAATTAACGACGAATTTCGAGGTATTCCGTATATAGTGAGAATAGGTAAAGGTAAATGACAAACACTATAATAGTTTTTTCTTTTTCATGAAGTTAGCCCGACGTGGGCAACGGGTCACTCGCAAAGAGGCCCTAAAAATAGAGCTTCCCTCATCAGCTTTGGGACAAGACCTAGGGGTTACAGCCACACCTAACCTACTATATCCAGAACCTCAATATAAGCAAAAGACTCGTTGCATTCGCGTCGGATTGAAAACTTCAAAGAAAAAGGGGTAACTATTGTATTTTTAGCCAAAAACCACACGGTCTGTGTGTATCATGAAAAAACCTCATGGGACCATTCTGAGTTCAATCCCATATACTGTATATATTCCCCGTAAGGGAGTTCTAAGCTTGTGCTCGTTGTGCTCGTTTGTACGTGCTTGTTCCTGAAAGTTTCACGTGCGCCCTCCCGGCCCTAGCACCCAAGGATGATGGGGCTCGACCCTGCAGTCCTTGTCATCCTTGGTCTTTTTCCACTTAGACTATCCCCTCCACCCTTTCTTTTTCCTCTCTTTCCTCTCACTTTTTCTTTGTTTTTCTGCCGAGGTATGTCCTTTTAAATAGAGGCGAATCGGTTCTTCCGAACTTATATATATATATATATATATATATATATATATATATATATATATATTGGCATTACTAACTTGTTTTTGTGTGTAATTAATTAACTTTATTTAGCTTTAAAAGCACAATTAATGGAGTGTCACTCAAAATGTTCAATCAAATCCACTGCCGTTCCAGGCAAAACAAAAAGAACGTGAGATTTAAAAGGATTTAAACGAGAGAGAGAGAGAGAGAGAGAGAGAGAGAGAGAGAGAGAACCCGTATCTTTTTATCATGAAAAAGGGGAAATAATTAAGGCTAGGTTAGGTTAAATTATTAAGTTTGGTTAGAGTTATCAGGTTTTTAAAATTTGCAAATGTCGCGATACAGAATTGAATATGTGAGAAAGCGTGAAAGTGTCGCGGTTCTGTAAGGAATCTAAACGTGTGTGTGTGTGTGTGATTTGGGATTGTTTAATCTCCTTCGCAATATCTATGAAGCCCATGTGACGGAGGTGACCTACAACTTTACATAGGATCCGAACCACTGGTCGCTACATCAACTGGACACAGAGGAAGGTCCCCCATTCAACTACTACTCAGACAAAACATTGCTTAACTTTACTAATGTAACGGGAAGCAATGTGACACCGTGGCCGTGACGTAGCAAATGGAGAAACAACGAAGGGTTATTTTGTCCATGATTACTACTACAGACATGCCAACCCTCTTGTTTCAAACATGAGTCTCCTGTTTTTTGTACCAAATTCAAAACTCCTGGCAGGAGTCAAAAACCTCCTGTTTTTTTTTTACCCAATTTCCTGATATTGAAAAAAATGAACTAGTTACGGTGAAACCAGAAAGAAGAGTTTTGAGAGGTGACTTAATTCAACTGTGTAAGATGTTATAAGATGATATGGGCATCAATACATTGTCAGACCTCATGGTCCAAAAAGTGACACTCCAAAGTTAGGGACAGAAATGTTATGAAGCACAATTCAGTATTTCTTTATTGTTGAAAGCTCAAGGTACATTACACAAGCACTTCAAGCAATGAATAATACCCTTATTCATGAACTCCTTTCTTATTTTTTTGAAATTCCTGTTTTTTTTCAAGCTATACTCCTGTCTTTTTCTAGCATAGGGTTGGCATGTCTGCTACTAGTGAATGGTGCAAGACTTAGAGAGCTTTTTTTTTAATTCAAGTAGTCATTAAGAGATTACTTCCCATTTGGTAATATTCCCATTCCCATTCGCGGTCTGAAAGTGGGAATTCCAGATTTGGGAAAGGGTATTAAGAAAGAAAATAGGGGTGGGGGAGATGCGAGGCAGTTTCAGGCCAGTTTCATGAGAAAATCTTATTTACAGTGTGAAGTCTTACAATGAGAATGGATCGATCTGAGACTTTTCTCATCTAAGATTCCAACTTTGGGATTTCTCATTCTCGGACCAAAACTAAAATGAGAATGACCGGGAATAGGAACAGACCAACATGGGATAGTCAGCGCGCATCTTTCACTGAAATGTCTCCGGCCTGTGCTTTCATCTCTGTAGATGGTCAATGTTCTCCTAAAGCAGTGATGGCGAACCTATGACACGCGTGTCAGCAGTGACACGCCGCAGGGTTTCAGGTGACACGCGATCACGCGATGGATGTTGAAAATGTTTGGTATTCTGATGAAAAACTGCAATAAATCGTCTACGCCTTAGTACTTTCGATTAATAAGTCAGCTATCTATGATTTTGTAGTTAAATTTAAAATGCATGTATGCAAGTGACACGCAAACATAAAAAGGTTCGCCATCACTGCCTAAAGCGATTGATAGTGGTGTTCCTCAGGGCTCTGTCCTGTCACCCACTCTTTTCCTTTTGTTTATCAATGATCTTAAATCGCACTTCCTGCCTTATCCACTCCTGTGCCGATGACGCCACCCATTACTTCTCCACCCACTTTCACAAAGCGTCCCTCTCAACAGTAACTCCATGCTTCGCGTAGGACGACTATGGTGCACCTGACCTCTGATCTTTCTACTATCTCTGACTGGGATAGAGAAGATTTTGTGGCTTTCAATGCCTCAAAACCTTAGTTCCTTCGTCTGTCACAATCTTCCACACGACTATCCCCATTATTTTCAAAAAACAGCTCAATCCTTCCTCTTCTCTTAACATTCTTGGAGTTTCCTTTTCTCTTGATCTTTCCTGGAAAGATCACGTATACTCTCTTTCTAAAACAGCTTCTAAGTGGGTAGGTATTCTGTTCCGGCTCAGCAGTTTCTTCACCCCAACTCAGTTGCTGTCTCTGTACAGGGGTGTTGTCCGTCCCTGTATGGAGTACGCTTCTGATGTGTGGGGTGGCTCAACCCACGCAGTTCTACTTGACTGGATGGAATCAAAGGCTTTTCGTCTCATCAATTCCCCGCCTCTTACTGACTGTCTTCAATCCCTCTCTCTCTTCGCCGCAGTGTTGCCTCACTCTTTACTATCGGTATTATAACGGGCACTGCTCTTCTGAAGTTTCTAACTGCATGGCTCCTCCTCTAAGGAGAGCACGCAGCACCAGACTTTCGACACATTCTTTTTCTGTCCAATTCTCTAATGCAAAGGTTGATTGGTATTCTCAATTTTTCATCTACTCAACCGGTCAACTTTGGAACAACCTTCTTCAATCCATCTTTCAGACGCAGTATCCAAGTATCTCGAAAACCTTGGACCTTGATTTTGGCTCTCTTCTTCCTTTATGGGTAGGGAACCGTTTTTGTGGCCATTCGCCCTTGGCAACTCCTTCCTACGTTAAAAAATCTCTGAATCACGTGTTGTAACTTACAATTCCTACATTTTTATGAGAGAGGATTAACCAATGATGTACAGCCAACAAGTATATATTATAATAATAATTACCTGACAAAATCATCCCATCTTCCAAATCAATAACGAGACGGCTTTTTTTGAACATCTGAAACAGAGTAAGAAGAAGTATTAGTGAAAAATTTTCGTTGTTGAATCAATGCCAGATGTACGATAAAAGAAGGCAAGAGAGAAGTAGGTGCTTTTGTTCATTAATTTGTTAAATCCAATACAAGGGACGTAACTGATAGAGTAACTGGGTTAATAAATCAACCAGGAAGGCCACCAGAAACTCGTACATCTCTCAGGCCAACGAATGCGGTCCATTTGCTCGAACTCCTGCTTATTATTGCCAGCATCAAAGGGAGTCGAACCCCTGACCTCAGTAGATTGAGTTTCATGCGTACTTTATTTTCGACCAAACCTAATTTAAGCTAACTTAACCTAACCTTAGTGTTATCGAACCGAGAAGGGTGTGATAAGCGTTTCGGGCGCAATTGACGTCTCAAAGGGTTTTTTTTGTCACTAAATAGTGAGGTACTCGCTAATCTAACCTAGGTTCACGTAACCTAATCATGACTAACATCTTTTTTCCACTAATAAAAATGGTTTGACATTTTTTCTACATAAATTTTTTAATAGTCTGAGGTACTAATTATTATTTACCGCCCTCACAAAAAAATTGAGAGGTACCAAAGTGAAGAAATTGTATTTTATTATTATTATTATTATTTACCTCCCTCATCCAAAAAATTGATTGAATAACCTTTATTAACCCTTTCGCGTCGGTACCCAATTTTAAGTGTGGGACCCCCTGTATGGTAAAAACTTTAAAAAATCGATAAACGTGAGAGAAATAGATGTTAAAATTGGACGTACGGTGTACGTCCTCGAGCTCTTGAATGGGGGACGTACCCCGAACGTCCTCGGCGCGAAAGGGTTAATAATTAATAATAAAATAACTACATTAGTCTTATAATTTACAAATGACATAAATAATTGCGCAGCTGGACTATTTATTTTATTTAATTATCCTATTGCATCCGTGAATTGTCACACACTGAACTCACTTGCCCTGTTGACTACACACACACACACACACACAGTAAAGAAAATTTGGTGCTTTCCTGTTAACGGGAATACCCAACCGCCCGCCACCAAACTGTTTGTTATGTATTTTTGCTCGTCATTTTCGTTTAAACTAACGAAAATATCACAACTTAACCTAACCAATCATCAAGGGCGTACAGTTGACCTAACCGGGCATTCAATTGACCTAACCGGGCATTGAATTAACCTAACAGGTTAATATAACGGAAAATGCCCGGTTAGGTCAACTGTACGCCTTTGATGATTGGCTAGGTTAAGTTGTAATATTTTCGTTAGTTTAAACGAAAATGACGAGAGCAAAAATACATCCTAAACAGTTTGGTAGTCCCGATAATACGTAAGTACCGAATTTATTAAACATTTAAATGAAAATAGTTAATATGTAAGCGATAATCAGTTAGTAGGGGGCCAAAATGTCTTTGTCATCTAAAATCGCAGAAAAAACATCGCTGCTTTCGGTACGTTGTCGCCACATGAGTTCCGCAAGATACGAGTCTAGATGATGGCGGGCGGTTGGGTATTCCCGTTAACAGGAAAGCACCGAAAATTTTATTTAGTATTTTTAATGAACAAAATAATTAAGTTCCTCCTCTAAATTTAATTACTTAATAGAAAACAGTTTTGAAAAGAAAGAAAATGAGATTATACAGGGTGTCCCATAAGTCCGGCATCATAGGAAAAATAATAAAAAAGGCAAAACAAAAGCTTTTATTTACAGAACGTGCTCAATATGTCCACCATTGTTTTCAATACACAAATTCAGACGTGATACCCAGTCAGCAAGCACACGGTGAATGATGTCAGGAGTAATGGTGTTACATGCCTCAATAATGCGCTGCCGCAAATGTTCAGCACTCCTAATTTTCTCTGCGTATACCAGCGCTTTCAAGTGGCCCCAGAGATAAAAATCTAGTGGCATGAGATCCGGGCTTCTAGCTGGCCATTCCACAGGCCCTCGACGTCCTATCCAATGACCAGGGAATTGTTGGTACAGGTATTCCCTTGGGTGCTGTAATGTGTAGGAGCGCCGTCTTGCTGGAACCATGTTGGAAAATTTCCTTCTTCTTTCAAGACACTGGGAAATGCTTCTTCCTTGAGCATACGTAGGTAGGTGCCTCCAGTGACATGTTCATCGAAAAAGAGGGAGCCTATGATGCGATCCTTCCAAATGCCACACCATACCATCACCCGAGATGCACCTTGTTCCTTTGAAGAGGTATACCAGTGAGGGTTGTTTTGAGACCAGTAGCGGGTGCTCTGTCGATTTACCTCACCATTTCCATAAAAAACAGCCTCGTCACTGAACAGAATGGTGGACGGGAAATTGGCATCCCGAGCATATTGTTCCGTAGCTCATTCACAAAATTCCATCCGCCGGTCGGGATCATCATCTTCGCTTAATTTCTGTAGGATCTGAAGTTTATATGGATGCCATTTGTGAGCCTGAAGAATGCGATGGATGCTACTTTCGACACTCCTGTCTCGGCGGACAATCGCCGAAGAGACTTATTGGGACTTCTGTTAAAATGAGCCAGGATAGCAGTCGCTATATCATTGTCAGTGGACCTCCTTGAAGGTCCACTGCGTGGTTTATCTTCTATGGATCCTGTTTCCTTAAACTTTGCAACAAGTCTGCTAACACAACTCTGAGTTATTGGCTCACGGTTGGTCTGGATGCAGTCTGTTAAATTCAGCAGCTGCCTCTCACTCCGATTTCCTATGAGTAGAATTATCTGGATTCGTTCTTCCTTGCTCACAGACATTATGGCCTGTAGAAAGAGAAAAATATGAATTATGGCTTGTAGAAATAGAAAAATATGAATTTCTCCTATGATGCCGGACTTATGGGACACCCTGTACATCATGAAATACATTATCACATGCAAAAATCTCCTTTTATACAATGACCATCAATTATTGTAAAACAACGACCACAACGTAGCACGACGACACTAAAATTATCGTAAAACCCCTCCATACTACTAGCATTATACTGAAACTACATGTAACTACCTAACAATACCAGTAATGACTGTCTGCTTTTGTCCTAAATCCACCTTACTAATTTTATGAGAGTAAATCCGACAACCCCATTGAAGAAGGGACACACACGCCCTCTATCCATCACTGTGGGTAATTCATTCGTCTTTTATGAGAGTTGTAGCAGTCTCATTAATTATATCGCAACTCTGAAATGGTGGTTGAGGCTTGGAGCGAATTTATAGGAACTTTGTTCTAGAAAATTCAAGACAAAGGCGGTAATTACGACATAAAGGCGTATGAGTGCCTGTAATGACATAATGGCACTGTTTATGGTGTATATATATATATATATATATATATATATATATATATATATATATATATATTAGTGGTGGACCGGATATCCGCATCATTTTTAACATCCGCATCGGCACTTCTGACTGCGGATATTACCTCTAATAAATTATGCAATTTACAATTAAATTAGCTTATAAAGTCCAGTCATGCATATTTCATGAAAAGTATTAATTAGTAATGAACAAACAAATATATAAACCTGAAAATACAAATAGCTGGTAACAGAGAAAATTTAATTAAACTTGTTTCATTGAATTTTCTGTGGCTGAAACTCTTGAAAAAGTTATTATTTTTATCATAATGAAAACATTAATATTAATTTTAATTCTTATGCATTGCCTCCCATAATAGTAATATCGCGAAATTTGAAAAATTATGTCATATTCATAATTCTATGTTATATTGATAGATTAACTAAATATCCGCATCCGCGGATATTGAAATTAAAGATCCGCACCCGCGGATGTTAAAAACTGACATCCGGTCCACCACTAATATATATATACACACCATAAACAGAGAGAGAGAGAGCTTTTTCTGGAAAGAAAGATTCCGGAACTCTGCTTTAAATTTCCTACAATTTTTGCCACTTGTTTCACCATACACCCCGTGACCATCCCAATCCAACAAAAAAGCTTCCTTCCTTTTAATGAAGGTATCGGAACGATGTTCTGGCGCATTCCGCCAGAAAAAAATACATACATATACTTATATTAGTGGTGTACCAATTAATCGGCATCGGCCAAATTTAGCCGATTCTCTTATTGATTCTTTGAAATTTTAAAATTTTCATTACAAAACAAAATCTATATTTATGGAAAATTGAACATCCAAAAGACGCCATTTATGATAACATACTCATTTCAAAGTGTAATTATATAAAAATATTCTACATTCACATAAAAGGTAAAGCTTAATAAGTTAAATTACCCATAAATTTACATTTTCTCTAACTAGCTAATCTCTAAATATTATAAACTATCGTAATCTCCTACTACTAATTACTAATCTCCTACTACTACTAATCTCCTCCTACTATTAATAATAATTCTATATTAAGTTGTACTTTATAGCACTATTGCAGTTGGGTACCTCCAACCCAACAAATTCAATTACATTAAAACAAAAAATTAAAGGACAAATAAAAAAACTTCATTCTATGGGATATAATGCCCGGTTAGGTAAATTGAATGCCCGGTTAGGTCAACTGTATACCCTTGACAATTGGTTAAGTTGTGATATTTTCGTTAGTTTTAACGAAAATATCACAACTTAACCTAACCAATTGTCAAGGGCATACACTTGACCTAACCGGGCATTATATCCCATAGAATGAATTGTTTGTTTTATTTATCCTTTAAATTTTTTGTTTTAATGTAATTGAATTTGTTGGGTTGGAGGTACCCAACTCCAATAGTGCCTACTTTATAATTTAGATATTAAACCATCTTATTATATTGACTTTATTTTAAGTATTTTAATAATTTTATAAACCCAAAATTTTATATCCATTTTTTTTAATTCAAATAAGCCATCAGAACCTTGAAATTTTAATGAAATTTTTTGTTGTTGTTTACATTGTTGGACAAATAAAATACCTTCAACATAAAGAAAATTAAAAAATAAAATTATTTTATAATTTTTATAATTTTATCATTAATTAAAATAACATTATTTTATCACTTTACTGAGTAATAAAACTATTTAGTATACTACAGGGTGTCCCGTAAGTCTGGAACCATAGGGCAAAATGATGAAAACGGCAATAAAACCGCCGAAGAGACTTCTGGGGACTGTTTGTGAAATGAGCGAGGATGGTAGCGGCTGTGTCATCGTCGGTAGATGTCCTCGGAGGTCCACTGCGTGGTTTGTCTCCTATGGATCCCGTTTCCCTGAACTTTACTACAAGTTTGCCGACACGCTGTGTATTATCGGCGCGCGGTCCGGATGCAATCTGTTAAATTCCTCAGCGACCTCCATCTGACTCCGATTTCCTACGAGCAG
Organism: Bathynomus jamesi; assembly: GCA_023014485.1. Lineage (NCBI taxonomy): Eukaryota > Metazoa > Arthropoda > Malacostraca > Isopoda > Cirolanidae > Bathynomus > Bathynomus jamesi. The sequence continues at coordinate 41,007 of JAJOZX010005135.1, forward strand.
AATTACCTGGATGCGTTCTTCCTTACTCAAAGACATCATGGGCACTTGCATAAACGGAAAAACATGAATTACTTATTTTACCCTATGGTTCCAGACTTATGGGACACCCTGTAGTAACAAATTCTGGTACTGTATATTGTGGAGTGAGCTAAAGAAAAACATTTGAACAAATTTGAAATGTTAAAATATGAAAATTTAAAGTTTTCACATTAGATTAGTAAAATTTATGAAGGGAATTGATTTTTTTTAATCTAGGCAAAGAATCGGTATCGGCTAAATTTTGGAATCGGTACATCACTACTATATATATACACACTAGATCTAAACTAATTCTTTAAATGGATAAAACGACACAGTTTCTTTTTCAATTCAGTTGGTTGATATTCTGTTAAACGCCCTTCGTCCACCAGAAGGCGCCCCAACAAACGGGCGGTAACGTCACCAACCGGGGAAAACGTACAGGGGCCTACGTCATAACACCACTTCCCCTCTATTAGTGAAGTTAAGCGACAGTGATTCTAGAGAGTAGTTGGATGGGGTAACGTCCCCCGCTTTCAGATGATGTAGCGACCTTTAGTATGGTTCAGATCCCTCGTAAAAGTTATAGGTCCTATCCGTCACGTGACCTTGGAAGTTGCGAAGGAGATTAAACAATCCCATCAAACAACGAGTTACGCGTAGCGAGCTCGACACTGTGCACCCTCGCCATTTTCCAGACTGGCTTGGGACAGTTACGCAGTTCATCTCGCCACCACAAGTCGATGAACATTAAAGGTATTTGATCGAGGACAAACCATCACATGAACAAACCAACCAAATCATCCATCACAGTCTTACAGTCTTACACACAACCACCCATTATGATACAGTCGCCAGCGTCCTTATCTCAGTGGGTAACAGTTTCCATATAAACGAAATGAAGACGCCGAAATCGGGGGTTCGACTCCCAATTATTATAACCCAGCAAGAAATGGTGTGTTTAGTGAACGTTCGTAAAACCAATAAAACGTTCAGTGAACGTTTATAGAATGTGTTTAACGTTCACCAAACGTCCTATTTCTTGACAAATAGTGGAAGCGCCAACACGCCTGGCGTATGAAGGAGGTGGGGGGGGGGGGGGGGGGGGAATTGGGCTTGGTCCACCAGAATGTGTGAACGGACGTACGCGCTTTAGTCTCTACCTTTTCTCTTCTTCATTACCTTCTTGCTTTCGCTTCTGAGCTGTTTCTGCCTTCTCACCCCAATCCGTTGGGAAAAGGGATTTTGTTAGTGTATGCTTGTATGTATAAGGCGATGATGTTTCGTGATTGCTTAACCTTTTCAAAGGCAAAGGTCACTTGACGGAGGGAACGTACAACGTTAGGTAGATCCGAACCGAGGGTTACTACATTATCCCAACGCAAAGGACGATCGGCCTATCCAACTACTGAACGAACCCAAAGTCGCTTAACCTAGCTAATCAAACGGGAAGCGGTCTTGCAAGTTGTCGCGTGGCTACGATCCAGACACGTTCATTAAAAAAAACGCATCAATGGTTATTTATTATCCTAAAAATCACCATTAAATATTTTGTAATCATAAAAGCGTACAACAAAATTTTACATTTTCACCACAATTCTACTTCACAAATTAATATAAAATTATTTAAATGTGATGCTTTTATATTAATTAACATTAAAATGAACACGAGAGAGAGAGAGAGCCCAGTAAAGCCTAAAGCTTAAATAAAATAAATTAAATAAAATAAATAGCCGAGCTTCACAATTATTCATGTCATTGTAAAACCAATGTAATTAAAGGTTATTCAATTCAATAAAAAGATTTAGTTGGTTGGAAAGAGAGAGAGAGAAGCAACTAGTTTAAAGGTTTGGAAATAATTATATAATTTGAAGAGGAAATTATCATCGTCAACAATTGGCAACAGGTGGTACTGCGCAATTCTTTTGAGGAGAGACTAGTAGGATTTATCGTGAAAATTCAATTAATTTACAAATGAATTTCTCGTAATGATTATATATATATATATATATATATATATATATATATATATATATATATATATATATATATACAGGGTGAGTCGAAAGTCCTGCCTCAAAATATGATAGTTACACAATAAATACTGTTGAGGCAGGACTTTTAACTCACCCTGTGTGTGTATGTGTATATATATATATATATATATTATATATATATGGTGTCTCAGGAAAAAGTATACACCCCTTAGTTGCAGATAGTACAAGTATAGTATGGGTATTATTGGTGTCTATTGTGGTAATAGAAAGCAAGAACTGTAATTTACAATATGGTTTCAGCAGGATGGAGCACCTCCACACTGCTTGTGAAACTCGCAACTTTTTCAGGAAGCATTTTCCCGAGCGACTAATCTCCCTTCATGAGCCAGTGGAATGGCCCCTATACTCACCTGTTCTCATATCCCTTGACTTTTTTTTGTGGTTAGATCAAAGACAGGATCTATTTTACCAAGCCTAAGATACTTGAAGACCTAAAAACGAAAGTTTGAGGTAATCAGCAACATCTCAGCTGAGCTATTTCAAAAAATTATGTCAAACATTTGTGTAAGGTTGAATAGTGTGCTAGAAAAAATGGCGCCTGCAATGAAAATGTTTAATTTAGGTTAATAAACTCCTACTGTATGTTTTAGTACCTATTATAACGTTTACCTTTGCGTACATATTCTTTTTTTAAGCTTAGAACATTTATTTAGAAATATGGAAAAAAAATTTCAATCTCGCCATTACCTAAATGTTTTAGAAAATATCCAGTCACGGATGATTAACATTTGATAAAAAGAAGAACGCAATCATAAACATTTTGAGCTTCATCTCAGATCCGTATTACTCGAAGATGTGTATGGAAAATTGATACGTGTGGGTAGTTGGGAGGTAACGAAAATGGTCCACTGAGTAGGTAGGTAGTTAATCTAACAATTATTAAATTATTTTTATGTCAATAACTGGGTGGATGAAACCAATTGGTTGCTCACCAGAGTTATTCTCCTCATTAGTGTTTATATACTGTGTGACAAGAGCGTGCTCGGTAATACACATACATTACCAATCAACCAACTGAAAAAATCAAGAGGACGCCGGTGGAAGAAGCCCCGCGAAAAAGGAGGGGAGAAGAAAAACGAGCCAACGAGAGAACAAGGAACGGAGAGAAAGAAGAGGCTAAACAACGGAAAAAGATCCCCCACCAGCAAATACGCTCTCAATAATTGAGAAAAGAGAAGAGGGACTGTCTAATAACACTCGGTAAGTGATCAATTGTGTTTTTTAGCCCAGTTAAGGGACATAAATTAAGCTGAGTCAGACAAATTAAGCCTACATTGTGGTATAAGACCTAGCATCAACTCATAGCTTAACAAAGGTGAAGGTAAATTACCCTAACCTAATTTGGTGAGGAATCCTACTGTGGACCTCAATTTACTCTGGCCGCTCTGGACCATTTCCGGAATCTCTAGGCTTAATCTACTCTATAGTTAGACTAGAGATATTAGGGGTGGGTTAATTGGGGACCAATTCATACAGAGCATTTTTCACAATGTGTGAAGTTCAAAATGTGAATGAACTTTACGCTTATAAACCACCAAACCATGCCCTATACCCAGATGATGTTGTGAAAGTACCCAACTACTCACCTTTTTGATGTGACAGCAATCGAACCACCACTTGCAACAGCAGAGGCTGAATACCAAAACAAAGATGGCGGACATGATTGCCAGGGGCAACCAGTTGTCTGTGGACTGGAAAAAAGAATTGTGAAATTCAATCATGGTCCGTTTTCTATGAGTTTTCAAAATTGTCCGTTTTCTATCAGTTTTCAAATGTGATTTTTAGGGATAATAAAGTATTTTTTATTCTTGAAATATCGTAGCCTCTTCAAATGCCTGAAAATAGTATTGTATAAGTTTTGTTTTTGGGCACGAAACAATAATAGTAATTTCTCTAACACTTTATATTATACTAGCAGAGAACCCGCCTTTCGTGCGGGTAGCAAAAATATCCCGCCCTACAACTTTAGAATGAGACGTGAATGTAAAAATTAACCAACTGGTTAGGTTAATTGAATGCCCGGTTAGATTAATTGAATACCCGGTTAGGTCAACTGTACACCCTTGACGATTGGTTAGGTTAAGTCGTTCCATTTTCTTTAAAACTAACGAAAATATTACTACTTAACCTAACTAGTCGTCAAGGGCGCACAGTTGACCTAACCGGGCATTCAATTAACATAATCGGGCATTAGGTAATTTTATGAAACTTTCACCTAATAATTTTTTCTCCTTTTCTCTCGAGGAGCATATATATATATATATATATATATATATATATATATATATATATAATATATGTTATAATGTTTCAGACCAACAAAGACCCTAGGATCCACTCATGGCTGGTCTACCTAACTGTGTTCGTAATTGTGTATTGTGCATGTTCTCCGTGGTGGTGGAGGGGACCTACAATTTTACGTGGGTTCCGAACCACAAAGCCTTAATTTTACTAACTTAAACTATACCCAATCTATCAACATATGCGTCTAATCGATTTTTAAACATGTTTATAGACGTGCTACTAATTACTTCTACCGGCAAACTATTCCACCTATTTACTATTCTATGCGTAAAAAAGTTTTTGGCAACTGCTGTCTCGAACCTTCTACTCGTCTACTTACACCCGTTATTTCTAGTCCTATTATATTGAGATATTTCGAAAAAGCTATCTCTATCTACGTTATCGAACCCATTCATAATTTCGAAAACCTGGATTAGATCACCCCTTAGCCTCCTAGTCTCGAGTGTAGTCAATTTTAACTCCTTACGTCTCTCCTCGTACGACTTCGACCTAAGCGACGGAATTATCCATATACTGTACGTATATATATATATATATATATATATATATATGGAGATTTTTAAAAATTAAAATTTTTGTCTAATTAAAAAAAAATTATAATTTTGTTTGCTGAATCGTAAATGCATACAGGGTGTTCGAAAAGTTCCGTCATCCCCTACGGAATGTACATATTGAAATACCAATTTTATTTTTGCGTAATTAATTGTATTTATATTCAATTACCCTAACATAAAATTTTTTGTTTTAATATAATTGAATTTGTTGGTTTGGGTACTGAATTTGTTGGGTTGGGGTACCCAACTCCAATAGTGCCAAAAAAGTAGATACGTTACTAGACGTTGAATATTGTACATAAAAAATAATAAAAATAAAAATCACCCCCCCCCCCCCCCCCCCCCGAAACGCATACACCATCACCTCCCACCTCCCTCCCACCTTCAAGTTCTCCGTTATCGCCCTTCTCATGCTTTCCTCTTGTTTCTTGATTGTGCCAGTGGTCCATTCATTGAGTTGGAGCTGGCGAACTATTGATTCCTTTCTGAGCTTAATCTCAGTGGAATAGCTTCCTTTCTTGGCTTGTTGGTGGCCTTCACGCTATGTCGAAGGATGTTTGGAAGCCATGATGTAGGTGTAGATTAGAAAACAGCAGACCGCTTAGAACTCTTCAAGTGGATGTCACAGTGGAAAGAATACCACGTGACGCTAACTCGCGCTGTGATTGGCTAGCGGCATAAGATGATGCCGCCAAACACTCCATACGCCTTATCTTTGTTTTCATTGGCTAGCGACGTCAAAACTACGTTCTGATTGGTTGCGCTGTGAGTGAGGTTGAATTTTCGTACCCCGTGCCAAACCGCGTAATTTGAAAATTTACTTTTATTTTTTCCCCAAGTAGAATCGTCTACTGTACTAACCTAAAGTTAACAGTAAATGGCAGTAACTACAAACTTTTCTAAACAAATAGAGGATCGAGGTTTAAACCTTAGATTCTGTCCCAAAGCTAGATCCTATCAGCTGGTGAAGGAAGCTATATTCTGGGGACCTCTCTGCGAAGCGACCCGTTGCCCACGTTGGGCTTCCATCATGAAAAAGAAAAAACTATAGTATTTGTCATTTATCATTACTTATTCGAACTATAATGGATTTAATATACTAGAAGAGTTCCTTCTTCCATGTACGGTCTGCGTGTAACACACACAGACACACACACACATACATACATATATACATACATACCGAAAGTCGATCCTGAACCGTCGTTCAAACTCACCAAAAGTAAGTAAGTAAAAGTATATATATATATATATATATATAATATATATATATATATATATATATATAATATATATATATATATATTATTATTATTTTATTATATATATATAGGCGCCTCGGTGGTGTAGTGGTTAGTATCGCTGACTACGAATCCATCGGCCCCAGGATCGAGACCCGGTGACGGTAGGCTGCACGCAGCAAAACCCAGCTGTTCATCCTTTCACACAATAAAATAAAATTGGTTGGTAGATAAATGGATACCCTGGGTAGCCTTGTGGTTGAGACGCTGGGCTGCTGCTGGTGGGGCGTGGTTCTAATTTCATGTTACACGTTAAACTGTAGGTCTAAAGTGGAGTGACGAGGAACAATTCGAGCGGAAGTTAAACTAAGGTTAACCAAGGTATATTATATATTTTAGTATATATATATATATATAGAAAACCTTTGGTTAGCTTCCACCCGAATTGTTCATTCTGACGAAGGTCAAGCTTTTCACTCCACCTTAGCCCTCAGTTTAACGTAGAATCCGAACCACGCCACACCAGCGTCTTAACACGAGACCACCCAAGGTACTCATTTATCTACCAACCACTTTCTTTATTGTGTGGAAGGATGAACAGTTGGGTTTTGCTGCGCGCCGGGTGCCGTCACCGGGTCTCGATCCCGGGGCCGATGGATTTGCAGTCAGCGACGGTAACCACTACACCACCGGGGCGCATCGTATATATATATATATATTTTTTTTTTATTGGGATTGTTTAACCTCCTTCGCAACATCTAAGGTCATATGACGGAGAGGACCTACAGCTTTACGTGGGATCCGAACCAAGGGTCGCTACATAATCTGGGCGCAGAGGACGGTCTCCTATCCAACTACTACCCAGACCCAATGTCGCTTCACTTCGCTGATCTCCGGAAAGTATATATATATATATACACAGGGCTATTCAAAGTGCTTCATCCGATTTCAACTGAGAATACTTCCGTACCTATCAACCGTGCATCAACTGGGCATACACCACATGAAAGAGGAAATCTCCGAGTTTTACAAGATCACCGCGAGAGGGCTCCAAAGTCACCGCGCCGTGGCCTAGCCTAGCAACAAACAGTCAGTGTGAAAATAGCTTCCGCACAGCACAAGTGCTCCACAGCTGGCCCCCTAGGTCGCCGGATCTTACACCGTGCGACTTCTTCCTTTGGGGGTACGTTAAGGATACTGTGTACGTGCCACCGTTGCCCACATCTTTGGATGAGCTCCGAACTCGTATTGTTACTGCCGTAGAGTCAGTGACAACGGACATGCTGGAGCGAGTATGGGAGGAATTCGACTATCGTGTAGACGTTGCTCGTGTAACTAGGGGAAGTCACATAGAGCATTTATGAGGTGAGAGACAAAATTTGGACAGTTTTTCTTTTGGTTGATGTATCACACATCACTCTGTATTTGTAACATTAAAAAATATTCTCATTTGAAATCAGGTGAATCATTTTGAATAGCCCTGTATATATAAAATGCAAGAAGGCGGGGCCAAGGGCGAGCGCCCGTGAAATGCCCCCCAATATAAGGAGAGAGACGAAATCATGATCTCCAATGCTGATGATGCTATATATATATATATACCCAGTGTTGAAGTGTTTCGAAAAATAGTTTTCCAAAAAAAAAAAAAATGATGAAAAAACATATTTTATCAGCACACTGTGTGTATACCCCCGAGTGAGGTACGTGTACCCCCGGTTGAAAACCCACGACTTAGTTGAATATTATAAGGAGCTATTGAAGAATAGGGACCCCAACCTTCTTTAGTTAGGCTTATAAGGCTAACTAACGAAAATATCACGACCTAACCTAACCTAAAGCTAACTAAAGAAGGCTGGGGTCCCTATTCTTCAATAACTCCTATTATAATTTAAAATTGAAACAAAATTTCATTTTTTTTAGTGTGAAAATTAGCGTTTAATTTTATTTGGAATTTTAATTATTTTTTGTTATTTTAAAATTAGATTTAGAAAATAAATTATAATTTAAATTTACGCGGATCTTTTCCCTTCTGTTATGGCCGCCAACAAAATCAAATAAGTAAAATCTACATTATTCTTCACCTTTTCTTTTCATTACTATTCACTACATATTAAGGATCACCTGAAGATCAGGGCCCCCAGCCTTTTTTAGTTAGCTTTATTAGGCTAACGAAAATATCACGATTTAACCTAACCAATCGTCAAAGGCGTACAGTTAACCTAACGACTGGTTAGGTTAAATCGTGATATTTTTGTTAGTTAGCCTTATAAGGCTAACTAACAAAGGCTGGGGGCCCTGATCTTCAGGTGATCCAAAATTAGTGGTATACTGTATATATATTATTTTACATTAAATTTGAACAACATGAAACCACTGTAGCCTATCGAGGTTATCCAAGTCAGGTATATAATCTGTTGATATGCTTTACTTTGGTAACCTTGGTTTGGCTTCCGCCCGAATTGTTTATTCTGACGAAGGTCAAGCTTGTTTTCCACCTCAGACCTACAGCTTAACGTGGAATCCGGGCCACAACCCACCACGGGTAGTCAGAGATTATAAAGTTCTCGCCCGGACTCGATCTCACGACCTCCCGATCAGCAGCATCCCAGCGTCTTAACCACGAGGCTACCCAGTGTACCCATTTATTTACCAACCAATTTTATTGTATGAAAGGATGAACGGCTGAGGGAGCTGAGCTCCGCCTACCATCGCCGGGAGTCGAACCCGGGGCCGGTGGATTCGTAGTCAACTAATCAACATTAATCTACTTACAAACTACTGTAGTGATTATACTTAAGTCTTAGCTAAATATACATAATTTACAATTCTTACGTTTGTAAGAATACCGAATCGAACCGGATCGGAGCTGTAAATACCGAATCGAAGGAAATGAATACTGGTGATCTCCGATTGGGTCGGTGATGTGCGTCTCATTCGATAAGTGGCGCTGCTTGTTAGGTTAGGGAATGAGACGTACATTACCGACCCATTCGATAGGTGGCGCTGCTCGTTAGGTTAGAGCATAAGACCCACATCACCGACCCAATTGGAGATTATTATCAATATACCAAAAATAATCGTATTTCATCAAATAAGTGACTTTTCTTTCATATTAACACGGTTTGATGGGTTCGTTTGCTCCGCCGATTCAGTCTTGATGTATCATATGGCAAGTCATCTTTTTCGCTTGGTTGGTTTTTGAGGTGGACATTCTCTCTTGTTTACATAATCTTTACTGTAACGAACCTATTACCAATTAACGAATCAGTTACTTACTGTAATGGAACTCTCCGTGTTACTCTACTTTTAAAATAAAAGACTGAAGTGGTATATTTTTTTCTATAAAAGAAATATCATCTTTATGAACATCAAATTTTCTACACGGGGCCCAGAATTTGGGTCAGTATTAAATTTTAATATATTATTAATCACCAGCCAAATTACACGCTATTAAATTACGTTTATAAAAATGGGTTTATTTAATAATACAGCAACTGTAATTTTCTATAGTTACCCCATCTACTGGGGGTTTGTACTAAGTTCATAAGTTAAATGTAGGTCTATGGCCTACAACGGTTCACTGAAAAGTGTCACCCAGGTGGTTTCATTTTCGTATAATTTGCCCTTTTGCCACTAATCACAAAACAAAATATGACTCGCCATTATGCGCGCAACCTTTTCCGTTAACAGGCAACTTATTACGTGAATATTCCCAATGGCAAGAAGTTGAATCCAGACAATAAAGCCATGTCTAAGAATGGTTTATTAGAGCACAAACTTTCGGCTCACTCTCGGCTATACTGAAATCTTCATCACTGGTGAGTAAAGAAAAACTTAGGTCTAAATCTCGCGGTCCTGATGAGTCCGTTTCTTACCTTGCGTCAGATTTCAAATCCTTACCTACGGTTATTTAATGACTGAACAACTTTGATCCTTGCCTATAGGATGTCCACAGAACAGTGGCAGCGCATTCGTTGTGGACGGAGAGTATAACACTCGGGGTCAAGTTATTAATAAGACAGGTCGGGTCAAAAACAAAAAAAAAAGTCAGATTAACTTTAAAGGAAAATGTATTATCGTTTCAATGCTTAGAGACTTAAAAACAAGGCTTAAGATATGATTATCCCGAAAGACTGTTATTTTTTAACATTTTTATGTCGTTTATCGAAAACAAAATTTCGTTGGGAGGGAGGCCGGTGGGGTTGGGGGGAAGGAGATTAAATTAGAGAGAGGGGGCGAGAGTTTACAGGTCGTAAATAGTGCATATTTTAGTTGAAGTTATTATGTAGGCTACTTTGGTAGTTGCGTATGTGTTAATTAGCATATTTGAAGTTGACATTTTGCAAAATATCATTATTATAAAATATAGCTTATGACTTGACTAACCTCGATAGGACCAAATGGCTTCAGGTTTTCTAAATGGAATGTAAAAATACTTTAATTCAAGTCCAGTTGACAAAGTTCGCATTAAAAACCTTCTACGGGGCACAGCTGCGCAAATCCATATTTCCATTTAGGATTGTGCCACCTCTCCGGATTTGGACCAGAGTCTCCCGACTCCGGTCAGAATAGGTGAGAATTGTAAAAATCTCCGGATTTTTCAATTTAATTTAAATATTTTTTTAAGATTCTTAGAATTTTTATTCAAAGTTATGGACCTTTTCCAGTTTGTGTACCGTTTTTCATATAATTTATTTTTGCTTCTTTTCAGATCAAAAATGAGTTCTTGATAACCTAACCTAACCTAACGTAACCTAACCTAACCCACATTATAAATAAATGATTTCAATCTAAAAATGTTTACTATGCTGTATGTAATGTACTGTAGAAAACGGTACATAAACTGGAAAACGTCCAAAGTTATTTTTTGCTTCATTATCTACTTTAATAAACTAGTCTACTTTTCAAAAAAATCTATTCTACTGATAGTAGAAGTCGCATGAGGGTACATTTAGTTAAGTTTGAACTCGGCATCCAAGTAAACTATGGAATGAAGCTTGCCAATTTTCTTAAATTTCTCACCCATAAAAATCAATATGGTCTCGTGAAGGCTGCAATGAGCAACCAATATGGTCTCGTGAAGGCTGCAATGAGCAACCAATGTGGTCTCGTGAAGGCTGCAATGAGCAACCAATATGGTCTCGTGAAGGCTGCAATGAGCAACCAATATGGTCTCGTGAAGGCTGCAATGAGCAACCAATATGGTCTCGTGAAGGCTGCAATGAGCAACCAATATGGTCTCGTGAAGGCTGTAATGAGCAACCAATATGGTCTCGTGAAGGCTGCAATGAGCAACCAATATGGTCTCGTGAAGGCTGCAATGAGCAACAATAACTACAGATTTAAATGGCAGGAAATAAGGAAAGGCGCAAGATTTGAATTTTTTAAATTACAATTTTTAATTAAAGTATGTTTTAATATCCTTATTGCCAATTTTAATTTTAAAAATATTAACTATAATTCGACGTGTACGTACATTCACGCGTTTATGGGACAGTATTTGGATCACCTGAAGATCAGGGCCCCCCAGCTTTCTTTAGTTAGCCTTATTATAAGGCTAACTAACGAAAATATCACGACTTAACCTAACCAATCGTTAGGTCAACTGTACGCCCTTGACGATTGGTTAGGTTAAGTCGTGATATTTTCGTAAGTTAGCCTTATAAGGATAACTAACGAAGGCTGGGGGCCCTGATCTTCAGGTGATCCCAGTATTTTTTGTACGTATCTTTGTTCTTGTGTTCTTTATAATCAATCAATGACAAAGCTCCAAGGAGCATTTCCGATCCTAAAAAATTGTCAATATAAAATCTGCGAACTTAAAGCTTTGAAGGCGGCAATCCTATTTCCATTATTATTATTATTTATATACAGTGTGTGTGTGTATACACTGTATATACAGTGTATATATATATATATATATATATATATATATATGTCATCGTAGGTTATGAAAAGTACAAAAAGATAGGATGATAAAAAAAAAAGAGAAGTCTAAAGAAATTAATTTCTATGACTACAATTGAAGAAAGTCTTCGCTATTTCGGTGACTTCACGAAATAGCCCAAACATATTCACGTTAAAAACAAAATCCCTTTACTTCTATGACTGGAGCTACTTTTTTTTCCATTTTCTCTATGGAAGTACTGGAGTTTCTACGACATTAAACATTGGGACCATTTCTAGGACTTCGAATAATTCCATAACTCAGAATTTAAGTTCCCGAATTCTGAAAGCCACAATGACACTTTCTCATGAATATTAAGAGCATTTCTATGACAAAAAATCCGATTCCTCGACTCCCCGTTATCAATGACAATTACTAATTATACAAGTTTTAGGCCGGGGGGGGGGGGGGGGGGACTTTCATAAAACAAGGGCTAAAAAAGATTTATTCACAAAGTTAAAAAAATTTAAAAACTTAAAATTGGTGATGGCATTTAGAGTAAGAAATAAAAACTTGTTACGACCAAAGAATAAAACCAATGCATTCATGTATTAAATAGATTCAGTAACACCAAAAATTTCGAATTGAAACGCTAACATCTTAACAATATAGCTAAGAATAACGTTAGAATCAAAGATAAACTTAAGAATGTAAACTAAAACTGAAGAATATGAAGCCACGTTACAATACCCTATATTCGTCTTTAGCTTTAGCTACAACCCAAACCATCTTATGCATTATTTACTCTCCGAGACCGACTGCGCATCGTTGTCATTGTCGTCGTCACCAACTCCGTCCTGGTGGTCGTCGGAATCGCTGAGATAAACAAAATCATCTTCGGTGACCATCTTCCGTTCAGCAGCTCCTCCCCTTTTTCCTCCTCTCTCTTGGCGGTTCCCACTGCCCACTTCTCCCTCCGTCCAGTCGTCCCAAACGTCTTCCGATTCTGAAGGTGCGCCCTCCATTTCTACTCTCACGTCCTCTTTATCAGAAAAATCTTCTCTGTATCTCAACAGAGCTTCACTATGCAAATCTGTGATGTTCTCAGTAACATTCTCGTGACGATTCTTCACGTGTGTCAAAAGCAAACCGATTCTGGAGCGAAGCTTCGCTACGGCGAGTAAAGACGAAGTTCTGACGGCGAAAAAGGGAGAGAAAGGCTGCAAAAGGTTCTCCTTATCGGGAACTGTGCGCAAAAAACTCATATGGTGGTACAACACGGATTTAATCCAATTGATACAAGCTACGTTTTTCAGTCCTTTGCCGACTATAAGTTCTTGAAGGTACTGGAGGAAGAGCACGACGTACGAAACGGGGAGTCTCCTTACAGTGTTCTTTATGATCTCTTCGTCTTCTACCTTGGCCAAAATACTGTTCAGAAGGTCCGAGTCTTTGCTGTGGAGAGCCTGAACCAATAGGTGGACGTAATTGTCTAACGGACGACCGTCTGGAACGCCGACTAACGGTTGAGTGAGTGCCAGAGCATCCAACCTCTCTTCCATCGGCAGATTAATAAACTCTCCATCTTTCTTTCTCTTTGCGCTCACTTCTCGCATCACCGGAGGAGCTTCTTTTGGGGATTCTTTTAAATTGTGTACGGTTCCTAAAAGGACGGAAATGTTTATAGTTTTGTAATTGCGAGTTAAAAATATTTAACATCATCTAATATCGTTTCACGGAGACCAGTTTTTGACAGTCTAAATTTGATACAAAGATCCTGATTGGTTAGTTCTTTCTCACGTGACCAATTTCTGTCAATCTAAAAAGTGTAAGATGGTCAGCGCGAAACTCGATATTAGCCGAAATGTCATTTATTTACTTAAGTGAAAAACTCGTGTGACACATCCATGTTACCTAATACTTTAAAAGCACATCTAGAATCAGCTGTGGGGGGGGGAGCGTCCGAAAAGAAAGGTTCCGGAACTCTGCTATAAATTTCCTACAACCTTTGCCATTCCATACCTTTTGCCTCTAATTAACGCTTGTTAATCATGTGCTAATATGACGAGGTGTACTTCTGAATATACGAAAGGCCTTTGAATCATTTTTCTTTTTCCTTGTGGATTTGCATTTTATATATATATTACTGTACAGGGTGGGCGGAAAGTAGATCCCTATTTTGGATTGGTAAAAAAATACGTATATTATCCATTTATTTCAGAAGAAATAATATGAAAAGGTAGGCATACATGGTAGGTTTTCTCTAACATTCAATGTGGGCTCCAACTCTTTCCACCAGCTTCAGGAGCCGCCCAGGAATGGCGTCCACTGACTTTAGCAGGAACTCCGGCGGGATGGAGGACATGACTTCCCGAATTCGGTCCTCCAGTTCTTCCAATGTCCTCGGTTTGGTGCGGTAGACTTCTTCCTTTACCCACCCCCAAAGAAAGAAGTCGCACGGTTACCGCTGAAAAACGGCAGAATCGGTTCAGTGTAACGGTGTGGTGTGGTATGACCTCAGATCAGGTTGTGGGCCCGTTCCTTCTGCGCAACACCATGAATGCTGAGCGGTACCTAGCTATGTTGCGAAACGAGGTCTGGCCGGTTGTCAGCAATGGGAGAACATCGACGATCTGATATTTATGCAAGATGGCGCCCCTCCGCACTTGTTGTCCGTGAGTGGCTGGATGCCCACTTCCCTGGGCGTTGGATGGGTCGTCGTGGTCCACATCAATGGCCAGCCAGGAGCCCCGACTTGACACCGTGCGACTTCTTTCTTTGGGGGTGGGTAAAGGAAGAAGTCTACCGCACCAAACCGAGGACATTGGAAGAACTGGAGGACCGAATTCGGGAAGTCATGTCCTCCATCCCGCCGGAGTTCCTGCTAAAGTCAGTGGACGCCATTCCTGGGCGGCTCCAGAAGCTGGTGGAAAGAGTTGGAGCCCACATTGAATTTTAGAGAAAACCTACCATGTATGCCTACCTTTTCATATTATTTCTTCCGAAATAAATGGATAATATACGTATTTTTTTACCAATCCAAAATAGGGAGCTACTTTCCGCCCACCCTGTATGTATATATATATATATATATATATATATATGTCAACAAACTGGTCTCCGTGAAACTTGATATTAGATGGTTAAATATTTAAATGCGCCTCGGTAGTGTAGTGGTTAGCGTCGCTGACTACGAATCCATCGGCCCCGGGATCGAGACCCGGTGACGGCAGCCGGCGCGCAGCAAAACCCAGCTGTTCATCCTTCCACACAAAGTGGTTGGGCGATAAATGGGTACCCTGGGTGGCCTAGTGGTTAAGACGCTGGGCTGCTGCTGGTGGGGCGTGGTTCGGATTCCACGTTAAACTATAGGTCTAAGGTGGTGAAAAGCTTGACCTTCGTCAGAATGAACAATTCGGGCGGAAGCTAACCGAAGCTATAGTATATATGGGATTGCACTCAGAATGGTCCCCTGAGGTTTTTTCATGATACACACAGCAGACCGCGCATGGAACAAGGAACTCTGAACTCTTCTGGGAAAATTAAGTCCACTATAGTCCGAATAAGTAATGGTAAATGACAAAAACTATAGCTTTTTCTTTTTCATGATGTTAGCCCGACGTGGGCAACGGGTCACTCGCAGAGAGGCACCAAAAATATAGCTTCCCTCACCAGCTATCTGCAAAGCAGATACGATCCAGCTTTGGGACAGGATCTAGGAGTTACAGCTACACCTAACCTACTATATCCAGAACCTTAATATAAGCCAGACTCGCTGCATTCGTGTCGGATTGAATACATCAAAGAAAAAGGGGTAACTATTGTATTTTTATCCAAAACTTGAACCTCAACTGATAAAATTGAGCGTCCACTTTTCAAGGCACATAACATGTCCGTTTCATGATGGGATTGAACTCCGAATAGTCCCCTGAGAATTTTTCATGATACAGATAGCTGGTGAGGGAAGCTATATTTTTGGTGCCTCTTTTCGAGTGACCCGTTGCCCACGTCGGGCTAACATCATGAAAGAGAAAAAAACTATAGTGTTTGTCATTTACCATTACTTATTCGGACTATAGTGGACTTAATTTTCCCAGTAGTAGTTCCTTGTTCCATGCACGGTCTGTGTGTACCATTGTATATAAATTGTACCATCGTAGTTTATTAAAAGTATGAAAAGGTTGGGTGATAAGGAGGTTAGATAAAGAAAGAAATGTGTAAAAGAAGTCTGAAGAAATTCATTTCTATAATTACAATTGAAGAAAGTCTTCGCCACTTTGGCGACTTCAGAAAATAGCCCAAGCATATTCATGACAAAAAAAAATCCCTTCTACGACTGGAGCTATATATTTTTTTTTTCCCATTTCCTCTGTGAATGTATTGGAGTTTCTACGACATTAAACATTGGGACCATTTCTAGGACTTGTAATAATTCCATAACTCAGAATTTAAGTTTCCGAATTCTGAAAGCCACAACGACAATTTCTTATGAATATTAAGAGCATTTCTATGACAAAAAATGCAGGATTCCTCGACTTCAGTTATCAATGACAATTACTAATTATACAAGTTTTAGGGGGGGGGGGGCGGTAGGACTCATAAAACAAGGGCTAAAAAAGATTTATTCACTTAAAAACATTTAAAAACTTAAATTGATATTTAGAACAAGAAATAAAAACTTGTTACGACCAAAGAATAAAACCAATACATTCATTTATTAAATATTGAATTCAGTAATACTAAAATTTCGAATTGAAACGCCAACATCTTAACCCTATGGCTAAGAATATCTTTGATTCTAACATTTAAGTTAACAAATTTAAAGTTAAGACTGTCCACTGAAACAAGAATATGAAGCCACGTTACAATACCCTATATTCGTCTTTAGCTACAACCCAAACCATCTTATGCATTATTACTCTCCGATTTTCCTTTTGTTCTTCGGTGGGATTGTCAGGCAAAGGAAATTTTAAATTTGCCATCACGTATTTCGCAGCCTCGTTTATCCTTTTCTGAAACTCTTCCTTCAGTTCTCGAGCGACTTCTGGTGGAAGCGCGTGTTCCGCTAATATTCTCTCTTCTTCCGGGTCCGGTTTACGTTCGGGATCGATAGACAGAATCGAATGATCCAATATAAAGTCGTCTTCCTCAACGTAGCTCTCGTTTTCCTTAGTTACCCATTTATCTTTATTTGTATCGTTTTCTTTGAGAAAACACGCACCGTTTTCTTTCGAGTTACATTCTTCTTGCGGGGATTCTTTTAAATTTTGTACGGCTCCTAAAAGGACGGAAATGTTTATAGTTTTGCAATTGCGAGTTAAAAATATTTAACCAGCTAATATCAAGTTTCACGGAGACCAGTTTTTTGACAGTCAATTTGATACAAGGATCCTGATTCGTTAGTTATTTATCACGTGACCAATTTCGGTCAATCTAAAAAGTAATATGGTCGCTGCGAAACTTGATATTAGCCGAAATGTCATTTATTTATTGAAAAGATAAATGAAAAACTAGTGACACACCCATGTTATCTAATACTTTAAAAGAATATCTAGGATCAGAAGGGGTTTTCCCCATGAAAAGAAAGGTTCCGGAACTCTGCTATAAATTTCCCACACCCTTTGCCATTTGTTATCCCCATCCCACGGTCCCACCCGGTAACCATCCGGATAAAAGAAGAAAGTCCTCCTCATTCTTAAAACCAAATGAAAACAAGATAAAATTCTTTTCCATGTTGAAAATGAAAGGTACCGGAAAGCTGTTCCGGCCGTTCCGCCAGTAAAGAGAAAGTCTTATCGAGGACTAACTAATTTCAAGTCACTAGGCACATTAACTTCATTAAGGCTAGTCCAAACGTCGGGAAGTGCGCCTCCGAAGACCCATTCTTGCGATTCATTACATTACATTACATTACATTACATTACATTAGGAAAACGAAGCCAGTGGGCCTATCAAGGTTATCCAAGTCATGAGTTATATTTTATAATAAAATCTTTCAAAACGTTAATCTCAAGTCAATTAATCCTAATTTAATTATACATTTAAATGGACTTAGTTATGCATTAAATCAATTAATCATACAATTATCGGTTGCTCGTTTGTACCTCGCGGGAATGGACGCTTTGTTTCTCTGTATTAATCCATTAGTACCCGTTGGTAGAATTTTCTACCGACAAAATTGTTTGTCATTGCATCACTTTTTCACGACATTCACGTGATCTTCGGAACGAGTCATTGATATGACGCATCTAAAAGACCGTCATATGAATGACTCATACCGAACATTACGAGAATACAAGAAAAAGTGATGCAATAATGACGATTTTGTGGGTAGGAAATTCTACCAATGGGCACTAATAGGTCAGTATTCAACGGAATAACTTCTCGGCGGTTTATTCTATTTGCGCCCAAAAATGTATAAAGTATCAGTGATGATATTACACAAGGTATAGGGAAACCGAGTACACTCGGCGGCAGGACCGGACAAATGGACTGCCACACTGATCAAAACCTGCGAGAATGCAGTCGTTAAGCAGGGTTGGCAAAAACCCAGCAAAAGCCCAACTGGTTTTTTGCTGGGTAGTTGGGTTTTTGCCAACCCTGTCGCTAAGCCCACTATATTGGGTATGGAGACGATCACTAGACACGGGAGAAATACCGAACAACCTGAAGAGAGCGAACATAGTTCCAATATATATAGAGGAGATCAATCCAAGGCCAAAAACTATAGGCCAGTGTCGCTTACATCTCATCTCACTAAAATATTTGAGAAAAATCCGACTTTTGGAAACTCAGAAAAAATTAAATAACCAACATGGATTCCGGTCAGGAAGATTATGCCTATCACAACTAATGTAACACCACATCAACCGATGCACTTGAAAGTAATGAAAACTATGTAATATACACAGACTTTGCCAAGGCGTTCGACGAGTGTGACCATGGAATCATAGCGAATAAACTGATATATATAGGAATAACGGGAAAAATGATATATAATCTTAGCAAATCGTTACAGTTCAAAAAATCATCAGAATTAGAGGTCCTTAGCTCAGTATCACAAGGTACTAGCCTCATTTTATATCATGCTAACCGACATACATGTGGATGAGAAAATTACCAGTGACAGCACAGTAACATCCTCTGCCGATGACAAATTAGTAGAAAAATAAGAAACCCAGACGATATAGGATATCTACAAACAGACGAACAGAATCTACAATTGGTCGGAAGGAAACGATATGAAATTTAACACAAATTTTGACTGTTAAGGTACGGAA
Source organism: Bathynomus jamesi (assembly GCA_023014485.1). Lineage (NCBI taxonomy): Eukaryota > Metazoa > Arthropoda > Malacostraca > Isopoda > Cirolanidae > Bathynomus > Bathynomus jamesi. Next base: position 60,348 of record JAJOZX010005135.1, read on the forward strand.
GAAGGGAGGACCCGAAATCCATGGAATACTATACCCGAAATGAACAGGAAATTCAGAGAAATTATAAAGCAAAAGATTGTCGTTATAATGACCGATGTGAAATTTGAAACAAAATAGGATAGCAGTAAACAAAGCAGAGAATAACTGGGCAGATACTGAGAACCTTTAAACAAAGATTATATTATTATTATTCCTCTATTGAAAACACTGCTTATACCCGAGTCGGAATACTGCTCGGTCTTAACATCCACATATTAAAAAGAAGACAATTAAAAAGACATTAGTCAACTAGAAGGGATTCAAAGCAGCTTCACAGCCAAGATCAATGGATGCAAAGAACTAAATTACTGGGAAATGTTACGGGAATTAAATTTATATTCTTTCGAAATAAAAGAAATACACCATTATTTACACTTGGGAAAATAATGGAGGAACGAGCACCTAATCTTACTTTGAATCCTATAACCCCGAAAGAATGTGTCGTCTAGCCTTTAATTTGGGAACGCAGGAAGCATCCTAAACCCTGAAGGAAAATAGTTTTGTTGCGAGAGGTCAAAGACTGTTTAACCAGCTGCCCAAGGAACTAAGGAACACGAGTGGTGTCGCGGTGGATATCTTCAAAAGATGATTAGACGCCTGGCTCGGAACAATCCCAGATGAGCCGGGCGTACCTGGCTATGCGAGGTGAAGCGCGCAAGAAACCAACTCTACTTCACCAGGCCAATTCGAGAGGAGAGGGGGGGGGGGGGAGCGACAAGCTTGACCTTCGTGAAATGAGGAATCATCGCACGGAACATTTGCAAGGTTGAAAAGGTAGCCTACAGTTTTTTATCGAATTATAATTTTTTAAAAATGCATTTATACCCGCGGCTCTTCATTCCTGATAATTTTTATACGACCTATGTGGCTTTCAAACTTACAAGCTCCTAACCCCTGTAGTAATACAACGCAGTGCCGAATTAACCTCCATTGGGCTCAGGGGCTAAAGCAAATTTAGCCTCCCCCCCTTGCTCCTCAAAAATTTGGAGGGGGGGGTTCAATATTGAATAAGAAAATTTTTCTCTTCCATTTTCTGGGGGGCCCCTGGGCTGTAACTCCGTTAGCCGATGACAATCTAGCCCTGGTACAACGTAATCATTGGTTAATAAAAACCTTTGCACAGAGAGCAATTAAAAATCACATCCAAATCGACCCCCTAAAAATACCATCAATCCATAATAGAACGCTCTCCGTCTTGCATAGCAAAAGCCCTCCGAAACAACCTACGGAGCGACTGGGAGGGGCGCGCGTTACTAAAACCTTCCCCGTTCTCCCTTTATAGGTAATTAAATTTGGTGCAGCTTAATTGTAGCAACTTAGGTGTGTATAAACAAACAAAACAACCATCATAATACAGTACAAGCAAGATATACCATACACAAATACACGTAAATCACAAGTTCTTTTGACAAATATATTCACACAATCATACGTGTTTATTCTTGTTTGATATCAAAAGCTTTCAGAAAGGTTGTAAAGACGAAAACCTCTTTCAGAACGTAAATAGGTATTCCCAAAATAAACAAAATAGCTCAAAAATATAGCCTCGATCGTAATTCAACCAACTTCAATCGAAGAAAGGATTTCAAATTTAAAATATTGTTAAGATAGAAAACTGCTTTAGAAATATCTTGGAGTAACAATTTATTTTACAGCCAAATAGATTAAAAAAAAATAATTATATATATATATATATATATATAATCGGAAACGGAAAGACTACATTTGGAAAACATGAAGCCACTTGGGCCTATCAAGGTTAGCCAAGACAAGTTGTATTTTATAATATTAATGAAATGAAAAACCATTAGGCAGCACACTTTATTAATTTTTTTCCCTGCGGGTTTGGGTATGTGCGTATATATATATATTATATATATACACACACACACACACACTTTCAGTAGAATATTCTTAAGATCATCCCTCACCGTTCTTAGGTTCTTCCATTGGGCACGATAGATCGTTTGTCTCTTTTGAAGGGTGCTCAGACATTTCCATATTTTGTCCAGTTTCGTGAATATTCACATAGGATTGTTCTGTCATTTCAGTATCCTGTTTAATAAGAAAATCTTAAGTTATCAGTTTATAGTGTACATTTGAAATTTAGGAGGTACAATTATGCCCAGTGCGTGCTTCTATTTAATTTAAAAAACATTTACGGAGGGACCACAAAATCCCTTTGCAGCGAAATTACATCATATCTATATGTTGCCTTTGTTTTGCGTGCAAAGGAATTTTGTTGCCACCCTGTACAGTATAATGGAATTTAAAGTAACTGCAAGGAAATTAAGGCGTCTATACGATTTTAAGGTTAGTTAACATTATCAAGATACGAAGACGCGCTTTCAACCTTCAAATACTTAAAGACCACTCTAATACAGTTTATTTCCACAATAGTTTCGATGCCCACTGGCATCCTCTTCGGGTGAATACAGTAGGATGCCAGTGGGCTTCAAATACTTATTTCCTATATAATATATTAAACTTATAAACGAAAACAGTAAAGGTGGTTTTACTGACTGGCAGCGTGAACACCTTTATATACATCACACACACCAACAATTACAGCATCGTAACAAAGCTATTATAGTCATTGTTTGAACCCAGTTCGTTTAAATGTGCAAAAATGCATCTTCACTTTTTAAACATTTTCTCTCCGACGACAAAAAAGTTTCAATATTTACGATAATTACGACGACAACCAATTTAAGCTCATTTTCATAAAGGTTTACGACTAGGAAATTGCCAACACACACCACGATACTTTATGAGGGTTTGAACGATGGTTCAGGATTGACCTGCGATCGACCTCTCTGCAGCATCGCACCTCATATGCGGGATTTGGTGAAGGAGAGAATTGCTTCCCGATCTCCTCTATATCTTTGACTTCCAAAACATTCGCACTAATTATTCATTGAATAATATCTGAGAAAAGACTAGAAACACGGACTATTTGGTCCATTTTAAGGCGAATATTGGGAAGTAAACGAACCTGTGGGAAGTAATAAACGAACCTAAAACGACGACCACTTAACCTATGGTGTAATAATCTAACCCGGACCTAAGAAATGATCGATCACCGAAATCCGGTATTAGTTTTAATCGAAGTTACCATGGCAACGCAAAACTTCGGCCCATCGAGGTGGCTCCACTATGTAAAAACTGCCTGTACATTGGCAACAACCAATTTTTACAAAACTAACTAATTATCAATTTAAAACTAAAGATAGAAACTCTGGATCCAGAGGATCAAGTCATAATAGACTACTATCCACAAATATGTTACACTATACCGTATCTATTTATAACCGACATGCAAATATATCAGATCCAAAGAATCCAGTCAATTTCATTACGGTATCCATCAATACCAGTACCTTGCCAACCAAAAATAAGTCACGGTCCATATCGATTGCGGACCAAGTCACAATTTACAACCATATACATTACAATATATATACTTAGGAGGAAAAGTGTAGGTGTGGCTGTAAAGACTACAGTAATGTAGAAATGTGTGTGCACCCATTTTGGGTCTCCCATTTCAAGGTGTTTGTGGGGCAAGTGAAGATCATGAGGAATCTCTTTAAATGGGGTGTGTAAGGACAGAGTATCCCCTAACCCAAGATGCTGCCTCCCTATATCCCACAACACTCGTGTTGAGCTGTGGGATTTATCACCTAAATGCACATAGTATACGAAATAAACTAGTACCATTCATGCAATAAAAATGGGCTTAAACACTATCACCAGATGTCCCTTGCAGACATCAAACCATCCAACCTTCTTTTGAAAGAATCAAGTGTATTTGAAGTCGCCACTTCTGTCAGACCTTTCCAAAACTTAATTACTCCGTGTGTAAACTATGTTTTCTTAAATTTGTTCTACACCTTTGCTTAAATATGAAAATAAAAACCCACTCTAATAGACAGTTTATTTCCACGACAGTTTCGACGCCCACTGGCATCCTCTTCGGGTGGATACAGAAACACGAATTCGTGTTTCTGTATCCACCCGAAGAGGATGCCAGTGGGCGTCGAAACTGTCGTGGAAATAAACTCTGTCTATTAGAGTGGGTTTTTATTTTCATATTTTGACCTTCACGTAGAATAAAGAAGTTTTTTTTGCATTGGCTTAAATAATTTCATACTATGACCTCTAGTCTGGTTATTGTGATCTTTAATGAAGAGAGAATCAAAATCTATCTTATCTAACCCTTTTATCATTTTATACACTTCTATCATATCACCCCTTAACCTCCTCCTTTTTAATGAGAAAATGTTTGGATACGCCAGTCTTTCCTTATATGTCAATTGTCTTAGAGATGGGATCATCCTTGTTGCTCGTTTCTGTACTTTCAATATCTTGTATCAAATAGGGACTTAAATTTAATACAGTATTCGCAATAAACAAATTTCATATCTAATATTAAAGTAACATACACAGAGTTCGGCTACCTTACGAAATCACGACACTTCAAATTTTCTTAATTGTCGATAGCAATATTTAATAAATATTATATGGTGACAGCTAATTTCGCTACAGATATACAGTGATAAGCTCGTTTGCAGCCAAATGATTGTCGTGGTTTCGTAAGGTAACTAAGAATACACACATTCGGAAATTTGCCATTTATTACTTTCGTTAAAAGTAAACATTAAATTGAGTGAAAAAATGTGGGGAGTGTTTAGAAGTAGTGAAAGGAGGAGCAAAAGACGGAAGGGTGTAATTAGTGAATGTGTGAATGGAATGGGCAATCGATATAAATGTGGCACAAGAATTTAACGAAAAACTGAAAAATGGAAGCCGTTTGTTAGATGTGTAAATGGAGACTGGTTTTATCTCACGTACCGGCGATTTTGTCGTTAATACAGATAGACTGTGTGTGTGTGTTTGTGTTTTTTTCGATTAATACATTTGATGCATTTTCAAATCCCCTCCCGATGCCAATTAGTGTATAAATGGTTCTAATCGGTTTGAAGCGCGACAAGATTAACTTGTTAAAAAGGGGCAACAACTCCCTCCCGACCGCACAAAAATTTAGAGTACCCAAGTAGGGGACAACCCCCATCAAGGAAATCTACAAGTACAAAATAAATTTAAAAAAAAATTTAAATCAGACTTTAACCCTTGAAGGCCAATGTGGGACTGCACACACACCAGTGTGGGTTCTGCGTAACCCCATAATGAAAATTCCATTTATAGTAAATTCAAAAAACCGCTTTTCTACGTGAAGGTCAAATTATGATAAAAACTCTCTCTATAGACAGTTTTATTTCCACAACAGTTTCGATGCCCACTGGCATCCTCTTCGGATTCGTTTTTCTGTATCCACCCGAAGAGGATGCCAGTGGGCATCGAAACTTGTGAAGTAAAAACTCGCTCTAATAGACAGTTTATTTCCATTTATAGGTTGAATTAAACAAGTTATTGTTACTAAATAATAAAAAATAACTTTTACAATAAAAGGCGCCATTTCCAGAAAACAACAACTGTCCTTTTGGAATTGGTCGCGCTGACTTTCTATTATACGATTAAGGGTAAAAAGTTTGTAATTTTAGTTCACAAAATTAATATATGTTGTTTCAGGTCGACCCTAGAAAATATAGAAATTGGCAAAATTTGTAGTTTGTCATAGTAATTCCTTAACTGATATGAAGAAATTTCATATTAGTTATGGAATTACTATGACAAATACAAACTACAAATTTCGCCAATTTCCATATTTCTAGGGTCGACCTGAAACACCCTGTATTTTACTCTTTAAGACCACAACACTAAATAGATTCAGAGTTACAAAATTTTAACTCTTATAAATTTAAAAATACGTCTTATCTTGGTAAATATTACGTTTCACGGAGACCAGGTTTTTTGAAATTTGTTACGAAGATCGTGATTGGTTGGTTATTTCCCACGTGAATAATTTCCGCCAATCTAAAATGACCCACTTAAACGAAATCTGGTCCTCACGGAAATTTATTAGCCGTCATCTTGAATTTTAAAAATATTTCTCAGCTATGGATTGAATAATCTCGCAAAAAATGCTACAAACTACAATCGGTGATCAAATATCTAAAATAAAATCTATTTATGGGAAAAAAAGATTTACAATAAATGCAAAAAAAAAAATCAACAGTTAGCGATTGATCTTCGATCAAGTCGAAAAACCTTGCTACAATATTTATTGTATTTTCAACATAAATACATAATTCTAACCCGAAAAATAAAATATACCTGCGACTCCCGATACAGTTCTTGAGGTTGTATTCTCAGCTACAACACTAGTTTCGAATGCAGTAGAAGCGCAACTTATGCGACAAGGTTCAGTTTATGCGACAAAGTTCATAAAACTCGAGACTCCTTCAACTTTGTTACAAGATCGAATACTAAACTTCAAAAGTTAAAGTCAAATTCAAATTCATGACCGGTCCAAAAAGAAATAGTTGGTAACTACGTTGGGGGTCGGGGGTTATGGGGGCGGGGAGAGGGAAAGTTCAGAGGATCTCTTTAATCCTACCATGCCCCAATTCTTTCACATTATGGGTCAAAAACATTGTAACGTCACCGATATCTTTTGGGTAAATAACTGTAAATACTTCTAGTAGATACAATACAGGGTGTCCCATAAGTCCAATATCATTGGAAAATTGATGTCTCGTTTTAGGACTTTTTTGGTGCAGGCACAATAACAAGCGATAGGTAGCTAATATGTTTTTCCTCAGGAGTGTAACTCGCTTCCATATTAACCATTGCCGTGTTATTCTACCTACAACAAAAAAAAAGGTCCCAAAACAAGACCAGTTTACTTTTGTTAATTTAACTTAAAATAAATTTTCCTACGAGGTCGAACTTATGGGACACCCAGTATATCTCAACATTACCCGATCCACCCTAAATCATTGTATCATAATGCGATACATGTATTAAATTGCAGATATTCTACTGTATACGAAACCCTCCAAGGAAGAAGTGGCTAAGCGACAGAAGTGTAAAAAAAAAAAAAAAAAAAAAAAAGCCAGGAAGCGCCGCCGTTAAAAATATACCGATTTTGAAAAAGTCAACTTTCAAAGTGGTACAACTTCATAACATGTTAAATGGCGTTTTTTAGTTTTTGCCGCTTAGCCACTTCTTCCTTGGAGAGGTCTCGTATAGAGACAGTCGTTTCTTAGAGATTAAGTTCTTAAATATATACCTTTGATACTTGTACAGTAAAAATCCGCCTCCTGTAGCAATTCTTCCAAATCAGGTAGATGAAGACGAAGATTAGGAGGACGACCACAAGTATTACTATTGGAAGCCACGTAGAGAGAGGAGGAGAATGCCAAACAATTTTCATAATGGTCACTTCTGGATTGGATCGGATTGTCGGGTTGTTCTTCTTCAGATCTGATTTAAAATTTTAAAAGTGTCAAATACGGAACTGTAACCAAAAAACAAAACCTCCTCTAACTCTTTAACGACGACTGGTACAAATTTGTAGCGTTTCAAATACACGCATTCATAACTTAACTGCAAAAATTCCGGCCTTAAAGTGTTAAAACAAAATGTTCCTTACAATTATATGGCTAACGCCCATAGATCACTGGATAAAATGGTTTATCTAAAAACGAAGTAAAAACCGAGGTCTGGGGGTTCGATTCCCGAAGATACTGGTAATAAAAACGCAGGAGTTAAAAGCAGTGGACCGCATTAGTTGGCCTGAGCGATGCGTCGGTTTCTACCTCCTTATTCCCGTGAATATTATCATTTATATTAGAATTATATAGAGGGAGGGAGGATAGAAGAAGAGGTTGCCAAAATGTCGCGAAAGATTAAAGTATTAATATTCCAATTTTTAGGTAATAAGAAATTCTTATCAGTATAGATTAACCATCCTCAATTTCGGACTTACTCGCGAAATGTCTGTTGTTCGAAATTCGAAACTTTTGAATATTACCCCCCCCCCCCCCTTTCAGTCCCGGTGGGGCCCTAATGTCCCCCGGAAATAACCGAAATCGTCTACAGTACAGCGCATCTACAGGTTTAGTTTCGTTCTCAGGGAAAAAAAAACTAAAAATAGGCGTTATTTAAGGGACTAGTTACTAAAATATTTAGTTCAGCCGCACACAGGGTCGTCTCACGATTGACGACTTGGGTCGTGACGACTCGAGTCGCGTGTAATTTTACATTCGACAGAATATAGGAGTCCCGCACACTGCAGCGACCGCGACGCGATTCTGGGTTTCCATTCTGTTAATGGGACTCGGGACTAGAGTCGTCAGTCGATCCTGTGTGCTTCCGGCCTTAGTCCTAATTAACGATGAATCTTTTACTTTAAGAAACGTAAACAAGTCGTTAAAGGATTAAAGAAAAAGCTACGCTAAGTAGGAATTTAGTCTTCGTCCACGTTTCGTATACTATCTTCATAAGATAGTTTTTAGTAGTACAGTACATGTACAGTAAAGTTGTACAGAATTGTACAGTACATTTAGTACAGAAGTTCAGAATATATTCCAAACTTCGGACACTCTCCGAAGTGTGGACATTTCTAGAACGGGTTTAATTCTGAATCGGGGGAAATGTTCGAACTTTGGAACATTCCCAACAGTAGGGATACAAATATCAACAATGTAAAAACTAAAAAGGCCTATCTAAATGTAAACATGCCCAATCCACCCAGGGTGGACTGGGTTTTCGAAGAGTCTGGAGCGATTGGAAAACAAATTTAAAATACCCGATGGGAAAAATTTATGGAACCATATCAAATGTTCAAAATGTCGTCGTCGTCCCCCTCCAATTCAATTCAAACCAATTTCATGACTAGTAAAGACTTTCCGGGTACACTCATTTATTTGTAATATTTTACAAATTATGTCAAGATGAATTTAACTTACAACAGTTACGCTTTACTGAAAAACATTTGTAGACAAAATCAGTGGCGAGCAAAACTTGCTTTGTCGGCAAAAGTCTTTTCAGCAAATCTTTTATTTTTTAAATGAAAAAAAAAAGTCTTGAACCCGCCGCTCTGTCTCACTACTATCATGGTATTGAATGCATCGATTCGATCAGATGCTTTAGCTGTATCGACATGATTCAAGAATTAGTTATACCGTCCGCGGGATTCGAACCCGGTAACCTTCGGCTGAGAGTTCCATGACTTACCATTGAGCTATGTTGATAATACTTTGTTGATTTTAAAACACGTTTAAACTATAAAACAAGATTTAGCTACTCTCGCTACCACCCCTCATAAAACTGGATGACCACGGTCAACGTCTTTACAAAAACATTCAGCGACTATACAGTTCTGGAAAAAAGTTCGCCTAGAAATCTGAAATTTCTAAAAAGCAGAAAAAAAAAGTCACTAATTAGTAATATAGTTTCTTTAGATCTATTTTATTCGTTTTGGACAGTAAAAAGTTTGGTAAATATTAAGTTTCGCGGACACCATATTATACTAGATTAGGTGCTCGTTTTAGATTGGTTAATTAATTCCCATATGACCAATTTCGACCAATTAGCATCTTTAACAAGTTGGAAAAAAAACTGGTTTCTGTCAAACTTAATATTTACCAAAAAAATTTTGGTTTTCAAGCGATATTTTTTCAAAACTAGGTTGATAGGCAACCACACCCAAACTTCTTGGAGCCTCAACCAAAATTTACGCGAAAATTAAGAGTTGTGGTTTCAGTTCGTTGGTTGAGGGTTTGGGATCGATTCCCATAAGCCATTTCTTCGTCTCAAGGGAAAAACAAACAAATGAATGGCTATATGGTCGAATCGGTGGGTCCACAACCATGGGCGAGTACGATACCATTAACTGTCGTTGAGAAAGTCGCATGCCAATACCCATGCAGACAGTAGTATGCTGAGGTCGATACTTAAACGTTATTTTAGTTTATAAAATACCTGGGTATGAATTTATGTATACCCTAAATATACATATTAATTTGGAGACTAAAATAAAATAGTAGACCTCATTTAAAAGGCGCCACACACACACACACACACACACATATATATATATATATATGTATGTATGTGATGGCGCCTCGGTAGTGTATTTGTTAGCATAGCTGACTACGAATCCATCGGCACCGGGTTTGATTGCCGGTGAAAGTAGACACCCAGCTGTTCATCCTTCCAAAAAAAAAAAATAGGTTGGTAGGTAAATGGGTACCCTGGGTGGTCTATGGTTAAGACGCTGGAGTGCTGATCGGAAGGTCGTTGAGATCGAGTGCGGGCCAGGGCTTTGTAATTTCTGTCGTGGGTCATGGTTCGAATTCCAAGTCAAGCTGTAGGTCCAAGGTGGACAAGCTTGACCTTCGCTAGAATGAATGATTCGGGCGGAAGCAAAAACCAAGGTGTGTGTGTGTGTGTGTGTGTGTGTGTATAATATAAAATTTCACAAAGACGTGAAATGAATGATGCAAACCCATAAGGGAAAAAAAAATATTTCAAGTTGTTTCGTGTATTCAGAAGTACGCCTCGTCAGGAAATGAAGGGAGAAGGCGAGATGACGAAAATATATACATGTACAACGGGTCAGAGAAATATAAAGATTAGCACATGATTAACAAGGTATTTTAACAGGGTATTGTCAATTTTATACATTCCCGCACTGTTATTGAAATTATTTTTAAAATGGATAAATGCACATTCTAGAATATTACTTTCAATTATATGTTTTTAACGAGCGCTTTAGAACTATCCCATTTGATACTATGATTACATCTGTACATATGGTTAAACAATGCATTACAATTATTTCTGTTCTACACGCATATTTATGCTGTTTTTCCCGTTTGGCCTATATGTACTGAGTTACATTGTGTACATCCGATCGAATACACAGCCAGCCGCATTATCAGGGCTATTCTTTATTAGGCGTGAATTAACGGTATTATTATACTTGAAAACTACGTTGATACCAATTGCCTTAAGTAAAGTCAGAAGATATTTAAAATTAACAAGGTAGGCTAAGGATATTTTTACGCTCAAATTCCTTTACAGTTACACTATTATAATACGTATTCTTGGCTTTCCTAAGGCAGTTATCTAGAAATGAAATAGGATAACATAATTTAGTACCAATATTCATGACATTGCAAAACTCTGAATCTAAAAATTCAGGACTGACGGTTCTCAGTGCTCTAAGAAACAAAAAATAGAAAATTTAATTGAGGGATAATGGTCAGAATAAAAATGCACACGAATTATTAGTAGGCTTACGATAAACTTCAAATTTGAACTTATTCGAGCATCTATGAATTTTTAGATCCACAAAGATAAGTTTCCATCATTTTCAACACTGAACTTAATAGATGCGAGTAAATTATTGAGCCTACCAAGAAATGAGTCAACATCCAAATTGTTAGGCCAAAGGCATAAAACATCTATATACCGGTACCAAACCCGTATTGGCTAATTTTTATATAGAATTTTTTTAAAGCAGAGTTTTGCCTACTATTGTTAATTTTAACCTTCTTGGTTAAAAACAGTTTTAATTGAAAGGAATATTCCAGAAGGTGCATTTATCCATTTTAAAAATCAATATTTTTTTAATTTAATAACCTTTATTAATAAAAAAAACATTCGTTTTACAATGACGTGAATAAGTGTGAAGCGTGTCTATATTTTATTTAAGTTGGCCTTCAAGCTTTAGGCAGTGCGGGAATATATACAATTGACAATATCTTGTTAAAATATCTTTTGTCTTTAATCAACTCTCGTTAATCATGTGCTAATCTTTTTATTTCTCTGTCCCGTTGTACATATGTATGTATATTTTAGTCATCTCGTCTTCTCTTTTCATTCCCTGATGAGGTGTACTTCTGAACACACGAAAGGCCTTGGAATAATTTTTTTTTTTTCCCTTGTGGGTTTGCATCGTATAATTAACCCCACCTAGTTTAATCGAACCGAGGGCGGACGTGATAAGCGTTTCGAACACAATTGAGGGTTCGAAGGTTGTTTTCTTCGAAGTCATTAAATAGCGAGGTACTCGTTAACTTAACCTAGCGTAACCGAACCTAATCAGCACCAACACTACTACTTCTCGAAGATTTTATAATTCTTTTAATGTTCCGAGGTACCAAAAATGTCACCTCAAAAAATTACCCCATTTCATCTGGGAATTCTCCTCCTCTCTCGACCACATTATGCCCAATTACCTGTGCGGCGCACGTACGTACACGGTTTGAATGTAATAAAAATAGAGGTTCATTTTCTTTATAGAAACGAGGGTAAACTTTAATGAAACGATAATTTAATGATTTTCTAAATAATTTAAAGAAATAAATTAATTTTTTTAATAAACAAAGATTAATTTGAAAAATTATTTGGAAGTAAATAACTTTTATTAATAAATTAAATACATTGTTTTCAATTTACAATGACATGAATAATTGTGAAGCTCGACTATTTGTTTTATTTAATTTAGCACTTAAGCTTTAAGGCTTTACTGGGCTCAATCATTTTAGCAAGTCAACATTCAAATAATTTCAGTTAATCATTTTCGTATTTTTTATTTTTTAATGGGGGAACTTTACTATATTTTAATGCATCATTAGCGGAGGATATAATTTGGAAGAGAAGGTCGTTTGATATATTTTGGAAATAACGATTTATAATATTTAAATTATACGAATTATACGATTGCAAAAAAATAAAATAATATCGTATAAATTTATATAAAATAAATGTATAATATATATAATATAGAAATACAATGCAAACAAATTGACAATTCTCATAATAGGAAAAATGAGTTATTTTAGTTTGCATTGCGACAATAACCTTCAGTTTTCTATATCGGAAAGCGAAGTGTGTAACTATTCTAAAAAAAAAAAAAAAAAAAATAAGTTAAATTAACATTTAAACGTTAAAACGTTTCATTAATTTTTACACCAAAGTTATTATTATAAGAGTAATTAAATTTTGTTTGTGTGGCAAAATTGCGTCATGGTTCGATACTCCTTCCTACGACGCAATTACTTTTTTACCAACGTTGGTAATGCATAAATGTTAATGCTCTTAACTAAAACGTAAACAAGTAAATAGAGGCTAATGGATGAACGCTCTTAAAACTACACAATCATGGTTCAATGTCCAGAAATGGTAACCGCAAATCAAATGGGCGAGGTTAGGTTACTAAACCCATTAAAGTGGTGGCGTGTATGGTCCACATTTACCCTATTTATTAACATGCGCAATTCACAATTTTCGTTAGGATTGTAGGGAAAGGATTTATCTATTAAGATTTAGTAATTTATCTAGAAACTTGTAGACAGGGTGTTACACAAATTACGGATTTACATTACAGTACATACTTTCCAAATAATATGAATCTTACGGTTAAGTTTTGTTAATTTTATAAAGAAATTTTTGGTGCATGAAAATGAATTTTAATATAAATGTAATTTCGTGTCACTTTGTACGCATTAAGATAAAGAAGTCTAAACACACACACAAAATGGGGAATTAAGTCAATGACGTATGTTAACCATATCTATGATGTGATGTTTTATCCTTAATCTGAGAGCCCAGTAAAGCCTAAGGCTTATTAAGGGCCAAATTAAATTAAATAAACCAATTGACAATTACTTATTTTAAAATTATTTAAGAGTTGTTAATTTACTTATTCACTCATGATTTTTGGCAAAGTCCAAAGCCACGCTCATGACGCCCGATTGGCCGAAAGTTGACGACGTCGAAAATTACTAATCAATCTTGTACTACAACCTAACTCGGATAACAACTGGTTTTCAATCGTCCAACGCTTGAGCCAAGTAATGTTTATGGGTTTAACTTTCTTCGTAACAAGCGTTCTTTGACAAAGGGGACCTACAGCTTTACGCGTGGTCCTAATCACCTACGGATCCATACATCTGAATGAAGAGGACGGACCCCCGCGCCGACTCAACTACCAACAAAACCCAACGTTGCTTAACGCACTGATCCAACAGGAAGCGGTGTTGCGACGGTCAGGTCATAGCATCAGTGATTGCAAAAACTTTGTACAATAACTTTTGGGGTTAAACATTAGATCCAAGACGAATTTTACACTATGTAATTTACACCTTAGGTTAGTTATTCAATATTAGATTAGGTTGGTTATGTTAGGTCAGGTCATTATATTGAGCTCAAAAATTTATTGCTAATCTTAAAATTTACCAGTTTTGGGGACACCATATTTCTGTGATCGGCTTATTTCATCCATCGGACCAATCAGGGCCGAGTCTCGCGTCCAGGTTTGGTTACACTAGTTTAAAGTGGTAATTTTAGGTTAGTTACTTCCCACGTGACCAACTTCCAACCAATCAGGATCCTTGTAACAAATTTCGACTGTCACAAAACTGTTAGTGAAACGTGATATTTACCGTACTATTTTGTTTTTCCAAACTATACAGGGTAATTGAAAAAATCCTGCCTCAGTATATACAGAAAATACCTAAGAGGCAGGACTTTCGTATAGGGCCCTAATTACTAATCAAACCCAATTTAATATGTAACCAAGCTGCTATGGAGTTTGTCACCGAACACTGTCTGGATAGTAAAATTTTACCGCCTCTCCCCCATCGACACGTACCATACAAATGAAGGTTACGTTCTCCAATATACCAAAACGAGAGAGTATTTGATGTAACATTCCACAAATTTGGGACATTTTTTTTAGCTTATTTTAAATTTGTTACAAATTTAAGTTTCAACTTTACGGATATTCTTCTTAAAACTTCAAATTAGGGTAACCTTGAAAATACCTTTCGGGAAGCCAGTTGCGCGATCGAAGTAAGATGGGCATCCATCAATTTATACCCAACCCAAAAAGAGACAAACACCTGGTAATCAATATTTAGAAGTCGATAGTTGTTATTCACTGACGCCACGAAGCGAAATTTGCTCCGAAAACTGTTGGTTGGTTGATCTGTTTTACATCTTTTAATCATGAATAAGGATCAGAGATGAATGGGTTAGTTGGTTGATCCGTTTTATGTCCTTCAATCACGAAGGATCATTGAGATGGGAGCTTTTACGTACAAAGTCGGTCAGGGGGAATATTTCATGTTCTCATAAAATTTATCAAGTCTGAATTAGATACATGCGATATATTTTTGTCTTATAGTACAACTTATATAGGGGGCATTTTTGTGGGCGTTCGACCTTGCCCCCTCCTTCCTACATAAGAAAAAACACCCAAAATTGATTTTGATCAAGGATCAGTTTACCACAAAGGATCAATTTATTACAAAGGATTTTTTTACATTACAGTATATACATATATATACCTGGTAAAAGTTCCGTGAGTCGGTCTCTCCTTACACGAAGGTCAGCTGGTGGCCCCACCTCTAAGCCTGGCCTAATGAAGGAACGGGTTGCTTTCTTGCAATCTCCACAGCACATAGCCAGGCACACCCGGCTCATCTGGTACCATCCTAACCCAGGCATCGTCTTTTGAAGATTTCAACTTTGACTACTCTGTCGTTCCATATATATAGTACTGTATATATATATATTTTTTTTTTTTTTTTTAGTTCAGGAAGAACCGATTCGCCTCTATTTAAAGGGCATATCTCAGCGGAAAAACAAAGAAAAAGTGAGAGGAAAGACAGAGGAAAAAGAAAGGGTGGAGGGGACAGTCGAAGTGGAAAAAGACCAAGGATGACAAGGACTGCAGGGTCGAGCCCCATCATCCTTGGGTGCTAGGGCCGGGAGGGCGCACGTGAAACCTCCAGGAACAAGCACGTACAAACGAGCACAAAGAGCACTCAAGAGCACGAGCTTAGAACCCCCTTGCAGGGGTATATATATATATATATATATATATATATATATATATGAGAATTACGACTTCTCGTTGATCGAGGTCCATGGTGTAGTGGATAGCATATCTGACCGGCAATCGGATGATCCCGGGTTCGATTCCCGGGTGGTACCTCATTTTTCATTTGTTCGTTCTCCCTCCTCATCTTGTGCGGAACGCTCTTCTACACAAGCGTCGTTCTTTACATTAATTATACTGTGTGTTGTTTGCAGTTAAAATGTATATATATATATATATAATGTAAACCCGCAGGAAAAAATTAAAAGCTATTTCAAGGCCTTTCGTATATTCAGCAGTACACCTAGTCATTTTCGCTTGTGGTTTTGCCTCATTTATCATTTGCACATGTTGCATTTGTAGTTATGAAATTCATCCCATATATATACAGGGTGTCCCATAAGTCCGGTCTCATAGGAAAATTTATTTTAAATGAAATTTACAGAAGTATTAGGCCCTAAATCAGAACTAAAACAAATGTTCAAATTGGGGTCTTGTTTTGGGACCTTTTTTTCGGTACTTGTAGGTTATCTCCCCCTCCACCAATTTTGACAGAATATTTTCGTTAAAACTAACGAAAATATCACGACTTAACCTAACCAATTATCAAGGGCGTACAGTTGATCTATTAGTAAATAGTAAATACTATTCCAGAAACAAACAATGTTATAATTAATAATAGATCAACTGTACGCCCTTGATAATTGGTTAGGTTAAGTCGTGATATTTTCGTTAGTTTTAACGAAAATATTCTGTCAAAATTGGTGGTGGGGGAGATAACCTACAAGTACCCTTTTTTTTGGTTGGGAAAATGAAATCCACTATAGTCCGAATAAGTAATGCTAAATAACAAATACTATAGTTTTTCTTTTTCATGAAGGAAGCCCAACATAGGCAATGGGTCATTCGCAAAGAGGCCCCAAAACCCTAGAAATCTAGATCCTGCCCCGAAGCTGGATCCTATCCGCTTAGCAGATAGTTCGTGAGAGAAACTATATTTTGGGGCCTCTTTGCGAGTTGCCCACGTTAGGTCTTGCATCATGAAAAAGAAAAACTATAGTATTTGTCATTTAACATTTACTTATTCGGACTATAGTGGATTTAATTTTCCCAAAAGAGTTCCTTCTTCCATGCACGGTGTGCGTGTAACCTAAAAGTAAGTTTCTCAGGGTCCCATTCTGAATTGTAATATATATATATATATATATATATAATATATATAGTTTCATAATTTCAATGTATCGTAAAATCTGTTAAACATGATTCCAGACTATCTTGGTCTTTCTAATACAGATATACAAAGTTAGTAATAATAATGAGTTATTATCATTATTATTAACAAAATTATAATTAATACTGGGAATAACCTTTAATACTTATACTTTTATTACTAAAAATCGACGTAATTCTTGACTGATAAGGTATTAAAGTAGTACAGTAAAGCCTTTTAATAAGGTACAATATAAGTAAGTCAGGTACAATGTTCATTATAATGGTAATGATGAAATGATTCCGGTAGAATGCTCTTCTAAAATTGTAATACACACTAGAGAGGGAGAGAGAGAGATTAAGGGTGTTACCTTTATTGTGGTTTTTCCTTTTTATTGAAATCCAATACATAACATAATGTTCAACATAGCGACATTTGGCAACTCGTAAAGAGAGCATTGTTGACAAATGCCACTCGACAAGCTCTGCCCAAATGGAGTTTCAACGTAACAAAAACCGATATAAAAAGGAAAGCGTCTGTTTATATTTTGATCATACCTGATACGTCACAAGAGAAAAGTTGGCACTCTTCGAAAAATAAGTCAATAAAATCAAACAATCATTTATTACGATTTGAAGTCAGACAGAGAGTGGAAAAACTCTGGGAAATGAATGACCTTGAAATGAAGAAAAACGCTTTTATCACGTTTTGTTCATATTTACTCTTGTCTGAGCTTGTTTCGACTTGTTTGCTCTTGTTTTCATTAGCTAAATTTATCGCGCAATAGATGGAGTCAGTTTCCTATAATGCCTCTCATATATATATATATAGATGGAGTCAGTTTCCTATAATGCCTCTCATATATATATATATATATATATATATATATATATATATATATAGGTGCTACTATAGCGTGCCATCTACAAAGATATCTTCAGTCTACAAAAGAATTTACGCTGAAATGACCTGACCTGACTTGAATTTGTGCTGACCTGAAATGACTTCACTTTATCTTTGGGGACATTTGTGAGGTGAAGGCGGACTATAAAAGGGGGAATCATGAAGACAAATATTAGTTAAATTACATTAAAACAAAAAATTTAAAGGACAAATAAAACAAACTTCATTCTATGGGATATAATGCCCGGTTAGGTCAACTGTATGCCCTTGACGATTGGTTGTAGACCGCACGCCATAGTGCAAATATCTTTGTTGACCCCCACGTTATAGTAGCACCACAGTATATATATATATATATATATGAATAGAAACGACATAAGTGTTAAGGAACGTTTCTGCACACGAGGAGGAGAGATAACGAATAAATGAAAAATGAGGCGAACCGCCCGGGAATCGAACCCAGGGCCTTCCAATTGCCGGTTGGACGCGCTACCATTATGCTACGGACCTCGCTTAATCACAAATCGAAATTCTCCCACATAGGGCAGAAACCAATGCCCTGAGAGGGCACCCTCGCAAATCGTGAATATGCGCATATAACTGCAATGACCGCGCAGTATATAAATGAATAGAAACGACATAAGTGTTAAGGAACGTTTCTGCACACGAGGAGGAGAGATAACGAATAAATGAAAAATGAGGCGAACCGCCCGGGAATCGAACCCAGGGCCTTCGATTCCCGGGCGGTTCGCCTCATTTTTCATTTATTCGTTATCTCTCCTCCTCGTGTGCAGAAACGTTCCTTAACACTTATGTCGTTTCTATTCATTTATATACTGCGCGGTCATTGCAGTTATATATGCATATATATATATATATATATATATATATATACTATTTGTAACATCTAATTAAGTTAACATTTACATTTCGTTAAAATTAGCTTCAAATAGTTTCCGGAATAGTCCAATAGTTAAAATATACAACTGAAAAAAATTGACCATGAGCCATTAAATAAATTGAATGGGATTGCGCATGCGCAGGATCAGGTACCTGAGCTAGCTTTATTATTATTGGGTCCTTTCGAGAGTTGTTTTTGCATTCCTAATTTCCTTTGTGTTTCGCTCGTCAGGTACGATTGTCAAATGTTAAACTTTGAAGGACCCGAGAATTAGGCTCGACCACCGACTCTTGGCAATTGTCAAAACAATAGTAATTAAACAGAATATTTTTAGTATTTGTAAACGTTTAGTACCCATATTTTGGAGCCTCAGTAATGGCCTCATTGTTAAATAATATTATAGGAAATTGCGTTGAAAAAGGAGTTTAGTATATATATATATATATATATATATATATATGAGAGAGAGAGAGCTTCCGGTTTAATTCGTAAATAAAACTAGATACTGACAGTGAAAACCGGAAACGCTCCGCTTGAAAAATCTGAAAGTTGGCAAACCTATCGTTATGCTATTAAATGAACATCGTACAAACTGTTCGCTTGGACAGACAAACAAACAAACAGACAGACATCTGAGTATAAATTCATTGCTCCAAAAATTGGAAACCTCCGTCGGGAGTCGTCACCCGCTATTCTTATACCGAAGCTTTGAAAATGAATTGAGTACAGTCAGGAGAAGAAGACCCCATCTTTAGGGCTTGAAATGACTGTAAATTGTCGCATGACTGAGTCTGCAACACGTGGGTTCTTCTTCAATCCCCTATTAAAAGTTTGACCGAAAAGGGAACATTTTGCAGGCGCCGACGATGTAACGGAACCGAAATACGAAGATGGTCGCCAAAGAAGGTGACCGCTACACCGTCTTTTGAGAATACTTTTCCATATGAAAGTTAGTTCCAAAGCAGGATGCCGCGTACCCCCATTTGGGGAACTTCTGGCGTACCCCCATTTGGAAACCCCCTGATCTACATTGTTGATAGCAGAAATTTGGAGTTTCCGCAGTTGCATTTGGAAACTGCACCTATATGAAGTCGTGTAAGTATGTAATGATAATTATATAATCAGTGACGAATGCTAGAACCTGACACAGTGCTCAGGCCAACTAATGTGCGTATTTCGCTACCTCCTGGATTATTACTACCAGCACCATAGGGAGTTGATCCCCCGACCTCAGTGTCTTCGCCTTGTTTATAGGGAAATGGTGTTACTCATTGAGCTACGGACACTGACGTGTAAGACCGGCCGTACACAGGATCGTCTTGCGACTCACGACTCAAGTCGCGTGTGATTTTACATTGACAGAATGGGAGCCCCGTACACTGCAGCGACCGCGACGCGATCGCAGTCGCTGCAGTGGGTGAAAAGCTTGACCTTCTTCAGACTGAATATTTTCCTAATTAAGGTTTAAAAGGCTTTTATGGGTTTATTTTACTTAAAAAAACAGGGTGTTTCAGGAGGAAAGGTCAATACTTCGGGAGGTGATAGTATCGGTGATTGTGAGAAAAAAAGTTCATATGAACATGTGTCTAATTCTGAATGGTTACGGAGATAGAGCTGTTTGAATCTGATGCGCGCGCAACTCTTCCTCCCCCGCGGTGGTCCCATTCAATGGCCACCAAGGTCTCCAGACCTCTCTCCGTTAGATTATTGTTTGTGGGGGTGGGTGAAAAGTCAAGTTTACAAAAGAAAGGTGGATACACAAGACGAATTGCTCGCGCGCATTTTGGATGCTGCTGCCCGCATAAAGGAACGTCAAGATCAACTCAGACGAACAACACGCGATCTTCGCACACGAGTTGCAAAGTGCATTGAGGTTGACGGTGGGATTTTCGAAAACGTATTGTAAACTGTAACAAATTTGTCATTTGTGTATCTGATACCATTCAAAATGCCAATGTTTAAACATAAATGTGTGAAACAGTAATTGGTTTCTCTTTCTTGATTACCATTAACAATGCTTTTGTATTTCTAGATTCAAACAGCTCTATCTCCGTAACCATTCAGAATCAGACACATGTTCATATGAACTTTTTTTATCACAATGATTGATACTATCACCTCCCGAAGTATTGACCTTTCCTCCTGAAACACTCTGTATAGTAAGCCCTCGTCCAACGCGGGGGTTAAGTTCCTCGAGAACAGCGCGTCAGGTAAATCCGCGTTGGACAAATTTAATACCTTGAGATAAATGGGGATACGTGAACGCGGCCGCGTAAAGTCTCCCATTAATACTTAGATACGTAGATTTTTTATTCACACATAAATGAATTTCCCTACCTATATTGTATATGAAATAAGAACATAATAAAATCATAAACATAAGGATATTTACATATGACTAATAAAAATATATTAAGTGAAAATAGCACGTATCTTTTCTTCACTCTTTCGGATGGTGCGTATGGTAGACTTATTCACGTGATACTCGCGGCCAAGTGATGTTATGCTCATACCACCACGCAACTTATCTAGAATCTTTAGTTTTTTCGGCTAATGTCATAACATTACGACTTTTCTTCTCTTCACTATCACTCGCGGATGCTTTACGTTTGGTGCCATACTGCTGTCTAAGGGTAATAGCAAAACAACAGCAAACTACGACGAAAACAATCCAACACAACTTCACTGAACTTAACGCGTTAGCGGGACTGAGACAAAGGGTGACGTGAGAGGGAGGGAGATGCGAGAGTGTAGGAAAAAACACTAGAGCGCGCATTGGCACGCGTATAGTACTACTGTTTTAGGGGTCATTCAAAAACCACGTGGTCCTTTTTCGGGTGATTTTCAAACCCGTCCACCCCCTTGTGGTCATTTGTGGCTAATGACTTAAACCCCCCTCCAAAACCACGTGGTCTTCTGATGTCACCCCCGACCACTTCTTAATTTTATCTAAATTAAAATAAAGCAAATTAAAAATAATCAAATTAAAAGTATGGCGAATTTGTGTTTCATGAACCTTAAAGATTCGAGTCTTCTGCAATTTACGAAATACACACACACACACACACACACACACACACACACATATATATATAATATATATATATATACACTGTATATATACGAGGAGTGATCAAAAAGTATCGATAATTTTATTGCTACGGACAAATGAATGCAAATAAGAAATAACCGTTTACATATGTGTCTTCCTGCCCTCTGGCGTCTGCAGTCTGAAGTAAAAATCAAAAACTGCTACCATGAGTTAGTAGTTGGTTGGAGCGCTTAAAAGGAGGGTGTGTTTTTGCAGTAAGTATAAATCTTTGAAATGGAACAATGCGCGTTCGGAGACGAACGAAATTATTAAAACGGCTTAAATGATGCTCTCAGTGTAGCTAACGTTTACAAATGGCACAAAAAGTTTAAAAATGGAGAAACATCGCTTCAGTACAAGGAACGCAGCGGCCGCCCTTCCACTTCTCGTACGGATGAAAATGTCCAACAGATTCGATTTCTGGTACGAGCAAATGTTTTTCCATTTTTAAACTTTTTGTGCCATTTGTAAACGTTATTTACACTGAGAGCATCATTTCCAAAAGCTGTTTTAATCATTTCGTTCGTCTCCGAACGCGCGTTGTTCCATTTCAGAGATTTATACGTACTGAAAAAAAACCCTCCTTTTAAGCGCTCCAACCAACTACTGACTCATGGTAGCAGATTCAGACCAGACACCAGAGGGCATGAAGACTCACATATGTAAACGGTTATTTCTTATTTCCATTCATTTGTCCGTAGCAATAAAATTATCGATACTTTTTGATCACTCCTCGTATATATATATATATATATATATATATATATGATAGACAATATTATAAACAGGATATTTTAATGCTTAGTATTGACTACGTGGTTAAACGTCAAGACCCTCCCTCTCCCATGTGGCCCTTGATGGTTAAATAAGGAACCCCCAACCCTCCTTTAAGGACCACGTGGTTTTTTAATGGCCCTTTGGAGCGTGTTTGGCGGACCGTGTATAATCAAATTTTCCGCTTTCAGCAAATAATTGTTCGCATTTATTTCTTTGTGTATAAGCAAATTCGCGCTGGACAAACACACGTTGGACGAGGGTTTACTCTATATATATATATATAATATATATATATATATAGTGGCCTACGGATCACCAGTTTGATGTGGTTAAGAAAGTAGGCTTACTATAATTACTGAATAAAATTGAAATACATAATTAGGGGTCACCAGCTTGGGCCTACAGCCCAAACAAACAATATTTAATAAGGAGAGAGAAATTACTTTGTTGTTTTGTGTTTAATTATGAAAATAAATCAATTATTTGTTCACAGTGATTAACAATTCAATAAAGATATTTATAATGATTAACAATTATATAACGGCATTTATACTATGCTAAAGATGACTGATTCTTAGCAATAAGGAATGGTTATACAGTCTAATTGTTAGGTAAGTGCACTAATTCAGGTAGGCTAATGAGATATGCAGAGGTGAACACAGAATAAATAATGAAGCCTACTGATAACTGAAATAATGCAAGTACGGTTGGTACAGTAAATGGATTAGGTCGTTAAGAATGAACACAATAACAGAGTGATACAAAATTACGGTATTGGTACAACACTTGAATAGGCCTACTGCGGTCTTAACGTCTTAACGAGAGAGTTAGTTTGAAACGGTAATGAAGACACTTTTAGGGCCTACGCGATTAGGCACAGCTTGTGGAAACACGACGTAACAAAAGCACTGTAGGCCGAGTGAGGGTCGACAAGAGGCTTACCGCGACAATGAATAACTGAAGAAACCTACGTGAAGGTTTGACCGTATTGCGTTTCGCCGTAAATGACTTTGGAGACTGTAGGCCTACGTGAAGTTTGACCGTATTGCGTTTCGCCGTAGATGACTTTGGAGACTGTAGAGGGCCTACGTGAAGGAGGATGTGCTGAGTGGCTGTTGAGATACTTGTTGAACGGGCGCCTATAGAATTGTGGTGAAGGATGAGTGAAGAGCAAAGTGAGGTTTGTGGCTTGTAGCCTACTAGAAGGTTTACGGACCTGGGCTTCGAAGGACTCCTTCTGCAAGCAGACTGGCCTTGCCGGCGAGAGGATGAGTGTTGAAAGCGGGTAGAGACTTGTTGAAAAGGGTCAACGGAAACGCCGACAACAGTGATGTTGTTTCTTGCAGGATGAAATTGTAGAGTCGCCTCGAGTGTTGCTTCGTTTCTTGTATGGCTGAAGTGTGGCTTGAAGTGCTGAGGCCGACTGAGGTCGAAGCGGCGCTACGTGAAAAGGGAGATTCATGAGAAGTAACGAGCAGAGTGAGAGCGAGTTTCAGTGAACTTATATATAGGCTTATTAGGCTCGTAAGACGCTAACTTTTCGCGGGCCTTTTTGGGAAAAGAAACAAGCATCCTTTTGTTTCTCCCTGAAAACCACGTGTTTTTTTTGATTCCTTATGATTTCCGCATGTCTGCGAACGGCGAGGAAAGGAATTTCTCTGATTGACCGCTACATACAGTATATATGTAAAAATGAACAATGAATAATCCCTTCATTCATATAATTTTGATGATACTTCGTAATATTTATATAAGCCTTATATTCTTATTCATATATTCATTTTGACATATCAAGTCCAAAATCGTATGACACGAGTTTGGATAAAATTTTGATTTGCTTTCTATTTTATAATTGGTGAATTATTTTCTTGTAAACTATTTAACCATTTTGTATAAAATCCAAAATCGTACAACGCTGACACAAGTTTGGATACATTTTTGATATGCTTTCTATTTTATAATTGGTGAATTATTTCCTTGTAAACTACTTAATCATTTTTGTATAAAATCCAAAATTGTATAACGCTGACACAAGTTTGGATAAATTTTTGATTTACTTTCTATTTTGCCTATTGAATAATTGGTTTTCGTAGACTTCGCTTAATAATGTAATCTTGTTCATTTTTTTTGTATACATTCTCTCTTCGTTGTAAAAGATGAAGTCATGTCCTGCTTAACGTTCAATTTTTAATCTTAAGCCTTTCATTTTGGCCCATGTGCATGTTTGTTTGTAATTCGTGATGGGAAGGCATATTTCAATTTCCATTTTTAGTTAACTCGGCAGATTATGATAACATCAGATCTGTCAATATACGGTTTAAATAAAATATGGCTTCCTCTTGCTTAGCAGTTTACACATTGCTTCAGCAAAAATATTTGTTTTGTCTTTAAATGTTTTGTAAAGTAAATCAGCCTATTGAAAAACCAACACAAAACCAGATTAGCATTAAATAATAATGACGTCAGAAGGAAGTTTAGTATAAAAGCCCATAAAATTTCTCCAATGTTCATTCTGACTAGACTCAGAGGCTGAGCGTTACCTATAACATTTTAGCAGTAAAATATAGTAAGAAATATCTTTGTCAAGTCTCCTTCGAGCCTTGCTCTCTTCAAAGAATTTAGTCTTAAATAGAGAAATAATTTCCCAATATGTTATAAGAAGAAATCGGAGAGTAGTATAGAAGAAAACTACTGCGATTCCCTATACGGTATCAGCTACTCCAGAGTAACAAATCCGTTGCTGCCACCTAACCAGAACCCCCGTCAACTTCGAACCGACCAAGGCCATAGACGGAGGGGTTAACATATATATATATATATATATACCAGCATCTTCAAATAATTTCGAATGACGGTTCAGCATCCCGCCTCATCTGCGAGATTTGGTGAAGGAGGGAATTGGTTTGCGATCTCCTCCTGCTCCTCGTATCCAGCCACGTATAGCTATATATATATATATATATATATATATATATATATATATATATATATATATATATATGCTCCAAACCCATAGGGAAAAAGAAAAATGATTCCAAGGCCTTTCGTGTATTCAGAAGTACACCTCGTCAGGGAATGAAGGGAGAAGGCGAGATGACGAAAATATATACATATGTACAACGGGACAGAGAAACAAAAAGATTAGCACATGATTAACGAGAGTTGATTAGAGGCAAAAGGTATTTTAACAGGATATTGTCAATTTTATACATTCCCGCACTGTTATTGAAATTATTTTTAAAATGGATAAATGCACATTCTTGAATATTACTTTCAATTATATCTGTTTTTAACGAGCGCTTTAGAACTACCCCATTTGATACTATGATTACATCTGTGCATATGGTTAAACAATGCATTAGATTTATTTGCTGTTCTACACGCCTATTTATGCTGTTTTTCCCGTTTGACCTATATGTACTGAGTTACATTGTGTACATCCGATCGAATACACACAGCCAGCCGCATTATCGGGGCTATTCTTTATTAGGCGTGATTTAACAGTATTATTATACTTAAAGACTACATTGATGCCAATTGCTTTAAGTAAAGTCGGAAGATATTGAAAATTAACATGGTAGGCTAAGGATATTTTTACGCTCAAATTCCTTTACAGTTACACTATTATAATACCTATTCTTGGCTTTCCTAAGGCAGTTATCCATAAATGAAATAGGATAACATAATTTAGTACCAATATTTATGCTATTGCATAACTCGGAATCTAAAAATTCAAGACTGACAACCCTCAATGCTCTAAGGCAGAGGTTCTCAACAGGGGGTCCTTGAGTCGTGTTTAATGGGTCCGTGAGTTGACTAGATTATATTCAATAAAACAATTTTTGGATCACCTGAAGATCAGGGCCCCCAGGCTTCTTTAATTAGCCTTATAAGGCTAACTAACGAAAATATCACCACTTAACCTAACCAATCGTCAAGAGCGTACAGTTGACCTAACGATTGGTTAGGTTAGGTCGTGATATTTTCGTTAGCCTTATAAGGCTAACTAAAGAAGGCTGGGGGCCCTGAGCTTCAGGTGATCCCATCATTGCAATAACCTTACAATAGCTTGTTAATTAAAATTACAGGTAACTAACTCCTATTTATCCGTCTGTCTACTTAAATTGTTTTAATTTCTGCAAAAGAATATTTTCATTGTTCATTTCTATGAAGCACTGACTTGTAAGGGCTTTTTGGAAGGGGGTCCCAAAAATATCAAGATTTTGATAAGAAGGGGTCCGCAGTACAAAAAAAAGGTTGAGGAACGCTGCTCTAAATTAACTCTTGCTAATCATGTGCTAATATTTTTATTTTTTTTGTCCCGCTGTACATATGTATATATTTTTTGTCATCTCGCCTTCTTCCTTCATTCCCTGACGATGTGTACTTCTGAATCAGGGTTGCCAGATGTAGGAGAATTCTCCAAAAATAGGAAAATGGAATGGGCTGCGGAGAAAAAAATTCTCCTAAAATTAAGTTGGAGAATTTTTTGGAGAATGAAAAATAATTTTAGGAGAATGCTGGAGATGTAGAGATTTTATCTTAGCCTTGGCAGTGGGAATATGCAAAAGAATTCCAAAAAATTATGAGGTTATAGAAAAAATGAGGTACTTTCATCCTACATGTATACTCTCTCTGTAATGGAAGATTATTTTCCAAATATCTTGAACCTCTTTGGAAGCTTTGCTGAACCATCATGTGAACTAGAATCTGAATTTTACAACCTCAAAACAAGTGCATCTGAATTTGATAAGGTTATTATTGCTAATTCAGTGAAATTTTGGATTCATGCTTTCGAATACAAAGATTCTGCTGGTAAATCATACTTCATGCATCTGAGCAAGTTAACTCTAAGATTCTTGATTTTGCCTTTGTCAAATGCATTTGTTGAGAGGATTTTCAGCAAAGTCACCCTGACAAAGTCTTCCTTAAGAAACCAAATGTCGCTTCCCATGTTGGACGCAATTGTTAGGGTCAAAATGACTGATGAAGTGATCAGTCATTTTGAACTCACTGAAGGGATGTTAAAAAGATTTAACAGTAAAATGTATGATTAGATTAGAGTTGTATATTTAACCTTGCTGTATATTTAAGTTTTAGAGTTGTATATTTAACCTATTTGAGAAGGTGAAAATGTGAACAGTTAGCCTATTATAGTAGGCTAATGTTCTCTTGCAATACAACATAACGTTTTTATGCATGCTGCTGGCTATACTATTACTGAGTTTGTCTTTTTGTCTTGATTTAGTACCATATATATATATATATCAGCCCATAAAATGATGGTCGCTTTTTCAATTCAAAAGAAAACAGGACAAGTTAGTTAGGTAGGTGGTCGCTGGTCGAACTAAAACTGAATGAAGTAACTATAAAAATTTTAAAAAACACAACCAACGAACTAAAGTAGTTGGTTGTTACCCTTCAGCCAAGGGACAAACTTTAAAATATTAAGCGTAAAATCACCCGAGTCAAAGGATACTTTATTACCATTAAATGAAAATGAAAAGTTTATTGGCAGACTATAGTCCATATGACATATTATTAATACAATGACAGTTCATGTACTAAGGATAGAAATATATACAATTGATTAAAAATAATACTGTAATGTCGAAGTTAAGTGGAGGTACAGACAGACGTTTTCGTACCAAGAAGTCCATAGCTTAGGCCTTAAAGGATAAATGGTAGGACTCATGGATAGCTTGGATGATCGGGTTGGTTGATTTTTTAATTCTTTGCATTAGACTGTGGTGAGCACGTCTTGTTACCTCCGGGAAGCTCGGGACATTGCGGGTAGTAAACATTTGCGAAGCTGAGCATCTTGGGGGTAATTTATGTAAGAGTCTAAACGACCCGTTGTACAGCAAATTTAGGGTTCTGCCAGAACTTTTTTTATAATTCACCCAGAGTTGCTGTCCGTATATATTACTGCAGAAAGTACGAAAGAGTGTCTTTAGCTTCACTTGTACAGAATCGAAAGTTCCTTATGGTTATATTCACTTTAGCACACAGGCTTCGAGATTGTTTTTTTTATATCCGCGTCATCACTCAAGGAGCTGGTAATAGTTTGACCCAAATACTTAAACTCTTGTACTTCCTCAATTACTTTACCATTCATTTTAAATCTTATATCAGCTGGCTGATTACTGCTTTTAGGATGAAATTGCATAACCTTAGTTTTTGTAACATTAAAAAGAATATCATGTTTCTGCGAATACACTTCGCAGACTTTTAGTAGCCATCAGTGTTTTTAATAAAGAAGAATTTCACTATTTTTCAGTAATTATTATTATTATTATTATTATTATTAACATTATTAACCCATTAGTGCACATTGGTAGAATTTCCGGGTCTTTCCTGTTTCATTAACTGTTGTCCGATTTTTATGAAAACAACGTAATATGTACACCGTGTAGGGTGGATCGATTTTACATTTTTTTCGATTTCCATATTCTAATAGAGACAAAAACTTGCGCATGCATGAGAAAATAGCCTCTGCAAAATCTTAGCTTAATAGGTAATCATCTTCTGCCCCCGGCAGAGCGATGAAAATCATATTTTAGTAGTCAAAAACGTATTTTTCTTATAATTTTTAAAATATTTCAATATGCATCAAAATTATTCCTAATAACTATAAAGTCGATGAAAAAGACCTCATATGATCGTTTTTCCAAGCGCGTTGTCCTACGTTAATATCTTTTGCCCCCGGCAACAACGTCAAATGTTGAAAAAATAGGTAATTTATATACATATTTTCAGATCGGCTCTTTGTCTTAAATAATGCATTTATATATTTCCCATAGCATTTATATCGTTGCTTAGGCATGAAATAACACACGCAAAATTTTATGACTCTAGAGTAATATCTTCTGTCCCCGAGAAAAGTCTAAATGTGGATTATAATTATGTTAATGCGATGTTATAAGTACGATAAGTACTAAGTACAGCTCCTCGCTTGCTAATTTTATAAAATTAGCAACCCAGAACTCACCACGAGGAGGTGGCTGTACGTCGAGTTCCACCCTATCCAGCCCCAACCACCCTTCCTTTGGCTGCATGTCGATTTACATACGGTAATCTTTCTTAGAATCAAATCGTGGAATTTTTGTTTGGGAGTGAAGACGGGAGCGGATGAATCCGTCCCTCTCTTCTATTCCACTTACACTGGCAGAGGCTTCGGTTACTAATTTGATGAGTCTCTCGACCGCTTGAGTATGACAAGAGAATAGTGGGATCAGTCCATCAGGCTGGTCTCCCGTCTCAACAAACTCTTTTATTCGGGTATCAGTTATTGTTTTTGTAACGGGGGGTTCGGTCACCTCAGCCGTTTGCCAGTTGATCATTTCGTAATAGTTTTGACTATCGTAGAGCAGCTCAGGCATGGCGAAGGCTCGAATTTCCCCCGCTGGTGATTGTTTTGATCGTGCTTTTAATATTCTTCTCCATCCCAATTCTCTTATGTGTTGCTCATCGGCATGTAGCATGGAGATCAAAATATTTTCTGGGTGAGCAAAGAAAGAATTTCTACGGAGGACTTTGTTGGCGATTGTCTTAGATCTTTGAGGCAAGGTCTGAGAGAGACGCATCATTTCGAAAAAATGTTTTGCGCCCTCAGTGAAACTGGAGTTTTTCTTTATCTTAAACCAAATTGGTGCGTAAACTGTCATAATGAATCGCACAATTTCGTTGAAGGTGCTGGAGGGTTCACTGGTTGAAACATAGAGGCGCAGAAATCTATTTGCTGTTGTCAGCCACCTGGAATGCGCCATCTTACCTGGATTTCGAGCCGCGAGAGCTGAAGAGCAGCTACCGCTCGACACTGCTCTGTAGATGCCTAACAAATATTTTTGGTCAGTGCTCAACTCGGCATCATCTATGTCAATGTCGGGAGATGGAATGGCATCGAATTCTGTAATTGGAAGTTTTTCGCAGTCGTTCAGTTGTTTTGCCGTCCAAGTCTTGAATGAGGTGTCGCAGTGATAATTCATTACCGTGTAATAGGCATGTGTGTGTGTTATTTCATGCCTAAGCAACGATATAAATGCTATGGGAAATATATAAATGCATTATTTAAGACAAAGAGCCGATCTGAAAATATGTATATAAATTACCTATTTTTTCAACATTTGACGTTGTTGCCGGGGGCAAAAGATATTAACATAGGACAACGCGCTTGGAAAAACGATCCTATGAGGTCTTTTTCATCGACTTTATAGTTATTAGGAATAATTTTGATGCATATTGAAATATTTTAAAAATTATAAGAAAAATACGTTTTTGACTACTAAAATATGATTTTCATCGCTCTGCAGAGGCTATTTTCTCATGCATGCGCAAGTTTTTGTCTCTATTAGAATATGGAAATCGAAAAAAATGTAAAATCGATCCACCCTAAATTGTACAGTTTTGGATCTTTCCTGTTTCATTAACTGTTTCCGATTTTTATGAAAACAAAGTGATATGTACAGTTTTTCACGCTGACTTCAAAATTATAAACCATTTCATCGAGAAATACTTAGGTTAGGTTAAGTTAAGTTAGGTTAAGTTAGGCTTATTAGCATTTGATGTTTTCTAGGACACTGTTTTTCTTTCGGTATTAAGTTATATTCTTGTAAAAAATGTACTGCATTTTCTTCTGTCTCAGTCTTCCTATATAATTCTATAAAATTAAATTTGTCAGTCATTGGAAAGTAAAAAGATGTTGAACTAGTCTATGCTTGCAGCGGTAGAACAAAATAGATGCGCAACGCCACCGTTTAAAAAATAGCCTAGCCTATGCTTGCAGTGATTACACCGTTCTTGTACTTTTTGTAGTATTTTATAATTTACTTTCATTTCGAAAAAACTTATTTTAAGAATCATTGTATTATTTTAAAATTTCTATAGCCTACGCGCGCTGTTTCAAACATTTGCTAGTTTCTGCACATTAGAACTTTTTGGTTATATATTTCTCGATGAAATGGTTTATAATGTTGAAATCAGCGTGAAAAACTGTACATATCACGTTGTTTTCATAAAAATCGGAAACAGTTAATTAATGAAACAGGAAAGATCTGAATTTCCTACTGCTAAAATTGTTTGTCATTATTACATCACTTATTCTTGTATTCCTTTTAAAAGGAAATATTCTATTCATTGAAAATGGATCGATTTGAGAATAGTTTAGATTGCGTCATATCACTGACTCATACCGAAGATCACGCGAATACGAGAAAAAGTTATGCAATAATGACAAATAATTTGGTTGGTAGGAAATTCTACCAATGGGCATTAACGGGTTAATATGAGGAAGGACTTCATAGTCATTAAAGTTAATATAATGTGCCGATGGAATATGATTACATTGTGGACTGTCAACTCGACAGCTTTACGCGAAGACTACTTAAGTTGGTAAATCTGTCTGTGAATGTCAGTACTTTCTCCAATATATTTTTTTAGGACAGTCATTACCAAGGAATTGCATAAATTACGCCATCTTGGGATTAATACTTTCAATAATATGATGTGGTCGAATTATAATTTTAAACTATTAATTAAATTATATTTATAATTTTCTAACAAAAAATTCTGCCGTTGCTGCAATTTTATATAATCTCAAAAAAAAAATATATATATATATATATATATATATAGAGAGAGAGAGAGAGAGAGAGAGAGAGAGACAAACAAACAATGACACCATAGACAGATAAACAGATAATTACTATACGTTTAAAACCGAAACAATAGATAATTCGCTTCCTTACATTTCAAACCTAAAATGAAACTCCTTGAAACTTGAAAAAATAAGATTGGAAGGCATTTTTAACCACATAGAAAAGAAGTATTAACAAAAAGAAAAAGAAAAAAAGACTTTCGTAAGAGATAATTATTAGCAATTGTTTTTTAAAAAAACAAATTCTCGTTTCAAAAAGGTCAAACAAAATTGGAAAGAACACTTATTATCTTTTTCGTTTTGGCCATCGTGCTGATGGAAAAGTCTTTCTTTGAATTTAGGTTACTTGCTTGCTTGTAGTTACTTGAAAAAGCAGTCTCATGTTATACTGTACATCATGGAGAAGAACTTTTGTGACACACACACACACACACACACAGGGTGCCCGACAAAGATCTGAAATAAAATAGAATTTATATCTCTTAACAAAGTGACATAAGCATAAACGCTGTATAGCCAGACTTCCCAAGTTTATGAAGCCCCCCCAATTCACACTATCGTTTATAACTTATGAAAATGACCACAATATAGACTTTACACTAATTAACACCGTCATCGTTGACATGCTGACAGACGAAGTTGAAACCCCAGGAGGTTTCGCGCGAGGAAAATAAAATGTGAACAATTTTCAAATATTATTTTGTATACTTGTAGCTACCTTTTGTACCTTCTCAGGTACTTCCCAGGTGTGTTTTTCCTATTAATTTTTTTACTTATAAAAGTAGCTTAGAACTTAATCATAAATGTAATTTATTTTTTTCTCTTTCAAAATCTGTGGAAGTATTTTACCAATTTTGCATCCTTCTTCCGAGAGATAATAGAGTTTCGAAGAGATAGTTTATTATTGGTGAAGAGATAATTTTTTGCCGTTGGTTTTAGTTTCAATACGCTTACATCATAATCCAACAGGGTTAATGGAAAATTTAAAATAAGTACCTTAGGTCATCTTAGCCTATCTTAAATTAGGCTATTACAGAGACGTCAACCTTGAAGTATAAAAATTCGTGAGATTTCTCAGTGTACCTAATTTTGATAACTGGAAACATATCCCACATAAGGGGGTTTGAGACATTCTCCCCAATTTTATTATTATTATTATCAATAATGAGACCCTGAGAGACTTAAAATCCGTGGGACTAACGGAAAATCCCTGAGAGTTGACATGTCTGCTATTAACTTTAGCAAATTAGATATCATAGCTGAGTTATGAATGTGTGTATTTGAAACTTTGCCAATTTGTACCAGTCGTCCTGAAAGGGTTAAATTAGGCTATTAGCTTTACAAAATTAGGTTTTAACCTTAATTAATTCTCTTAAATTAGGCTTTCAGTCATACCTTAGCCTAATTTTAGTTGCTCGACCATGTTGTGGGTGGTATACCCAGTTTAGCTCAGTAGTAAATTTCCCAATATTTACCACCGTCCTGGGAATATGACAACCCTTTGCGATAGGCAGAGTGCTGATTGGATGTGGGTCGAGCAGTTAGTGCTTGCATAATACCGAAAATTTTCAATACCGGTATTTGGAGGCAATTATGCTAATCCTGGTATTGATACCGGTATTATGAAAAAAATAATTTATTTTGATTTATTATGGTGCCACCCTACCAACCCTCCCACAAGTCTGAGGGACTTGCAGTACTCACCATATTTACTATAAATTAATGACCCAACTCCAAATAGATGGCATTCTGTTCGAAAAAGTTTATACAGTAAATTACTAAATTGTAATAAAAATATTATTTGAATTTTTTTTTAGCATATTATTATACAACTACTGGGGTAGATAGAAATTATTAGTATCTAAATATTTATTTCTTAGTTTGATTTTGAAAGTATGCTTTGAGGAAACAAAGAGCATCTAGGGATTGTTCAGATAGACTTGATCTCAGTTTCGTCAGAAATAGGCCTGCAGCAGAAAAGGCTCTTTCTGATTCTGCACTTGTAGGTTTAATTGAAAGCAGTGCCTTGTACAGCTTCTCTAAATTCTCACTTCTCTGTAAAGTAACTTCCAAGCTTTTAAATTCATTAGTAACATCAAAATCAATGGAATTTTTTTAGATGGCACTTTTCCTAGTTTGTCCATTTCTTGCATGTATTCACTCAGTAATGAATCTGCTTCCACTTCAGTCTTATTTGCAGCTACATTTTCAGGGTTACATGGAAATTCCTGTTCTTCCATTTCTATCTCCAAATCAACCACATTCTTAGGGAAAAGCCTTTTATGGAGCCTTTCTGCAGTTCTTTTGAGAACTAATTTTGATGGAACAGAAAAACTTTCCTCTTCTTGAACTTTTAAAACTTCGGGATTATGAAGATATTTGATTAAACCTACAATGTCTTGCTGTCTTCTTGAAATGTAACGATTTCTAAGACAATCTTTTAACTCTTTTGCTATTGGATTATTTTTCTCTCCTAGTTTCTTTGAAATAAATTTCATTGATGATTCAGCTGTCAGGAGTGATGCATCTTTCGAGCATAACCCTTTAAGAATTATTTCAACAGGACGTAAGGTGTCATAAAGGTTTTCAATAATTTCCCACTCTGTTGAAGAAATGGCTACAGTTGAATGAATCACTCTTAAAGCTAGTGCAATAAATAGTTTTCTTTGATAGAAAGGAATAGAAAACGAAAAAAAGAGGTTAACTGCAAAATACCCCGAAACTTTTTTTTTCTCCGAATCCTCCAAAAATAGTTTATTTGCCCATCGGAGGACTAAATTGCCTAAATATTACAATAGCAATTTTTGTCAATACCGAAAACCTATAATATCGGTATCGGTATTATTTGTACTTCTTCAATACCGGTATTAATACCGGTATTTCAATACCGGTTTTAACCCCTAGTCGAGCTACGAGTGGTGCACATACTGGGATTGTCTAACTATCTAATATAACTTAATGGGTATAACATTCATATGTTGTAAACCTTTCGTATACCTTACCCTATGATGATTGGGTATATATATAGTACAGGGTGTACATAAAGTCAGGATCTATTTTTGTGAAATAATCATTTTTTTCTATTTTTCTTTTCAGAAGCCCTTAGAATGAATACAGAAGAGCGTGTGGCAATAGTAATTTGGCGAATCGAGGGAAAGAAATACAATGACATCAGAGAGAAGTTTAGAAGGAGATTTCATAAGCCGGGGCCAATAGACAAGACAATACGAAAATTGATGAAAAAATTTAAACGAACGGGATCTGTAAATGATGAAGCAAGATCAGGACGACCGTGTATGTCAGATCTTACCGTGAATGCAGTACGCGGAATTATCACTGAGAAGCCACGTACGTCCGTTCGTGCTGCATCACACAGACTCGGCCTCCCGACGTCATCTGTGCACAAAATTCTGAAAGTTAATTTGCAGAAGAAAAGCTATCATTTGCAGGTTTTACATGATTTACATGAGGAAGATTTCCCTCGACGAAGTGCTGTGTGTGCTGATCTCGTAGAACAAATCTGGAGTGATAATTTAATGGACAGCATTCTCTTTAGTGATGAAGCCACTTTCCATACGTGCGGAAAAGTAAATCGCCATAACTGTCGAATTTGGCCAGATGAAAGACCGAATGATTTCGTCCAAAATTGGGAAAGAGACTCACCTAAAGTTAATGTCTGGATGGGTTTAACAAAATCTAAGGTTTATGGTCCTTTTTTCTTTGCTGAAGCTACAGTTACGGGGCTTATTTATCTGGACATGTTGCAGCAATTCCTTGAACCTCAGCTGATTGGGGATAGGATTGTTAGTACCGTCGTCTATCAACATGATGGTGCTCCTTGTCACTATGCCAAAATTGTTCAGGATTATCTAAATGGACGTTTTCCAAATCGCTGGATCGGACGCGGAAGCAACAGACCTTGGCCAGCGAGATCACCAGATTTAACCCCTTTAGATTTCTTTGCATGGGGCTTTATCAAATCGCACGTCTATCAGACGAAGATTACGAGTCTTGAAAACTTACGTACTCGTATACGAACTGCTGCAGCTAACATAACCCCGCAAATGCTCCAGAATGTGTTTAGAAATGCTGCGGAACGATTTGAGCTGTGCAGGGATACTGATGGGCGTCACGTCGAATCCTACTCTTAATTATTTAATAAATGTTACCACTTTATCATTTTATGATTGAATTCCATATAATTTCCAAGTGCTTCACAAAAATAGATCCTGACTTTATGTACACCCTGCATATATATATATATATATATATATATATATATATATATATATATATATATAAAGGGTTTGCAACATATACCCATTAAGTTATTTTAGGTAGTTAGATAATCTCAATATGTGCACTATTTGTAGCGCGACACACATCCAATTAGCACTCGACCTCTGGTGAAAGGTATATATATATATATATACACAGGGTGTTTGAAAACTTTCTGTACAAATTGTAATGGGGGATAGGCAACACCAAGAAAACCCTTTTCGTCTATAAATGTATGTCCGCTGACGTCACCATTCGGCGCGAGAGGGTGCCGCTGCAATTGGC
Source organism: Bathynomus jamesi (assembly GCA_023014485.1). Lineage (NCBI taxonomy): Eukaryota > Metazoa > Arthropoda > Malacostraca > Isopoda > Cirolanidae > Bathynomus > Bathynomus jamesi. Next base: position 97,286 of record JAJOZX010005135.1, read on the forward strand.
TAAAAGGTGAAGTGGGCTAGACTCGCGCTTGCCGCGGGCATTCTTAAATCGGACGTAGTACGCGTAACATGGAGCGCTTCACGACTACTGAGATGGCTGACATGCATATGGTGTATGGGGCTGCCAATGGAAACGGAAGAGCTGCTGTGAGGTTGTACCGACAGCGCTTCCCAAACAGACGTGTGCCAAACCACCAAACGTTCGCGCATTTGCATCGGCGACTGCGAGAAACTGGAACATTCCATGCAAACATGCATGACACTGGTCGGGAGAGAAACGTGCGCACTCCTGACATGGAAGAAGAAATCCTACGGCGATTTGAGGACAATCCAAGCGCAAGCACGCGAGGTGTTGCACGTATCCTTGGTGTGAACCACGACCTGGTCTGGAGTGTGTTGCACGAGCAGCAGTTACATCCGTTTCATCGTCAGAGAGTCCAGGCATTACAACCTCGGGATTACCCTCTTCGTGTGGAATTCGCACGCTGGTTTCTGCAGCAGACAGCGGTGCAGCCTAATTTTCCGGCTTATGTGCTGTTCTCAGATGAGGCCTGTTTCACACGTGAGGGTGTGTTTAACATGCATAATTCTCACGTGTGGGCGCACGCAAATCCACATGCTACACGGGTTTGTAATACCTGGCCTCTCTGACGATGAAACGGATGTAACTGCTGCTCGTGGAACACTCTCCAGACCAGGTCGTGGTTCACACCGAGGATACGTGCAACACCTCGCGTGCTTGCGCTTGGATTGTCCTCAAATCGCCGTAGGATTTCTTCTTCCATGTCAGGAGTGCGCACGTTTCTCTCCCGACCAGTGTCATGCATGTTTGCATGGAATGTTCCAGTTTCTCGCAGTCGCCGATGCAAATGCGCGAACGTTTGGTGGTTTGGCACACGTCTGTTTGGGAAGCGCTGTCGGTACAACCTCACAGCAGCTCTTCCGTTTCCACTGGCAGCCCCATACACCATATGCATGTCAGCCATCTCAGTAGTCGTGAAGCGCTCCATGTTACGCGTACTACGTCCGATTTAAGAATGCCCGCGGCAAGCGCGAGTCTAGCCCACTTCACCTTTTAGCCAATTGCAGCGGCGCCCTCTCGCTCCGAATGGTGACGTCAGCGGACATACACTTATAGACGAAAAGGGTTTGTCTTGGTGTTCCCTATCCCCCATTACAATTTGTACAGAAAGTTTTCAAACACCCTGTATATATATATATATATATTCCTACTTTGATTTTTCCTTGTTTTGAACTTTCAAAGTATTTCCTGTTTAACTCACAGGAATTGCTTGTTACTTAGCAAAACACCACCACAATATCTTCGCATCTTTACACTCACACATTCAATTACTGTAACTGTAGTTACAAATATCTTCCTTCTCATTTATGAGCTAACCTTTAGTGCAGGGGTTCTTAACCTTTTTTCTTAAGTGAGCAAATGTTTGGCACTTAATTACAGAGTGAGCAACATATATAAAAAAAGCCTTTAACTTAAACTTAATGTTTAAATTAGATAAATATTTAACTATTTAAATATTTCTTTAGACGCATGCAAACTTCATAATGCTTAATTAAATTTTTTAGGTATATTGAAAAACATCAATAAGTTCTAATTCTGCAGCTGCTATTTCCTCTTGTTTGAAAATTTGTGTCAGATTATTTATCAATCTCGAAATTTATGTACTGTAGTTTGTCAATAATTGAAAGTTTGGTAGATGCTCTTTTTAGTGTTTGAACCTCTCTTCGAACTCGTCACTAATGTTTTCGAGTGCTTTTACTACGAGTGATGGACAGTTGCTAGCAGTTTCAGTCAAACATTTTTTAAGTTCAGGAAAATGATTAAGATTCTCCTTAGAAACTTGGCTCTGAAAAAGTTTTTTTTTTTCTAAATCTCGTAATTTCCTCATATAAGGCAACAACAAAATTATTTTTTCCTTGCAACCTCAGATTTAAGTCGTTTAAATGGCTAAAAATGTCGACCATGAATGAAAATGTTATCTTGAAGTCAGCAGTAAAAATTTCAGGAAAAATATTATCCTTTTTGCTTTGCATTAGAAAAGCAGGCTTTGTTCGTGAGCAACATTTGCCCATTTGAAGAGCAACATGTTGCTCGCGAGCGACAGGTTAAGAACCCCTGCAAGTTTAGTGCATCTCAGTGGCCTTGTTAGGGTGTAAATTCTGTAATTTTGTCTTCTATCACACAACCACAACATTACGCCAAACATAGGCCATTTATGCCTCCTCTGCAACAACGACACCACATCACCACAACACGTCACCACAACACAACACTACACCAGAACAATACGACATATCACTACCTTCGACACCACAGCAGTACACTAGTATCTCACGACGCAACACATCACAACACGACTCCACACCACATTACCCCAACGCAACACTGCGACAGCACAGCACTACACTAGTATCCCACGACACAACATCACAACACGACTCCACACCACATTACCCCAACGCAACACTACGACAGCACAGCACTACAACATCACAACACATACATCACAATATTTTTTATTTGACGTAATTCATATTTTACGTTATCGTATAATTTATAAAAACTTATCGTCTGCCTCTTTCTTTTATAGTCCACTATACCCAGTGGTTTAATTTCATGCCCTCTTCTTACTTTTACATCTTGCAGTACCCATTACCCAATTTTTGACCCAGTAACAGAAAAGGACCCAATTTAATTTTCCCTCAAGAGAAAAGACAAGTTTTTATCATTTTTTTTTGAGGTTTCGTAAAATTGATTGGGTTTTGGGTTTTGGTTTTTTTTTAATGTAGGAAGTAATTGGCCGAGAGAGAGAGAGAGAGAGCTGTTCAAATATGGCCGCGATTTTGTAAATTCAGTCAATTTGGGAGCCTCTTATTTGTATTTCAAAAGGAAGGTCATACAAGCTGCTTTTGGTTAGGTTAGGTTACGTACTGGTTGCATTACAGAATCGGCATAAATTTGAGCTGGATTAGATTATGTTAGGTTAACCTACAAATTTATACAAGCTAGCCTACCTCGAATCATGTAATGTAGGTTAGGTTAGGTCAGATAATAGCGTATATTCATGATGATGATGTCATACTTAATGGGTCACATTACTAATTTGCTTAATTAAAGGTCAAACCACATGAGGCTATATGTGACCTCTATACGGTCAGTGAGTGGGTATAGTATAGATATGCCACTTCAAGTCACTAACAGCCCTACTGACGGCAATTTTTATACTTCCTGAATCAGTTTCTTGTGAATGCATTGCTCAAACTCGTTTTGGCTTCGCGTGATACGATAGCATCTTGTTCAGTTCTCATGTCAACCCGACATCAAATAGTCACAGGTTCGAATCCAGGCTGTACGGGTAATTACTAATGTTTACCTTACTGCATATATTATTATTATACATTCAAAGAGGGTTTTATTATAGCTATACTAAATGGTGGTCAGGTAAAAAAAAAAGATACCCAAACAGATATATTAAATGCCCTCATACCCCACTCTCTTATCCTCATATGTCATTTGCTTTTACATTTTAACAATCTCTCTCTCTCTCTCTCTGTATATATAATAATAATAATAATGATGACATTATAGTTCAGACGTTTTAAGTATAAACGATCTAGAGGTTCCTCGAACCCGCTGCCTGTGTCTGCTCTGTGAAAACGGAGCGTTAACCATTCGTCCATCGAGCAAAGAAGATTAAAAAATAAATACACCTTAAGAAAGGAATGTCCTACCTGTTTTAAGTTCACCACACACAAACACACACACACACACACACACACACACAAACACACACACACCTCGCTCGTAGCAGTTCTGTGCGTTGGTCTATCTCTATCTTCACCGAAGGTGAAGCTGGTGGCCCCGCCTCTAGGCCTGGCTTGGTGGAAGAGCGAGTTGCTCTCTCACGCTCTCCATTGAACATAGCCAGATACAGGCTCATCTGTTACCGTTTTGAGCCAGGTATCTAGTCTTCTTTTGAAGATTTCAACTTTGACCCCTGTGACTTCCTGAGGTCCTTTAGAAGCTGGTTAGAAAGTTTTGGCCCCCTGACAACGAAGCTATTTTTCTTCGGTGTTGAAGGTGTCCCTTGTGGGGCCTTTAGTTTGGGAACACTACACATTCCGCTTTTCCTATTTTCCAGCGTTGTTTGGATGGTAATTGGGTTTAGTTTGAGGTTTGGTACCAGTTTTTCGATCATTTTCCCTATGTAAATTATGATGTACTTTTCTCATCTTCTTTTCAGGGAACACAGATTTAGTTTAAGTAGTCTTTCACAGTAGTTGAGCTCTTTGCAGCCATCAATCTTGGAGACGTCAAGACTGAGCAGTATTCAAGTTTTGGCATGATCAGTGTTTTCAGCAGGGAAATCATTACTTTCTCATCCCTTGTTTTAAAGGTTCTTGGTACCTGTCCGGCGACTCTTTTTGCTTTGTTTATCGCTATCTGATTGCGTGTCTCGAATTTGGCATCATCGGTCATTATAACCCCCAAATGTATCGCTTTCGTGCTTCTCTGAATTTCCTGTCTATCTGGGTAATAATATGCGGTCTGTTTAAGTTTCTCATTTCTTCCATATCTCAAGAGCTAAAATTTCTTGATGTTAAATTTCATGTTGATGTCTTCTGACTATTTGTATATTATGTTCGTATCCTTCTGTAAGGCCTCGACCTCTTTTGCATCGCTGATTTTTCTACTGATCTTTGTATCGTCTGCAAAGGATGTTACTATACTGTTACTGTTTACTCCACTGTCTATATCTGTTAGCATGATAATGAATAGGATTGGGGCCAATATTGTTCCTTGTTGTACTGAGCTGCGTACTTCCGATTCTAATGATTGATATACCTTGAATTTTGACGACCTATAGACGTTCTCTGAGGAAGTTGTAGATCCATTTTCCCACCTTGCCTGTTATTCCCATATATTTCATTTTGTGTGCTATACGATGATCACATTTGTCGAACGCTTTAGCAGAATCCGTGTATATGATATCGTAGTTGTCATTGCCTTCAAGTGCATCTAGGATATTGTTATAGTGCTCTATAAGTTGTAATAGGCATGATCTTCCTGATCGGAATTCGTGCTGGTTCTCATTGAATCTTTCCAGTGTCTCCAAGAAGTCATAGATTTTCTCTCTAACTATTCTTTCAAATATTTTGGTGAGATGGGACGTCAGCGACACTGGTCTATAGTTTTTTGTTGGAGATCTATCTCCTCCTTTATATATTGGGACAATGTTCGCTCTTTTCAAGATGCTTGGTATTTCCCCAGTGTCTAGGGATCTTCTCCATATCCAGTATAAGGGTGTAGCTATTTTTTATTTTTACAGTTTTTAATCAATTAGGCGCTCCATTTGTCCGGACCTGCAGCTGAATGTGATTTCATTTGTCCTACAATTCGCGCTATATCTTCTGGGGTAAAATTAAAGTCTGTTATACACTCTCCTTGCAATTTCTCTTCAAAGAATGCATCTCTCAGGTACCACTTTGTCACTTTTTGGGGCACTGAAGACTGATTCGTACTGAGCTCTCACGAGCGAAAGCAAGACGAGCATTACGGTGGTGTGGGAGCAATTCCGGGCCCATTGCTGGACGTCTAGCATGTAAGCCACTTTCCATAAGTCTCCTTTTAACGGTTCGCTCCGATACACTGACGTCTCGAGACCTTTCCAGCTCATTGCGGACGTTTATGGCAGTCAAGCGACGATCTCGCAAAACACTCAAGACGATGAAACGATCGTCACGGGCAGATGTGCAGCGCGATCTTCCAGATCCTGGTCTTCGGATGTACTCTCCCGTCTCCACATAACGTTGGCAGACACTTCGAACCGTTGTTCTTGGAATTCCTAGCGCATCGGCGACGTAACGCTGACTCCGACCATCTTCAATTAGGGCGACGATTCTAGCGACGTTCACGGCACTCAAATCCATTGTAAATGTCCAATTCTGAAACCCAAAAGAATTAGAAGTCTGTTACTAAACGCAAATGCCTACTCCCACTAGTGGAAGGAAAAAGTGGCACTAGCAGTCTAAGAGCAATTGAATGTCAGTGTCGAATGCTTAAAAGAAGTCGAAAAAGCGTTACAGCTAGTGCGTTCGCAGCTGACGGTGTTTTGTCTCGTTATTTGGTCGCCTCATAGACTACATTTTCGAATTTTAAAACTTTTATAAAGAGAAGCTTGCCCACTTTTTTGCTTTTCGAGATATTCCAAATGGGCCGATATATATATATATATATATATATATATATATATATATATATATATATATATATATATATATATATATATATATATATATATATATATATTAGGGTGTGACAGTTGCCCCAACTTTGTCCTACAATGCTGTTCAAAATTTTGGTGTTGCATATTGACATAAACAATACTAACGTGCAATGTTTTGAAGATTCATGCATATTCGAGTGAGCACCACCAATTTGAAAAATAGCAATTTTGCTTATACGGCATACGCGCCTATATATGGGAGTAGTATAGCCGCAAAAGGGGAGAGTGCAAGAATGTTGCAAGTTATTATGTAATGTTGCAAATGGGGGTGGGGTTGTTGCAAGGGGTGGGGGGTGTTGCAAAAAAAATAAAAAAAAAGGAAAAAAGAAAAGCAAAAAGAAAAAAAAAGAGTACTGGCCTTTGTTGCCAACCGGGGTTGCAAGGGGCATGCAACTTGGGGGCGGAGTTCTCCCCCAAGCTATTCCCCCCAAAGGAACAAAGAAGGAGGAGAGGTGTTCACCTGGCAGGAGCCAAGTGCATATTAAGACTTCAGCCGAGTAGGCGTTGTTTTATAGGCTCCTAATCAGCCAGTTGACTGAGCCAAGGGGGAGGGGTACACCTGAAGGAGAGAGAGACACCTGAAGGAGAGAGAGAGAGACACCTGAAGGAGAGAGAGACACCTGAAGGAGAGAGAGAGTAGTGGCCTTTGATTGCAAGGCATGCAACTTGGAGGCGGAGTTCTCCCCCAAGTTATTTTCGTTTACCTAACCTAACAGGCCTCTAAGGGGTTTTCCCAAAGGGCCAGAAAGAGAAGGACCAGAGGTCCTTGCTCGGCTGGGAGCCGAGCTGGAATGAATCCGTCAGACGTCTCTCGGCCTTTTATAAACCTCTATTCTGGCTGAGTTGCCAGATAGCGCCATGTATTCAGTTGCTGAGTTATCAGATCACGCCATGTATTCAGCTGCTGAGTTGCCAGATCGCAGCATCAGATAGCGACATGTATTCCAGAAAACCATATATTAATCATCCATTGTGTACCACAATTGAATCCAATTAAATTCTGTTTATTAAATAAATAATTTTTACACACTTAATTTTTATTATAAATAATTGAACAACGAAACAATATGAAAATTTACGAAACAATTCAATTAAAAGTTGAAATTATCCCAAATACAATCCGCTATAACGGGGTCGGACGACATGAGAGATCTTCCTTCCAGACCGCTCTTGATATATATATATATATATATATATATATATATATATATAAACGAATAAACAACCACACACACACACACACACCTGAGGGTTGAGAGACCTTCCCCCAATCCCTGATAAGTCTCCCTTCACTTCAAATGAAGAGAAATTTATGAAACACGCTTGTCTGTGCACAAAGCATATAAAACACCATAATATATTTATTAGTTAATCATCGAGCCCCATTATTATATATAATATATATATCGTACATTCCCCAGTGTTTCTATATGAACAACTCGTGCACACACACTCACACACCCCGGAAACCAATGCTTTTTTCATCTCCTGGGGATCTTCTGATTGGATTATCGACCCACAGTTTAATGTGGAAACGAATGCTCTTTTTAAAATATAATTAGAGGATATATATATGGAAGGGCTGTAGTATCTCGTTTCGCCGAAATAAAATCAAAACAAACGATCGTGTTCGCATCAATTCGAATCGTCCCTAGAGACCTTTTTCGGCCCGAGGGAATATCCTTCTACAAGCTATTCGAGCAGAAACCACCACTTACTTCAAATATTAATATTTTCATTATTATTATTTCTACAATGAAAATATTTACGCATAATTTGTATGGTATCATATTCTTAGCTAACTTCTCTGTTATTGAAAGAAATACACACAATTATATTAAATAATCCGCGAAAGAAATAAGGTAGGCATACCTGAATTTACTAATAACTATATATATATATATATATATATATATATATATATAGAAAGAGAGAGCGAGAGTTTTGTTCAAAGGATTCCAAATAATATTTCCATTTACTCAGTTTTCCAATGAGTTATTAGTAATATAACAGAATTAACAGTTACCCATAAATAAATCGTTAGACTGAAAATTATCATATTCACAAATCTACACACACACACACACACACACACACCTCTGTATATATTACGAAAATCAGGAAAATGCCAAACGTATTAATTTAAATGATCCTAAACGTATATTATAAGAAATTAATTACTATTTTCACCTTTTAAGAGAGCCATTTATTATAAGAATTTATTTACTCAATATAAGAAATTAAACGCGCGCGTAATATATATAACTCAAAACACACGTGCCTGCGTTGAAACCTTTGAAAGGTGTGGGCGTTCACAGAGGAATTTTTGCTGGAACTTCCTCTCTCTCTCTCTCGTCTCCCTTCTCTCCAAATCTTAGCTTTCACACAAGCACACACACACACACACACACACATATACATACATATATATATATATATATATATCATGAAAATCAGGAAAATAACAAACGTATATTAATTTAAATGAAACTAACATACGAGCCTCATTCCCCAACCCGGCTATATATATATATATATAATAAATATAATATCGTATACACACACACACACACACACACACACACTTCCCGGAAACCAATGCATTTTTTCATCTCCGTGGAGCAGAAAAAATATTACGCGCTTTTCATCTTAAAGTGAATTAAAGCAATTTTATGAAAAAGAATATGAATTTCAGAACTAAGTTAACATTTATACAAGGCTAGAAGCTTTATCAACTCCTAATTTATTTCTCAAGGAAAAATACCAAACGTATATTAATTTAAATGAAACTAATCGTATATTAATTTAAAACAAATGAATTTTCTCCTTTTAAGAAATTAATCAATAAACGTACGCGAAACACACGTGTTCTCCCGAAATCTTTTGAGGTAGGACGCGAGCATACATTCGTCATCGTGTCCCAAGAGGATTTTCTCCCCATAATTTTACCTTTCTTGAAGTCACATCGACCAAAAAACTCTCCTGACTCCCTTTCTTATCGAATTGTGAAAAATTACTAATAAATTGTAAGTAAAAATAAAAACCACTTTTGGAAATCATACAATGTTTTGCATTGTATAAAAAACATTGCAACTGTTTGGGAGGATGTTACTGCGATTGAAAATGTCGATGAAATTAATAGAAAAATAATGCTACTAGCCAATACCATCAATATATATATATATATATATGGCGTGATGTAGTATCTCGCTTCGCCGAAATAAAATCAAAACATTCGATCGTATTCACAAATCTACACACACACACACACACACACACACGCCCCGGAAACCAATGCATTTTTCATCTCCGTGGAGCAGAACGAATCACACGTGCTCGCCTTGATGAATTTAATGTTAATGAAATCGTCAAGTAGAATATTATGTTCTATTACATCAATCACCTTACTCAAATCCACCGCCAATACCCTCAATTTAGTAATAATAACAACTATCTCTCATACATATATATATATATATATATATATATATATATATATATAATGGACTTTCACCGAATTAAAACAATCACTAAGCAGTTAAAAGATTTCGCTCTATTATCATATTCACAAATCCACACACACACAGATTTTGTCAGAGAAAGTGTGGGTCACACACACACACACACACACACACAGATTTTGTCAGAGAAAGTGTGGGTCACACACACACACACACACACACACACACGTTGTGCAAATTTGATGAATTGTACTTTTTTAATAAAATATATTTCCTGTTTTGGTTATAATGTACTTTTTTCATAAAATATTTTTCCTGGTTGGGGACAATCATCAAACCTGTGTAAGATAGCCATCCTATATCAAGAACCTTTTCCTAAATATCTTCTTAGCTGTATTAACATCTTTGCAAGAAAAAGAGAGAGTTGTATCAGATGCAAACAATATGAAGTTCTGTGTATCAGATGAACGTGGAAGGTCATTTATATATAATAAAATAACATTGGCTCCTGCATTGAGCCCCATGGTGTTTGGCAAGCGCTTTAGTAGGGCAAAACCTTATTTGCTGATACAAAATTGTATCTATCGGGCAAATAACTTTTAATTCAATCACTGATTGCCCCTCTAAAACCGTAACAATACAAATTAATAAGTAGAATATTATGGTCTATTACATCAAACACCTTACGCAAATCCACCGCCAATACCCCAGAAAATGCATATGATCCCTTTCCAGATAGAATCCTAGTCCAATCTTATTTGGTTTTAGAATTTATAAATCTTAAAAATCCTAGTGCAATCGTATTTGGCTTTAGAATTTATAAATCTTAAAAAGATGTAGGAAAACACAAAGGAGAAAATGAATTCCTAACATGCATTTACATGCTCATATATTCGTAATAATAATAATAATAATAATAATAATGTTAACAATAAACATATATACTATTCAAATACTATGGGTCATAGGTGCCAGGTACTCATAATCACTGTCATCAAAATGAATTAGCCACAGTCTACTAAGGGCCTACTAAAATTTTATTATTATTAAAATGTAGCTGATGACTTGGATTACCTCAATAGGCCCAAGTGCCTTCATGTTTTCCAAATGAAATGTAATGTAACGTAATAACTTAGCTAAGAATACGGTATACACTATTCACATTCAACAAACTATCTCTTTCATTCATGGAAGTGTCTAAATTTTTCTTTAAATTAACTAAGCCGTACCATTTTAAATTTTTACATTCAGGTAGCTATTATTATTATTATAGATTTTGGGCATGTGTGTGTTTTTTCACACATTAGGATCATCATTCTTTACAATTTTCTAGTTCACGTAATCATTGTATGAAAATTATAAGTATATTTATTACTTTTGACATGTTCCACATACTCTTTAGTTTGAGACTTAAGGTTTTATCCAAAAATCCAGCATGGTTAAGCAAACTTAAATAAAATTTTTAGCCAACATTTCATTCGAAGGTGATATTGCTAGATACTTAAATTGTCATTCATAGGCTCTTGAAAAAATGTAATGAATTTAAAATTAATTACTTTACATGTCACAAATACAAATTTAAGGTATGTCTATAGTGAACTAATCAGATGTTATGTAGACAATAAATAATTGTAGGTCTTGAATTTATGATAATTGTTGTAGGACTCATAATCTAATTGCTGACAATTAGAAAAAAGAAAGAATTCAATAGTTTAACCATAAACTAAATAAAATAAACATTTAATTTGGTTTTGTACATATAGCTATTTAGTTTATAGATATAGACTAAATTTATTTCGCATTAGCTATTTGATAAAACATTTATACATAAATACGAGGTAAGATTGAATCCACATCAACACAAAATTTTAGTCGCCAAAATAACAGTCTGAGCATTGTGTAGAAGCTTCAAATTTGTTATGCCAATACAACTTCTGGTGGGCTTTTCAATTTTGCAAGCTAAAAGGCTGTGGAACAAATAGTTTCTGAGTTACAAGGGCTTAAATATGACACCATTTTGAAGCTTGCATCAATTCCTCCCACTTTTATGACTACCATTTTCAAAAGTTTTAGTTCACAGCCGTTTTAATACTCCTAATAATCTCTATGGGTTGTAAATTTATGAGTGAAATAAAAAAATAACCAAAAAAGGATTTATTTTTATTTTTAAAAATTTCCAAAAGTTGATATTTTCACAAAATTTGCAAAATTAACATCAACTTTGAGGCTTAATATAAAGGTGCCCAAAATTAGTCAGGAAGTTGGTACTTCTAGTAAAGAAAGATACATATGTATACAAAAACATATATTAAGGAATAGATCTTAACTCAACTCCTTCATATAGTTTTGCTATTCAAAGAAAAGTACTTTGTGAAAATTCTGAATTTTTTCAAAATTTTGAAATGTTTAAATTTCTTTTTACAACATTGAATTGTAATTTTACTTCCATTTTATTACTTGGTAAGTTAATTCACAAATGTTAAATTAGCTGAAACCAGAAACTGCATGATTAATAACTGCAAAACATGTCCTGGTTTAAATGAATTACGGGGTTGGCTTCTTACCATTTTTGAAAACAATGATTATGACATGGATGATGAGGTATCCTTTAAGCAGTGGCTTCATACAGACTATACCCAACTGGTCACAATGACAAAAAGTGTTTCGAATGTAGTAGAAGACATATGTGAAAGTGTAAAAAAGTTGAAAGTACACCATTTCATAGCAAAACCCCAATCAAAATATTTGTCCAACTGTAAAGAAAAATCCCAATGATTCTACAGCATTAGTGCTTGTTGACTTCTCTGAAAACTATAGTTTTATAATTCAGGATGCTGTACAAGGGCATCACTGGGACAATAACCAGGCTACCTTGCATCCGGTAGTCTGCTATCAAAAAGTTGATGGTGAACTAAAAGTTACAAATTTTTGTGTAATATCAGATTCACTTACACACAACACAACTGCAGTTCATTCTTTTTATGTGAAGCCTTGAAATTACTTAAAAGTCAGAATCCTAAACTAAACCATATTTGTTACTTTAGCGATGGCGTAGCAAGTCAATATAAAAAGTATAAAAACATCATTAATTCAGTGTTACATGAAAAAGATTTCCAACTAACATGTGGATGGAACTTTTTTGTCACCTCTCACGGAAAGAGCCCCTGTGATGGTGTTGGTGGCACTGTCAAAAGGTTAGTTGCCCGGGCAAGTCTACAAGCAACAAGTAAAGGTCACATCACCAATCCAAAAGAGATGTTCGATTGGTGCAAATCTAATATTAATGGTTGTATCAAGCTGAATAATAAATTGTCAATTTATGGCTGTGAGGCCATGGAGTGTTGAAGACAATCAGACTTAATGCCTGAGTACAATAATAAATTCCTGAGTCAGTGCCTAAGCATGTGAATTATTGGCTATAAGTTCATGTTCTTTTTTAATATGTGTTGTTTTATGTAAATTCGTATGTAAACTTATATACAGCCATTGAGGAGGTTAAAGATCACCCTTTTTAAAAAAGACAACTGCCATTATCTTACTCACACAGGAGTCTATAGAAAGGATGCACCCACAACAAAACTTAGGGTTGTGTATAACTGTAGTCTTAAAGATGGCAAAAAGCATAGCTTGAATGACTGTCTCATAGAGGGGCCTAATCTTATTTCAGACCTTGTAAAACTCCTTCTAAGATTTAGATTAGGTGACTATGCAGTTCAAAGTGATATAAGCATAGCTTTTTTGAGAATTCATCTGAAAAATGACTATGACAAAGATCAACTAAGATTCTTGTGGTTTAATGATCCATATGACTTAAATAAAGGGTTTAAAACATTTAAATTTAATGTGGTTTTGTTTGGAGCAAATGCAAGTACTATTAATGAATCTGAGACAGTAAGATGTTACCCTTACAAGTTTGCCAAAGTCAGAATAATTGTTATAATCTAATAGTGACTCAACTTTATTTGTGGTTATCATGTTAAATTTTACATTAATTTGTTCTGCTGGCCACATTGTTTCATCCTGAATGAATTCAGGTCCATGAAACCAATTTTTGTTGGATTTTAGTAATTTACAGGATAATCCTCTTGTAAGAAAGTCTGCAGGATTTTGTTTTGTTGGAATGTATCTGAAGGTTATGTCCAAATTTTTGAAGATCACTTCTATGTAGATAACTTTGTAGGATCAACCAAAACAGAGTCAGAATTAAATGAAGTTTACATAAAAGCAGATAAAATAATGAAAGAAGGTAATTTTTAATTAAGAGAGTGGATCACAAATAATGAGAGACTAAATCAAAAAATAAAATCAGAAGGCAAAGGATTAACAGAACCAACAAACATTGGTACAATCTCCTCAGGCTGCCCTTGTGGCGGGGAAAATATTGTGTGGAGGTAATTATGTGCTGCTTCTAAGTAAACAAAACGGGCTTTATGTAACACAGTGGCAACTAATAATGATTTATGCAAAGATGAACCAGCTCTTCGGGAACGTCTGGATGCAATTTTACCGAGCGATATATTTATCAACTTGTGTGCTTCAAACCCGTTTGGAACATCAGATATCATGTTCACCACCTAGGAATTGGTCAAGGCACAGAGAGCTAACTAACACATATGTCTTCTACTACATTCGAAACACTTTTTGTCATTGTGACCAGTTGGGTATAGTCTGTATGAAGCCACTGCTTAAAGGATACCTCATCATCCATGTCATAATCATTGTTTTCAAAAATGGTAAGAAGCCAACCCCGTAATTCATTTAAACCAGGACATGTTTTGCAGTTATTAATCATGCAGTTTCTGGTTTCAGCTAATTTAACATTTGTGAATTAACTTACCAAGTAATAAAATGGAAGTAAAATTACAATTCAATGTTGTAAAAAGAAATTTAAACATTTCAAAATTTTGAAAAAATTCAGAATTTTCACAAAGTACTTTTCTTTGAATAGCAAAACTATATGAAGGAGTTGAGTTAAGATCTATTCCTTAATATATGTTTTTGTATACATATGTATCTTTCTTTACTAGAAGTACCAACTTCCTGACTAATTTTGGGCACCTTTATATTAAGCCTCAAAGTTGATGTTAATTTTGCAAATTTTGTGAAAATATCAACTTTTGGAAATTTTTAAAAATAAAAATAAATCCTTTTTTGGTTATTTTTTTATTTCACTCATAAATTTACAACCCATAGAGATTATTAGGAGTATTAAAACGGCTGTGAACTAAAACTTTTGAAAATGGTAGAGTCATAAAATTGGGAGGAATTGATGCAAGCTTCAAAATGGTGTAATATTTAAGCCCTTGTAACTCAGAAAGTATTTGTTCCACAGCCTTTTAGCTTGCAAAATTGAAAAGCCCACCAGAAGTTGTATTGGCATAACAAATTTGATGCTTCTACACAATGCTCAGACTGTTATTTTGGCGACTAAAATTTTGTGTTGATGTGGATTCAATCTTACCTCGTATTTATGTATAAATGTTTTATCAAATAGCTAATGCGAAATAAATTTAGTCTATATCTATAAACTAAATAGCTATATGTACAAAACCAAATTAAATGTTTATTTTATTTAGTTTATGGTTAAACTATTGAATTCTTTCTTTTTTCTAATTGTCAGCAATTAGATTATGAGTCCTACAACAATTATCATAAATTCAAGACCTACAATTATTTATTGTCTACATAACATCTGATTAGTTCACTATAGACATACCTTAAATTTGTATTTGTGACATGTAAAGTAATTAATTTTAAATTCATTACATTTTTTCAAGAGCCTATGAATGACAATTTAAGTATCTAGCAATATCACCTTCGAATGAAATGTTGGCTAAAAATTTTATTTAAGTTTGCTTAACCATGCTGGATTTTTGGATAAAACCTTAAGTCTCAAACTAAAGAGTATGTGGAACATGTCAAAAGTAATAAATATACTTATAATTTTCATACAATGATTACGTGAACTAGAAAATTGTAAAGAATGATGATCCTAATGTGTGAAAAAACACACACATGCCCAAAATCTATAATAATAATAATAGCTACCTGAATGTAAAAATTTAAAATGGTACGGGTTAGTTAATTTAAAGAAAAATTTAGACACTTCCATGAATGAAAGAGATAGTTTGTTGAATGTGAATAGTGTATACCGTATTCTTAGCTAAGTTATTACGTTACATTACATTTCATTTGGAAAACATGAAGGCACTTGGGCCTATTGAGGTAATCCAAGTCATCAGCTACATTTTAATAATAATAAAATTTTAGTAGGCCCTTAGTAGACTGGCTAATTCATTTTGATGACAGTGACTATGAGTACCTGGCACCTATGACCCATAGTATTTGAATAGTATATATGTTTATTGTTAACATTATTATTATTATTATTATTATTAATATATGAGCATGTAAATGCATGTTAGGAATTCATTTTCTCCTTTGTGTTTTCCTACATCTTTTTAAGATTTATAAATTCTAAAGCCAAATACGATTGCACTAGGATTTTTAAGATTTATAAATTCTAAAAACAAATAAGATTGGACTAGGATTCTATCTGGAAAGGGATCATATGCATTTTCTGGGGTATTGGCGGTGGATTTGCGTAAGGTGTTTGATGTAATAGACCATAATATTCTACTTATTAATTTGTATTGTTACGGTTTTAGAGGGGCAATCAGTGATTGAATTAAGTTATTTGCCCGATAGATACAATTTTGTATCAGCAAATAAGGTTTTGCCCTACTAAAGCGCTTGCCAAACACCATGGGGCTCAATGCAGGAGCCAATGTTATTTTATTATATATAAATGACCTTCCACGTTCATCTGATACACAGAACTTCATATTGTTTGCATCTGATACAACTCTCTCTTTTTCTTGCAAAGATGTTAATACAGCTAAGAAGATATTTAGGAAAAGGTTCTTGATATAGGATGGCTATCTTACACAGGTTTGATGATTGTCCCCAACCAGGAAAAATATTTTATGAAAAAAGTACATTATAACCAAAACAGGAAATATATTTTATTAAAAAAGTACAATTCATCAAATTTGCACAACGTGTGTGTGTGTGTGTGTGTGTGTGTGTGACCCACACTTTCTCTGACAAAATCTGTGTGTGTGTGTGTGTGGATTTGTGAATATGATAATAGAGCGAAATCTTTTAACTGCTTAGTGATTTGTTTTAATTCGGTGAAAGTCCATTTATATATATATATATATATATATATATATATATATATATATATAGTGTATGAGAGATAGTTGTTATTATTACTAAATTGAGGGTATTGGCGGTGGATTTGAGTAAGGTGATTGATGTAATAGAACATAATATTCTACTTGACGATTTCATTAACATTAAATTCATCAAGGCGAGCACGTGTGATTCGTTCTGCTCCACGGAGAGATGAAAAATGCATTGGTTTCCGGGGCGTGTGTGTGTGTGTGTGTGTAGATTTGTGAATACGATCGAATGTTTTGATTTTATTTCGGCGAAGCGAGATACTACATCACGCCATATATATATATATATTGATGGTATTGACTAGTAGCATTATTTTTCTATTAATTTCATCGACATTTTCAATCGCAGTAACATCCTCCCAAACAGTTGCAATGTTTTTTATACAATGCAAAACATTGTATGATTTCCAAAAGTGGTTTTTATTTTTACTTACAATTTATTAGTAATTTTTCACAATTCGATAAGAAAGGGAGTCAGGAGAGTTTTTTGGTCGATGTGACTTCAAGAAAGGTAAAATTATGGGGAGAAAATCCTCTTGGGACACGATGACGAATGTATGCTCGCGTCCTACCTCAAAAGATTTCGGGAGAACACGTGTGTTTCGCGTACGTTTATTGATTAATTTCTTAAAAGGAGAAAATTCATTTGTTTTAAATTAATATACGTTAGTTTCATTTAAATTAGTATACGTTTGGTATTTTTCCTTGAGAAATAAATTAGGAGTTGATAAAGCTTCTAGCCTTGTATAAATGTTAACTTAGTTCTGAAATTCATATTCTTTTTCATAAAATTGCTTTAATTCACTTTAAGATGAAAAGCGCGTAATATTTTTTCTGCTCCACGGAGATGAAAAAATGCATTGGTTTCCGGGAAGTGTGTGTGTGTGTGCACGAGTTTATTCGTTTATTATATATATATATATATATATATATATATATATATATATATAGCCGGGTTGGGGAATGAGGCTCGTATGTTAGTTTCATTTAAATTAATATACGTTTGTTATTTTCCTGATTTTCATGATATATATATATATATATACAGGTGTGTGTGTGCTTGTGTGAAAGCTAAGATTTGGAGAGAAGGGAGACGAGAGAGAGAGAGAGAGGAAGTTCCAGCAAAAATTCCTCTGTGAACGCCCACACCTTTCAAAGGTTTCAACGCAGGCACGTGTGTTTTGAGTTATATATATTACGCGCGCGTTTAATTTCTTATATTGAGTAAATAAATTCTTATAATAAATGGCTCTCTTAAAAGGTGAAAATAGTAATTAATTTCTTATAATATACGTTTAGGATCATTTAAATTAATACACGTTTGGCATTTTTCCTGATTTTCGTAATATATACAGAGGTGTGTGTGTGTGTGTGTGTGTAGATTTGTGAATATGATAATTTTCAGTCTAACGATTTATTTATTGGGTAACTGTTAATTCTGTTATATTACTAATAACTCATTGGAAAACTGAGTAAATGGAAATATTATTTGGAATCCTTTATTTGAACAAAACTCTCGCTCTCTTTCTATATATATATATATATATATATATATATATAGTTATTAGTAAATTCAGGTATGCCTACCTTATTTCTTTCGCGGATTATTTAATATAATTGTGTGTATTTCTTTCAATAACAGAGAAGTTAGCTAAGAATATGATACCATACAAATTATGCGTAAATATTTTCATTGTAGAAATAATAATAATGAAAATATTAATATTTGAAGTAAGTGGTGGTTTCTGCTCGAATAGCTTGTAGAAGGATATTCCCTCGGGCCGAAAAAGGTCTCTAGGGACGATTCGAATTGATGCGAACACGATCGTTTGTTTTGATTTTATTTCGGCGAAACGAGATACTACAGCCCTTCCATATATATATCCTCTAATTATATTTTAAAAAGAGCATTCGTTTCCACATTAAACTGTGGGTCGATAATCCAATCAGAAGATCCCCAGGAGAGATGAAAAAAAGCATTGGTTTCCGGGGTGTGTGTGAGTGTGTGTGCACGAGTTGTTCATATACAAACACAGCTGGGGAATGTACGAGTATATATATATACATATATATATATATATATTATATATGGGGCTCGATTGATTAACTATATAAATATATTATGGTGTTTTATATGCTTTGTGCACAGACAAGCGTGTGTTTCATAAATTTCTCTTCATTTGAAGTGAAGGGAGACTTATCAGGGATTGGGGGAAGGTCTCTCAACCCTCAGGTGTGTGTGTGTGTGCGAGTTGTTTATTCGTTTATTATATATATATATATATATATATATATATATATATATACATCAAGAGCGGTCTGGAAGGAAGATCTCTCATGTCGTCCGACCCCGTTATAGCGGATTGTATTTGGGATAATTTCAACTTTTAATTGAATTGTTTCGTAAATTTTCATAGTTTCGTTGTTCAATTATTTATAATAAAAATTAAGTGTGTAAAAATTATTTATTTAATAAACAGAATTTAATTGGATTCAATTGTGGTACACAATGGATGATTAATATATGGTTTTCTGGAATACATGTCGCTATCTGATGCTGCGATCTGGCAACTCAGCAGCTGAATACATGGCGTGATCTGACAACTCAGCAACTGAATACATGGCGCTATCTGTCAACTCAGCCAGAATAGAGGTTTATAAAAGGCCGAGAGACGTCTGACGGATTCATTCCAGCTCGGCTCCCAGCCGAGCAAGGACCTCTGGTCCTTCTCTTTCTGGCCCTTTGGGAAAACCCCTTAGAGGCCTCTTAGGTTAGGTAAGCGAAAATAACTTGGGGGAGAACTCCGCCTCCAAGTTGCATGCCTTGCAATCAAAGGCCACTACTCTCTCTCTCTCCTTCAGGTGTCTCTCTCCTTCAGGTGTCTCTCTCTCCTTCAGGTGTCTCTCTCTCCTTCAGGTGTACCCATCCCCCTTGGCTCAGTCAACTGGCTGATTCAGCCAACTGGCTGATTAGGAGCCTATAAAACAACGCCTACTCGGCTGAAGTCTTAATATGCACTTGGCTCCTGCCAGGTGAACACCTCTCCTCCTTTCTCTCCTCCTTCTTTCTGGTCCTTTGGGGGGAATAGCTTGGGGGAGAATTCCGCCCCCAAGTTGCATGCCCCTTGCAACCCCGGTTGGCAACAAAGGCCAGTACTCTTTTTTTTCTTTTCTTTTTTTTTCTTTTTTTGCAACACCCCCACTCCCTTGCAACAACCCCCACCCCCCTTTGCAACAACCCCCACCTCCCTTTGCAACATTACATAATAACTTGCAACATTCTTGCACTCTCCCCTTTTGCGGCTATGCTACTTATGAGATTACACAACCATCATAAGGGATATTAACACAAATCATTTTCCTCTCTTAATTAAAAGCTGTTATCACTAACAAAAAAGTTAATCATTCTTATTCTCTCATGGTACATTAAGGGGTTTTATTATATATTCACAAGGTATTATTTCTCTAGAGCAAGAAACCATGATTTCTGTTCGGAAACAGATGATCGTTTGCGCTGATTAGGAACGCGGAGTCTGTCATTTTCTACTACTTGAAGGACTTCTTGAAAGCGCTCCTCATCCCTGGCAACATTAAGAAAGTCATGGCAAAGTTTTACACCACGCTCTGCAGCCTCATTGACGACCTGAAGCTTGTCCACAACCCGTTTCATGTTCAGGTAGTCGTCATGATCCGCCCATTCACTGGCTGGACTGTGGAGAAACTGATAGGGCATGCCTAAAATGGTGAAGAACCGGCTTGAGTCAGGCCCAATTAGGTCCACCAGGGCAGTGCCACTTTCTGGAACAGGGGGAAGATATGGCTTTCCATAGCCCCCATGATTGAGCCCCACTCTCAGTAACTTCAGTGCCTTCATGGCAAAGAAGGGCCTTCCTCATCTCCTCTTTTGTCCTTTCTTGTACTTGGGACGAGAACAAAGCCAGTGGGGCCAACAATTGCACTCAGCTGGGTCGGCGAGATGTTGTTTCGAACACCACATGAAACAAGTTCTGCCCACTTCAGAATATCATGGGGCACAAAAATTGAAACTCCCTCTTTCACTGTTCTCCAATGTTTTCTCTTTGGTTCAGCAGTGCTGGCCTCATCAATGTCATCGTCCTCATCAGAGCTAATAGGTGAATCAATATCAGCCTGTACATTCTCAGCATGATCACATTGCTCTCTCTCTTGTCGCTTCTCTTCTCGCATCTGCCTTTTCTGTCGCTTCTGAACCTTTTCTGTGAGTACTTTGTTTACCCC
This sequence comes from Bathynomus jamesi, assembly GCA_023014485.1. Taxonomy (NCBI): domain Eukaryota; kingdom Metazoa; phylum Arthropoda; class Malacostraca; order Isopoda; family Cirolanidae; genus Bathynomus; species Bathynomus jamesi. The sequence goes on from JAJOZX010005135.1 coordinate 118,558, forward strand.
AGAGTAGGTAGCTACTCTGTCACTTAGCATGCTTTTCATAAAGAGTATGTCAGTATCGATGGCATCTTGTTCGGCCTGAGTTTTCCCCTTTTTCGCAGCCGCCATGTCTTTCAACACTGTGTTCTTATAAAATTTCATCGTCAGGCTCAATTCTGATTTAAACTTCATAATTCCAGGATCATCAGCCCGTCTTCTATCCTCATTCTTTTTCATAAGCATCATGTAGTCTTTGTCAGTAAGTTTTAATCACTCGGCCAATATTGTTCCTGCCTGTAATGGTCGGGACATTCGCCTTCTGGTAATGCAAAAGCACATTGTCAATGGTGGCAGATAAAGCCTGGTCCCAATGCATATCCCGAAGGTTTGCTAACAGACATAGTAAGACCTGCCTATTAGTTGGCAGTTTGCAGCCCTTTATTTCCTTTTCTTCTTCTCGGGGTACGGTGCCCAATAACATTCTGACATACTCATCATCTTGCCGTATATCCATGATTAAATTCTCTATTGACAACATCAAATCACTGTCAAGGGAAAAGAAAAGAGCATCATTAAAATTAAATGCAATAAAATAATACGTGGAAAATTTGTGGGTCAGCATTCCAGACCCGGAAATGAAAATCTGATAAAATGTGCTATTTTCACACTTATTTATGAAGTTCATAAGCTGAAATAGCAATACTTGCTGGTACGACGGTGCTAGCTCAAACATGCACCGATCTCCAAGAAAATTTACAGGGGTGTTTCCTCGATAAATACACAACACTAAAACTTTGAACAGCATTGTAGGACCATTTTTTGATTTTTGGAGGGCAACGGTCACACCCTAATATATATATATATATATATATATATATATATATATATATATATAGGAGGGTCCAAGAGTGGGTGCCCACAAAAATGACCCCCTTTACAAGAAAAAACCAAAATCAAGGTCTCCAAGGCTCACGATGCCTTTTTTTTTTTTTTTAAATTTGAGAAGATTGTGTAGTGTGTAAAATGTTAAATGTATGTATGTGTCGTGAAGAACAGAGGGAGAAGCGTGTGTCTGAGAGGGTGCTCGACTACTCTCAGGGTAAATGAGGTACAGAAAAAATATCAACTAAGGAGGACAGTGACAGGAGAAACGAGAGTTCCAACACTCCCTCTCTCCTGCTTAACGTCTCCCCCGGAGTACTTCCCTGATCGAGTGGTGTCTACAACCTCCTTCTTGCATATATATATTTGCATATACAAAAACTAAGGTTATGCAATTTCATCCTAAAAGCTGTAATCAGCCAGCTGATATAAGGTTTAAAATGAATGGTGAAGTAATTGAGGAAGTACAAGAGTTTAAGTATTTGGGTCAAACTATTACCAGCTCCTTGAGTGATGACTCGGATATAAGAAAACAATCTCGAAGCCTGTGTGCTAAAGCGAATATGACCATAAGGAACTTTCGTTTCTGTACAAGTGAAGCTAAAGACACACTCTTTCGAACTTTCTGCAGTAATATATACGGTCAGCAACTCTGGGTGAATTATAAAAAAGGTTCTGGCAGAACCCTAAATTTGCTGTACAACGGGTCTTTTAGACTCTTACATAAATTACCCCCGAGATGCTCAGCTTCGCAAATGTTTGCTACCCGCAATGTCCCGAGCTTCCCGGAGTAACAAGACGTGCTCAACACAGTCTAATGCAAAGAATTAAAAAATCAACCAACCCGATCATCCAAGCTATCCATGAGTCCTGCCATTTATCCTCTAAGGTCTAAGCTATGGACTTCTTGGTACGAAAACGTCTGTCTGTAGCTCCACTTAACTTCGACATTACAGTATTATTTCTAATCAGTTGTATATATTTCTATCCTTAGTATATGAACTGTCATTGTATTAATAATATTTGTCATATGGACTATAGTCTGCCAATAAACCTTTTCATTTTCATATATATATATATATATATATATATATATATATATATATATATATATACACATACGCAGTATATCTGCGCCTCGGTGGTGAAGTGGTTACTATCACTGACTACGAACCCACCGGTCCCGGGTTCGAAACCCGGTGACGGTAGGCGGCGCGCAACAAATCCAGCTGTTTATCCTTCCACACAATAAAAATTGGTTGGTAGATAAATGGGTACCCTGGATATCCTATTGGTTAAGACGCTGGGCTGCTGATTCGGAGGTCGTGGGATCGAGTCCAGGCGAGGACGTTGTAATTTCTGATCACCCGTGGTGGGGCGTGGTTCGGATTCCACGTTAAACGTTAGGTCTAAGGTGTAGTGATAAACTTCACCTTCGTCAGAATGAACAGTTCGGGCGGAAGCAAAAACCAAGGTAACCAAGGTGTGTGTGTGTGTGTATATATATATATATATATATATATATATATATATATTATACACACCATACGAGAGAGGCTACCCCAGCACTATCTGTGACACATGAATATATCAGTGGCACTGCGTCATGAAAAGAAGACACGGTATAAACCTTTTTTTCTGTGGTACCCCCGCAGGGGAATGAATCCTGTCTGTTGAGCACTTGTCGGGGCATATAGATAATTATTGAAGGACGCTCTGAAGGAGATGTGGCACACTGGACCAAAGTTTTATTCAAATTCTTGAAGGTTTTATGCCAAATAGGGTTATGGTACTCGATAGTGCGAAGGTGATGTGCCACTAGGCACTGATATTAATAAAAGTTTTCCTTTATATATATTATATATATATATATACTGTGTAAATATATATATATATATATATATATATATATATATATATATGCACCTCGGTGGTGTAGTGGTTAGCGTCGCTGACTACGAATCCATCGGCCCCGGGATCGAGATCCGGTGACGGCAGGCGGCGCGCAGCAAAACCCAGCTGTTCATCTTTCCACACAATAAAGAAATCGGTTGGTAGATAAATGGGTACCCTGGGTAGTCTAGTGGTTAAGATGCTGGGCTACTGATGGGGCGTGGTTCGGATTCAACGTTAAACTGTCGTCAGAGTGAGGTGGAGTGACAAGTTCGACCGTCGTCAGAATGAACAATATCGGGCGGAAGGTTAATCAAGGTTATATTATATTACCTCATGATGGTTTCGAAGGACAGTTCAGAATCGAACTAGGGTCGACCCTCTGCAGCAGCATCCCGTCTCATTTGCAGGATTTCGTAGAGAAAAAATTGGTTTCCACTCTCCTCCTGCCCTACGCATAACACAAGAACCTGTCTAGCTGGTAAGGGTGTGCGGGGAATCAAAAAACTCGATTCGGGTCGATTCTGCACAAGAATCGAAACCCGACATGAATCAGCGCAGTGAATCGAGAATTTCGATTTGGCTCGTTCCGACTTAAGTTTGTATTGTCTGACAAGTATGGCGGATATTGGAATTTGGAACAGGGTGAGCGGAATATAGTGGTGAAGGTATGATGCGATTAAATGTGTTATACTTTCATTAAATAAAGCAGTGGTTCCCAAACCGTGCGCCGCGAGATGTAATTAGGTGCGCCGCGAAAGAGCAAGATTATATTTCAAAATGTGAAAAATACAAACTGAAATTCGTAATAAAGTATATGTATAAATACCTCTTTTGAATAAATTTTCGAATTTATGTACAAAGTGCGCGAAAATATTTGTACTTGTTCTAAAGTGCGCCTGTGAGTAAAAAAAAGTTTGGGAACCACTGAAATAAAGTCTTATTTTGTTCTTTTTTATGTGTTGCCAATTAATTATTTTACACTGTCATTAAAAAATAGTTTATTACCAATTTGAGCCCATTTTGTCTATTATTTACCAATTTGAGCCCATTTTCTGTCTATCGTAGTTCGAGAGGAGTGAAACTATCAGTCCTTTTGAAGGTTCAGAGAAAATTTGAGGGGTTTTATTGATGAAACAAAAATAATCGAAAATCGAACCGAGAATCGAAATTAAGTAGCCGGATCGAATCGAAAATCAAATCGAAATGAAAAGTCCCGAATTGCACATTCTTACCACCTGGTTCTTGAAATTATTGAGGTTGGTATCCCGGAGATTCTTCATTTCTTTGGGCAGTACATTGAAGAGTTTTGGACCTTGTATTCTGAGGGTATTTTCCCTCCTCGTTTTCATGGCCCCCTGTCCCACGGCAGCTGGGGCAGTACAGAATCTGCCTTTTCTCTCACCCCAGTGTGTTTCTATTTCGCTTCTAAGGTTAGGGACAAAACCCTCAAGTATTTTCCACATGTATATTATTGTGTGCCGCTCGCGTCTTCTTTCGAGAGAGTAGCGTTTCAGGGGTTGTAGTCGAGATCAGTAGTCTTCACCTTTCGTTTCCTCTATCTTAGACGTAAAAGTACTTCGTATGTCTTTTATATTCGCAATGTCTCGTTTTCTGTATGGGCTTGTGAGTACTGAGCAATACTTAATTATTGGTAGCACTAGACGCTTCCATAATTTGAACATGATGTTTGCTTTTCTGCTGCGGAAGCTCCTCCAGATGATTCCCATTATTTTTGTAGCTATTGTAATTTTAATGTTATAGTACTCTCTGAATTCTGCATCCGACAACATTATTACTCCAAAATCCCTGACTTGTGGGTTTGGTTTTACCCATTTGGCTTGCAGAGTTTGTGTACCTTTTATTCTGTAGCACCTTGTTACCATATCTTAGAAGTTGGAATATTTCTTCGGTGAACTTCATATTGTTGTCTTCCGACCAATTAGATAATGTTTCACTGTTTTGTAACTTTTTATATCACCTTTTGTTATTTCCTCGCATATCTTTGTGTCATCCTCGAAACACGATACCACATTGCCATTAATATTTGCAGCAATGTCTGCAATCATTATTATAAACAGCAAGGGAGCTAATAGTGTACCTTGTCGAACAGAGCTCATGACCTCTTGAGATTTCAGATTTAACTCCATTTGCTACCACTCTTTGGGTTCTTTGAGTCAGAAAATTAAATATCGATCGTCCCAACTTTCCAGTAATTCCTGTATTCTTAAGTTTGTTTGTTATAATTATTCTGTGATATACATTTATCGAAGGTCTTAACAAAGTCAGTATATATTACATCTATGTTTTATCCTCGACACAATGTTTCCATTATTTTCTCCTGGTGATCCAATAGCTGTGATAGGCATGATCTTCCAACCTTGAAGCCATGTTGGTTCGAATTGAATAAATTCTTTAATTGTTGGTAGCAAGCAATTTTACCTCTTATTTCCCGTTCAAAGTACTTTATAAAGTGGGAGGTAAGAGTTACTGGCCGGTAGTTCTTTGGCATGGCTCGGTTACCTCCTTTGAATAAAGGGGGCAATGTTCACGTTCTTTATTGAAAGGGGATTTTGTCCTGTGTCGAGTGATTTTCTCCATAGTAAGTATAGAGGCTTAATAATACTCTCTTTACACTTCTTCAGACAGACACGTAGCACTTTATGTGGTGTTTGGTGGTCTGTACATGTTCATAATGATTAGGTTCAGTTCTTTTACTTCTAAAATAAGAATATCGACTCTGCTGTTTGATTTGCTTACCTTCGTTTCACATGTGTATGTATTTTTCATGTAGATGCAACACCCTCCTCCTTTTCTAGCAAATCTATCCGTTCCTGTATATACTGTAGTCCAATATTGCTATTTCAGTATCCTCGGTGCTATTTCCACAGCCTTTTCTGCATTCATGTAAGTGTGTTTCCGTCAGGCGTTAGGCGTATGATCAGAGCCGGATTTAGACGTGTGGAGCCCTGGGCAGCCTCCATGTGGAGGCCCCCCTACCTTAGGGGAAGACATAATTGAAGTCATCCATAAGATTCATAATATAATTAACATACATACACTTTCAAAACATCGTGCACTCTTGTGTCTGTCCATTCCACTCATTTCTGCAAAAAATGAAAGCCTCGGGTTACTCGGGTATTCCATTATAGTGAGAGTAGGCCTAAAAGAGTAATAAAAACAAAATAATAATCAGTACACAACAAATAGTAATTGGTAAAAGTTTATGTACTACAGTGGGATTGGATGCGCTTGTTTTTTTGTTCATCATCTATCGGGTTTTTCTAGTTTCGGGTTTTTTCTATTTTGATAATGGCTTGTCAATATGTGGAGGCCCATGAGCAGCTGCCCACTTTGCCCACTCCTAAATCCGGCCCTGCGTATGATATCTGTGCAGGTTTCCAAAGCTAAATTTTGTAAGTATTGTAATTTGCAGTCTACATGGTCAGTGTAGAGGCCTTGTATATTTGTGTATAATAAATTTATAGGGTTAATAATCTTGGTGCTTGGTTGTCTGATGATTCCCGTTCACTGTTATTGGATGGGACGTTGCATTTGAGAATACTGAGGATGCGACCCCCGGTGTCAATGTGGTTGTTGAATTAACAGTGGATGGTGATGGTGGACGGGAGGGCGGTGTATGTATTGGTGGGGTACATATATCTGCAAAGTTCTGTTTTTTCTCATTAGAAGGGACAGTTTTTATCATTCTAATTTCCTCTAGAAAGTGCCCTTCATTGCTACTGTTATTACTTCTATTTAGGATGTGAGCTGTTCTTTCTCGTTCTCTTCGTTGGGTACCTTTAATGTGAAAATACCGGCACTCCATATTTAGACATTTTTCTTCATAACTGATTGTCTCCACACAGAAAGGTGGAAATAGTAGCAGTTTGCTCCGTGTCTGTAACTTCCATTCATCATCGTGTAGAAATATTTTTAGGGCGGTTATATATGCATCTGGAGACATATTTACACGAGCCTGTTTTGTAATATTTGTACAATGTACATGGTCCGTTTTTTTGGATTTTTTTTAACGTTTTGAGACTTGCCTTTCCGTTCTTGAATTTGTACGACGCAATCTTTATCTCTTGTTCCTTCAGTACTTCCTCCCTATTCACTGGTTTCAGTCTTTAATGTACTTCAGTTTTTATTAATGAAATTACTATCTTCTATCGTGTGTATTCCTTCGTCAAAGTGTTCTTCTGCTCTTTTCTCAAATGCGTTGTTCTCAGTGATTTGTACTCCATTTACGTTGTTATCAGCGTATTCCGTCACATCGTGGCGTTCCGTTGGTATATTAGTTGATGTATTAGTAGAAGTTCCTTCTTCAACTAAAGTTTGATCCATTTCCGTTTGTTTCTCATCATTTTCGATCCCAGTTCGTACGACTTTTCTATTTATTTCTATGCACTGGATACAAACGCAACCGTGCAGACCAATGAATTTATTCTTTATCCCGTTCATTACTTTTCTAGCCTTTCTTCCCAGATTGACGCATTCGTGATGCTTAAATGCTTTGCATAGAATGAATTTCAGGCCTGTGGTTTTGTCAGCTTCCGTTTAGCAGTTACGTGTGCATGCCATGGCGCAGTTCCTAAAGCATAATTTTTTTTTTCAACTCCCTGATTGTAAAGCACTTCTCGCATTTATTCCGTTTATTCTTATTTCTTGTCAATTTGTTTTTGTCTTTATTTTTCTATTCTTTATTGATCCCAGCAAGTGATCAGTTTTCTCCTTTGCGAAAAACTGAGACGTATCGAGTTTTATGACCGTCTTCCTGGTTTTCGAGCCTTTCCTTGCGTGTTAAATTGCTCTGAGGTCGTTTAAGTTCACTGGTTTTAAAATTTAAATCCTTATATATTCATATATTTACCTATTTGGCTCATCTATGTTCCATACTTTCACTCAGTAAATTACCACCGGGAATGCACTGGCACTTTATAATCACTACGATGTAAACAAATTAAGCCGCCGAGTAATGAGTCACTTTTAATATATATACAGGGTGTCCATAAATTAACCTTACAAATTGCATTTTAATTAAATTAAATTTGTAAAAATAATTTATGTACACCTTGTATATCCGTACATTTAAAAAAAGAAATTACGTCATATATATCATAGAAAGAAAGACTTTATTCTCATAGAACGCTTATAATAGCATAATCTTTCCTTTTAAGAGATTATATAAGAAAAGCTTTAGAAAAGCTTTAATTTGAAGTCTTTTATTCTGTTGCATTTTTTACTAAATACGAAATGTTATAAACGATAATAAATAACACTTTTTAAAGTCTTTCACTTGATACAAAAAGAACTCTTTTTCCTTACTAATTTAAGGCTTTATTAAGCGTTTCATCATCAATAATTACACTGACAGCATTTTGTTATTTTTAAATGAAAAAGAACTCTAAAAGACATATTTAGCTATACAGAAGTGACACACACACACACACACACACACACATTCTCCATACCCTGCAGTGGGCAATGAAAATGGGCTGCTCCGTACCAACATTCGACTTCTAAACCGATACCTTCCTGTAGCTTAGGTTAGATTATATTATGTGATGTTACATAAAGTTATACTGGGTTAGGTTAAGGTTAGGTTAGGTTAGGTTAAAGAGTATGTTGATGATTTTTACCATTTCACAATTCCGGGTATTGTAACCAACCCGAGTTTGGTGTTTGACTTTCCTTTAAAAAATTGAAGACAAAGGTCGTCTTATATGAAAGTAGAATATGTTGAACAAAGTTGTGTGTGTGTGTGCGTGTGTGTGATAATATTAACTTCGAATCCAGTATAGAATATGAATGCCCGTACGGCCGTACCCAACTTTAAATATCTTCCGAAAAGGACTAAATTTCAACTTTCTTTTTCGTCCATTTGTCCCCGTCATTATTATATAAAACCCCCTAAAAATTATTTCCTTTTGAAGTTTAGGGGGAAATGAAGTTACGATTCTAAAGTTGTAATCCCCCACAATTCAGGGGAATTTTATATCGTTGGTCTCAGTTCATAAAAGCGTCTGTAAGAGTCCACTAGAAGTTATATTGACTTCATTAAACGTTCATAAAATATTAAATATTGAAAATTTACCCCTAAAAAGTTACAGTAGGGAGGGTAATTCCCCAAATTTAGGGGAATAATGAATGACGTAATGTGTATGCGGACGGAGTGCGGAGAACCCGCTTTGGTTTGCAGAAAAAGGGAGTTAGTGTGCTAATATGGCTTGCAGAGAACGGTTGGAGATCGCCAGAGCTCCGACGAGGAAGATGCTTTACCTGTTTAGTATTTTGTTTTTATCCATTGTCATTAATGGACGAGGTAAGTAGATTATTTGCATTTCTACAAAATGGCACTTGCTTGAAAGAGAATGTGAATTTCAATGCGTTTAACCTTTCCAAATTTACTAATATAGTTTTATTTTCATAAATTCCTTGGTGAATTTACTGTTTCTCATTATTTGTCGGAGAAGCCTTCGTAATTATGTTTAGACACGGTTAGTACACGAGTTGTACTTAAAAAATGAGTACATTAAAGTACTTTACCCTCTTTTTTTAAGTCTACTACTTGTTTTAGTATTTAAATGCCCCTTAGATAGCGATCTAGATATTAAAATCATTTCTTACATTATCGTATATCGACAACAGTAGTTCTGATTAGAATTCGAGCTATAATATGTAAATGCATCCAAGAACTATTTCGTATCGGTTTTAGGACTTAAACAAGTTTAATCAAGTTTTTATCAGACCATTTTATTAATGCTGGCAAAGCTTAAACCTAATTTTAAGATTTATATTTAAGCCATACTAAAATAATTTAAAAGGATTTTGTTTTGACTGGTTTAATTTATAAACACCTTCGCAGCGGCAAAGTCCCAAGACCTTAGGGCAGGGGTCCCCAACCCTGTGCCCGCCGACCCTTTTGCGTGTGCCCGCCACTGATTGACTACGATTGATAAGTTTTTATTGAAATTTTTAATAAAATGTTAAGTATGTTACATATTTTAAATACTTAGTTACTAAATATTTAAAATGTAACATACTTAACATTTTATTAAATTTTAGTAGTTAATTACAGAAACATGCTCATTTATTTGAAAATAATTATTTCTTTAAATAGTTATCGTTTTGATAATTTTTCTAAGATTCTTAGTTAGCCCATCCTTTTTTTTTTTGTGTATTATGTTCATTATTTTACGTAGGACTTAAATGTTTTTTTGTGTATTATGTTCATTAAGAAGTCCAACTATAAATTTGCCTGGAAAAAGTAAATGGTGCCCGCCGCACTACCGGTAGTCTTGAATGTGCTCTTCGGCACAAAAAGGTTGGGGACCCCTCCCTTAGGTGACCTACGACAGTTTTACGTGGTATTTGAACTATATAACCCAGCCAAGGAAGGCCTACAGAACCGCCTTAATCTCTGAAGCTAAATTCCGAGCCAAAACATTAACCTACAACCTTCAGCTCGTCGCTTTTACTACCGAGGGACGCTGGCGGGTGTTTGACTTAGTATTTCGGTACCTCAGATTATCACTTCTAATTTAAGTATTACAAAAATTATGAATTATCAACGAAAATAGTTATTCTTGGCTAATATTCAATTTCTGGGACACCAGATTTCAGTGATCCGACTACTTCATACTTCGGACCAATCAGCGTTAGTTTTACGTCCGAGTTAAGTTACACTTGGTTAGTTGGTCAAAGACGACCTAAGCGAGGTTGGTTAGTCATTTCCCACATAATCTTTCAGCCAGTTCAGTCCAAATAGGTGGCCCCGAAACTCAATATTCTTAAGATGTTAAAATTAACTTTATTAATAGTTTCCTCCGCTCCCCCTCCCCCCCGAAAAAAGTAACATGGATAAGCCCGAACCTAAACTTGGTTACTGTTTCTGGTAAATATTGATTTTCGCGGAGACCAGTTTTACAGTGGAAATCTGTTGCATAGATCCTGATTGGCCGAAATTGGTCACGTGGGAAATAACTAACCAATTTAAAATCACCTAACCTAGTGTAATCCGGTCTTCGCGAAACGTAGTAATAGCCCTAATTCATAAAAGTACCCGGTTAGGGCATAAACACTTATGTTAGTACACCTTGAAGCATTTTCTTAATTAGGCGACACCGTGTCGACAGTTAAAACCAAAAAAAATAAATTCAGGAATGAAAAATATTTTAAATTAAACTTGAAATATTTAAAAATAATTTCATTTTACCCACAAAAGAGGTTATTGTACGCAAGCGATACAGAGTTCTTCCTGCAATATACAGGGTGGCCCAAAAGTATATTCCCCCACCCACCCCCGACGCATTCAAAACTACTTTTTTTCCGGGCAACATACTTTTGGGGCCACCCTACATATTAAAATCGTACGTCAAATACTTTAAGTCTGTATAGAATAAACAATATTATAACTAGTGTCCTCCCGCGGTTAGTGAATTTAAAAGTCGAATGTTATTTTTACTTTATTAACGACCTATAAAACTCAGAAAACCAGATATAAGCGCACGCGAGACCTAACCTCTTTTCGATACATACAATTGGTACAAGGATATTATTACAGCAAAAATTACGTGGATAAATCGGAATGACCTAGTAGTTTTTAGGTTTTGTGTGTGTGGTGGGGAAATTAATGATCTTGATGAGTTTACTCTGTACGTGGGATTGAACCAAATTCCACATCTTGCATGAATCTTTTGGACAAACGAACATGCTTCCATTGTGTTACCATTGCAAATTCTTGGAATGCTTTGAAGCAAGCGTAAATTTTTCACTCGTGCGTGTAAAATTAATTTGGCAAAGCGCATATTGTATCGTATACGCTTTAATCCAATGAAATGTAACGTTATTGATTCGCTCGTGGGAAAGCGTTGTTGGCGGCTATATACGGGTAGTCTTCATTTTCCTAAAAAAGTTAATTTTTTTTTTTTACACAGGTATGAAAATCGGTGAATTTTTCAAGCCGTAATTCCGTTTTCTAATCTTTTTACTTTTAAGCAGTAACTAAAATAAAAATTCAAAATAGTCTCTACTCTATATAATAGGTAATTTTAGAATTCCTAAAAAACTATTTGGTTATATGGTTAGCATTTAACCAATAATTTGTGGGCAAGAATAACCGAGTTAGGGGTAACATACAGGGTGTCCATAAATTATCTTTATAAATTCAATAATTTATGGACACCCTGTAGAGGAAAAAAACTATAGTCCAGTTTTTCTCTCCAATAACTTCGGAAAAAGGTTCGTCTACAAATACAAGTTCTAAAAAGCATAAAAAATTACAAATTGGCGGCAAGTTTTTCCATTAGTGATTTTTTGTGATAATTACAAAATTTTAAGAACAAACCTGAACATTGATTCGTAATTTTTGGAAGTTTAGAAATTTTTCTAGGCGAATTTTTTTCCGGATCTGTTTCAAATTGTACAATGTTCATAAATTACAAATTCAAGCCATAAAGGTTCGAAATTTTAAAAATAACTTGTAGGCATCCACCTCAGTGTCATTGAAGTTCATTTTTTTTTTATTTAAACCGTTAAATATTCGCGGTACTTCCTCATTTTATATACAGAAAATGTACCCTCTAGGTTAGCCTAGTGGTGACAGCACCGAGCTGCTGCTGTTATTAATCTTAAGGTCGTGAGTTAGTCTCGGGTCGGGCTTGAGATTTGAGAGTTTAAGGCGCTTCTCGTGAGTCTCTCTTGGTGTTGATGGAGTAAAACCGCGCGCGTACACGTGTGTGTGCGCGCGTGTATATATTATATCGTGTATATAGTAAAATTCCAGATGCCTGACGCAGTTCAGAGACAGTCCATAGGACCTAACCTAATTGAACACAGTATTACCAAACTGTTATAAAATGTCTCCAAACTGCGTGTGACGCTATATATATATATATATATATATATATATATATATATATATATATATATATATATATATATACAGGGCGTCCCAAAAAAATGCATACACACTTTAAATAATTATAAAGGCAGTGTTTATTAAAATACATTTCATTTTCAAAATGTAATAGAATCTACAGACATTATTTAATTGTTTTGTCAACGCCTGTTTTCAAACTGACGTCCGTTCTGGTCCAGGCACTGCTGATAACGCGAAGCAATGGAATCGCAAACATCACGAAACATTTCGTTTTGTATTTGTGTGCATTCTCGTTCAATGGCTGCTCTCAATTCAGCGACTGTTGCAGGTTTTATAGCGTAGACTTTGTCTTTTAAGTATCCCCATAAAAAAAAGTCTAGTGGTGTGAGGTCTGGTGAACGCGGAGGGTATTCTACGAAACCCCTTCGTCCAATCCACATCCACATCGTGCCAAGTACCACTCGCAATACTCCACTCTTCGGTCCGGATCATCTTCATTAATAGCATGGACTAATCTTGGAATGTAACTTTTCCATTGACAGCGCTTCAAAATGCGTTGGACAGACGATTCTGAAATTCCTACCTCACGACTCGCTTGCCGCACAGATTTTCTTGGACTTTGGTGATACGTTTCCAGTACTCTTTCTTGCTTTGTGGGGCTTGTCGATGTCCGTGGTCTTCCGGAACGCTTCTTGTGGACATTCTGAACAGTTCCATCGGCTTCAAACTTATCTCTAATTCGAGTGATGGTAAGTCGCGTTGGTGGATCTGTTTGAAACTCCCTCCTAAACTGTCTTTGCACTTCAACTGCGTTTTCACACTTCCAGTAGCATTTTAGAATGAATTTCCTTTGTTCAAAGCTTAGTCTGACTGCCATTATTAATTCTAATGGGTTTAACTTGGAAAGAAAGAAACATCAATTGAGCTATCAGCTGTTAAAGTGTGTATACATTTTTTTGGGACGCCCTGTGTGTGTGTGTGTATATATATATATATATATTATATATATATATATATATATATATATATATATAGAACGTACAGGTGCCTGGTTCGATTCCCTACCTTTCCCAGTTATATTTTGACACTTCCCGGATTCAGGTGACTCGTTGGTAATTTCATGCCATGATGCAGTTCTCCCTATTCCGTCGGGGAGAGGGGGTAGGGGGGGGGATTTAGAATGGTATAGTTAAAAAAAATGTTTTATCCAAAAAGCTGTCAACCATAATCACTTTGTTAGGGGGGGGAGAATCACCCTATGTACTTTAACTACCCCCCCCCCCTTGTTGGGGGAGTTAAAGTACATAGTGATTCCCCCCTCCCCCCCAAAGTGTTCCCAGAAACCAGTAAATTTTGGGGATTTTTATTTTGCATTACCCCGTATATTAAAGATTTATGGTATAATATACTTTCCTTTATAACCTTATTTTACGATGATATTATTATTACTAGGTGTTATAATAATTTTATTTATTAATTACTTACTTATTTATTATTATTTATTATTATTTATTTATTAATTATTTTAGACAATCGAAGGACCGTAAAATAGCTTAAAATTCTACGAGAAACTTAAATTTATTATTTCTGTACACGACGGATTATGGTTGACCCTGTAATGACTACTATGCTTTCCATTATTATTTTTTTTGGTTGGTTTAGTTTCTATGAACTCTGCCATGCGGCAAAACTATATATACAGGGTGTTCAAAAAGTGTCGCTACACTTGGAAAATTTATTTATGCACTTATTGTACATACGAGAATCTTCCAACTGTAGTGCGACTTTTTGGACACCCTGTATATAGGGTGTTCATAAGTCCGGTCTCGTAGGAAATATTATTTTAAATTTATGCAAGTAATGCATTAACTAAAAGGCGGATGCCTTTTCACGAGTGTAACTTCCTCCCATATTAGCCATTGCTTTATTCTACCTGCAACCAAAAGTGTCCCAAAACAAGACATCAATTTAAACATTTGCTTTAGTTCTAATGTATTAGGCCTACTTTTGGAAATTTAATTTAAAATATTTTCATGAGACTGGACTTGTGGTACACCCTGTAAATACCATGTGTGTATATATTTTTTTATTCGAGAACTATGAAAGCTATTATTTAAGGGTTTGTGAATAAAATCTGTACACACACACACACACACACACGTATGTATGTATTTGTGTGTGTAAAATTTCCCAAACTTAATATACGTACAGTCGATCAAGAAAGTCATGTCATGGAATTCCAGGTGGCAAACGTAGTTTTGCAGTAGGATTGTTTGGATTTTTTTAGGACCTTTTTCGGAAGAAAGGTCACCTAGAAATCAATTATTTCTGAAAATCATAAAAAATTGCTAATTAGTGAATTTTTTTAGTAACTAATAAAATTTAAATGTCATTAATAATTTGATTTTTAGGAATTTTCTAGGCGAATTTTTTTCTGAAACTACCTACATCGTATTGCTATATATATATATATATATATATATATATATATATATATATATATATATATATATATATGTGTGTGTGTGTGTGTAAAGAACGACGCTTGTATAGAAGAACATTCCGCGCAAGATGAGGAGGAGAACGAACAAATGAAAAAATGGTAACCACCCGGGAATCGAACCCGGGATCTTCCGATTGCCGGTCAGATATGATAACCACTACACCATGGGCCTCACTCGATCAGAAGTCGTAATTCTCCTACATACGCGCAGAAACCAATGCCCCGAGGCGGGTTACCTCATTTTTTCATTTGTTCGTTCTCCCTCTCATCTTGCGCGGAATGTTCTTCTATACAAGCGTCGTTCTTTACGTTAATTATACTGTGTGTTGTTTGCAGTTGAAATGTATATATATATATATATATATATATATATATATATGATGAATAAAACCACGAAGGAAAGGAAACACAGAATGGTGCTCAAGCGCTTTCGTCTAATAACATCCTCAGGAACACTGAAGTACATAGAGTTACAGCCTATATATAGGTTACAGAAAATAAATATATATATATATATATATATATACAATAAACGGAGAAATGAAATTAAAAAAAAAATTAAAAGATTGTGGGAGGGGCATACAACTTTGTAAGGAAACACTATCGATTTTTAGCACAAGATCAAACGATTCTTATCTAAATCTTTTCTGAAGGAATTCAAAACAACAGGATCGAGTTGAAAAAGACCTTTGCTTATGTTGAAGTTATTTGTAAGTTGGATAATGGCAGACTTAAGAATATTTCTATTAACAATGTTGCTAGAGTGAAATAAAACTGAAGCATTATTCCAATCAATACAGTGGGATATTAATGACAAATGGACAAAAAGGGCACTGGACGACTGTCCTGTTCTAACGGAATATTGATGCTGTTTTATACGTGTGCAAATCCTTTCCCGTCTGACCTATGTAAAAGGAATCACATTGTTTACAACCAATTTTATAGATAATGCCTGAGTGTTCCTGAGGATGTCATTAGACGAAAGCGCTTGAGCACCATTGTGTTTCCTTTCCTTCGTGGTTTTATTCATCATAAATATTTTTCACGTGTTACTTTTGTGAAATAATTTTCATATATATATATATATATATATATATATGCCAGTATAAGAAGTTTGGCGAAAGTGACGCTCGGATCCTAAAAAGGAGTAAAGTGACTTCAAACCCCGTTGAAAATAAAGAAAATGACTCCATAGTGTTCCTAATCTAAAGAGTGGTGCACCAGATCTGATAAATTTCTGCCAAACTTTTCAATTTGCCGTTATATATATCGTGATCCACAAATTAGTTTTGATATAGAAAAAATATACCAAAAGTGTTAAGCGAGTTTTGGATCACACTGTACGTGTATACACGCGCATACCATATTCTACTTTCTCTATTGACGAAGCCATTAAAGGTTTTTAAATGTCTTCCATTTAACATGTTAATTTAACCAATTAAATTCTCATCACGTTTAACTACTCCACTATTGTCGTCGGCTACCTTAAGAGTATTTACTTTAAGCTTCACCTTTTATTGTTAACCAAATACAGTAATGTTGAATACTTACGAAATTGTACAAAGTACTCTTTGCGGTAAAGTTGAATTATTAATCGTGGTAAACCTGGTTTTTTTTAATTAATTTTTATTTAGTTCAGTAACCTTATAAGATGGGACCACTATTTTGTACAGGATTAAAACATTTCGTTTGTACTAACAAAAACGGATGTTTCGCCAGAATGACACCAACCACACATCAGTTTGGGAAAAAAAAATTGTTCAGCTCGCGTAATGGTGGTAAAGCGCGCGCGCGCGCGCACACACACACACACACACACACACACACGTACGTGTACTGTGTCATCCTCCGAACAAAGAGACCTATAATTTTGCATTATGTAATAACTACACCATTGTTGTTTTCTTCTCGTCCCGCGGGCCGGATGTGGCCCGGTGAATGAGACTACTAAAAGTTTTGTTTGCAGTCAATCTCCAAATTCTTAAATTTGAGATGATTATTATTAAACTAAAATGGACAATTGGTCCGCACAAATGTACATTATCTGTTACATAACCTGTTTGTGTGTATATATATATATACTGGTCAAAAAAAGAAACGCAATTTTTGAGATTTATTAATAAACATGAGGACTCAGTATATAGTAAATGATTCTTTAACATAACAAACAGTCAATAACGCGTATGGCCACCCCTAGCCACAATGCAGGCTTGGAGTCTGGCCCTCATCGACCTCAACAGTCTCTGCAGGAAAGCAACAGGGATGGCCCTCCACTCTTCAATAATTGCATTGGTCAGTTCCCTGATGTTCTGCGGCTGATGCTGACGTCTGCGAACTCGCCGTTCAAGTTCATCCCATGCGTGCTCTATCGGTGACATGTCTGGGCTGAAGGCTGGTCATGGTAAGGTCTGCACCTGTTGTCCCTGCAGGTACGCCTGCACTATCCTGGCTGCATGAGGTCTGGCATTGTCCTGTTGCAGGAGCACCAATTCTGGATGTTGCATCATGAATGGAAGAACATGTGGGTGAAGAATCTCATCCCTGTAGCGCTGGGCAGTCAGAGCGCCATCAACAACCAGGTGTCTCTCTGGCTGTCTGACGAGCATTCCGCTGCCGATGACGCAGGTGCTGCAGTACAATGTGGCGATCCTGGCGTTGGGTCGTCACACGAGGTCGCCCACGTCTTGGCAGGTCCTGAACACTTCCTGTGGCATTGTACCGTCTAACAAGCCTAGAGATTGTGCTGGGATGCACATGCATTCGTTGTGCAACTTGGACAGCAGACATGCCTGCATCCAACATGCCCAAGGCACGACCTCTGTTGACCTCTGAGAGTCGTGGCATGCCTCAATCGCGGGAAAAAGTTTGGTTTTCTCAACGGGCAGTGTGTATTCTGTGAAGTCAAAGAAAAAATGCATGCCTTCATAAAGAATACATTCAATTTAATCTCTGTTTATTGTTTGTAACAAAATGGCGTCTTAGCCGGGATTAGTCAGGTTTAAAAACATGCACTAAGTGGCTTTAAAAGATTTGAACAAACATTTAACCATAATCTTGGAACTGTGATAATACCACTAACAACTTAAATTTTACACCATATGCAAGCTAATTGCGTTTCATTTTTTGACCAGTATATATATATAAAAAATTATAATTATATAATCAGGTTTGGCCTGCAAAATTGTTATATAATTTTTTTCTAATTCTCTCATGGCTCAATAGTTTTATAAGTGTAACTACTTCCTTATTCCAGAAGTGCATAAAACTAAATATACAACATACACCTAACCGGGTACACACACACACACACACACTGTGTGGGTGTATTACATGAAAGTACTCAATAACATCATTGATTTTGTTCTACATATCTATATACGAATAGATACTCGTACAAATAGATAGTGGGTTGATAGATGATTGAGAAGTAACTGTAAATCTATTGACCTACTTTTCTGAGGGCAAATTTTTGTTAACTGTAAACAAGTTATTTTATTTCCAGTTTACCAACCAACCGATTAATGGTACACTACACAAGTTATAGAAGTATATAGATATTTCTATATACAAGTGTAACGTATAGCGTGTGTAACCTCTATGTACATACATTATTAGGGTAGGTTTTGTGTATAGATATACATAGGTATTAAGATATGTAGATGTACATAGGTATGTAGATGTTAGTAACACGCTAAATATGTAAATATACTGTAGATGTAACACTTTAGATATGTAGATGTAACTTAATATACTCGAGTATATCGACCTTCTGTGGTTATAATTCCATTTCAAGTGTACCAAACTATGACGAGTGCAAACATATGATACACGCGTATACGTACATATTATTCATGTACGCTTTTTGGTGCTCACTATCGTGAAAGTGTCGTGACTGTTTTGGGGAACTATAAAAATGAACGTTGGAAAGTTGGTTTGTGTGTGTCTTGGTCACTTTGTTTTGACCTTTCCACTCGTCTTCGAAAAAGGTGTGTATACCACGAAGTCTACTGCATACATTCTCTCTCTCTCTCTCTCGTGTGTGTGTTATAATTTATAATCGAAGTCGCACCCTGATGACTCAGTGATTTCATTCATTCAATATGTTCCAAGCTATGTATGAGTCTTTTCCTTCCAACAGAAGTCACGCGCAGTGACGCAGACGGTTCCTTTGATTTCACTTGAAAAACACTGCTCTCGGGTGACGTCAACCGCTTGCGTGATGGTGTAGCCAGGTTCCGTTCCTTTGACTATGTAAGAAGGGGATCAGCGCCCTTACGGCAGATCCCTGAAGGAGGGTCTCTAGGCCGAAGGGTTTCGGTCCGTTAACGGGAATTGCTTTTGAGAATTGGAAGATTGGGTATAAATTTGAAGTCTGACCGTTTAGAGCAGGGGTGGGGAAACTTTTCAGTACCAAGGGCGAAAATCGATAACAAACACCTCCGCGGGTGTCTGGCAAATTTTAAGCTTATATACAGCGTGTCCCAAAGAAATGTATACCCACTTTGTTCGATAATACCAGCTATGAGGATAATAAATATATTACTTTTTATGTTTTTTAATAAAGAATTTTCTCCTGAATCTAAATATGTAATTATTTTTATTAAAAATTGAAAAACAAAAAAGTTAGATGTTTAAATTAGAATTATTATTTTCGAGACTTCATGTGCGATATTTTCTAATATTTTAGCCGACTGTTTTGAGATACTTATGTTTAGTGTTGATATTGAAGCATAAATGTTGTAATTATTAGTTAATTCAAAAAATTTACAAATTCCATGGTTAAATGACACTTTATCTAAGATGTTCGACGTCTTCCAGAACGTTGTTTTTGTAAGTTTTGCACAGTGCCGTCGGTTTCAAACTTATCTTGTATACGTGCAAAAATATTAGAAAATATCGCACATGAAGTCTCAATAATTATAATTTAAACATCTAACTTTTTTGTTTTTCAATTTTTAATAAAAATAATTACATTTAGATTCAGGAGAAAATTCTTTATTAAAAAATATATAAAAAGTAATATATTTTTTATCCTCATAGCTGGTATTATCGAACAAAGTGGGTATACATTTCTTTGGGACACGCTGTATATAAGATGTATTTTAAAAAGCTATTTGCTGGGCTGTAAATAAATAATTTTTAGTAAATAATAAATACCTAAGCGGGCGAATTGAAATTAGCTCGTGGGCGAAATTTCGCCCGCGGGCGAGGGTTTCCCCACCCCTGGTTTAGAGAAGATCGGTAGCTTGGAATTGATTTATATAAGTCTGGGGACTCAGAACGGACTCGAGGGTGTCCTAGAAGGGGTTCGACTTATTTCATATCTTACAATGAAGATAAAGTAACATTTTATTATGAAACTTGTATTATTTTATTATTATTACCTCCCGAATATAACTTGCAGAATCTAACTAGCGCTCCGTCAGTAGCGAGACAGGCTGGGTTGCTTTTTCAGTTGTTCTCCGAGTGAGGACCGGAGGGAATATGAACTTGTATTATTTCTATTATTATTATTATTATTATTACCCTGTTCTATAGAAAAGAAACATTTGATTCGTGCTAATCCATTCTATTTATCTCGCCTATATTCAAATTAAAGATCATGTAAGCCGTTGTGTTTATTTTCTACTCTTTGGGCTTTGATAACTGGGATAAAAGAACAACACGGGCCCCACAGTACTCCGCGATTGTGGGAATACGAAGAGTAAACTATTTCTGCATCCAGGAGTGCTAAAGTAATAACCCTCTCTAGTAACATCCTGACCTTGCCCGGAGAGAGCAGATTATATATATATATATATATATATATATAGGGTATTCAATAAGAAACGCCACCCAAAAATAGAAAAAGTAGGTTACAATATGTATTCTCCAATGGGTTGAATTTCTTTTTGAATACCTTGTATACAGTATATTCCCCCCCCCCTCTTTCTTCCCACCTCGTATACCCCTGCAAACCTAAGCCCCTAAATTGTCTATTCTGTTTAGCTTGCGTTAAATTACGACTAAGTTAATATAATCAAACTAAAAATACCCAAATACCCGCAGGGTATGGTACGTAGATAACTTCCACTTCTGAAACAAAACATCTTTAAGCATATCGTAATTACGTTAAGGGTTAAAATCTATTATTATTGGGGATCAATGGGTATAGGAAGCATGTACACTCGGTATCCGACAGTTACCCGAAATGATGCTATTGGGTATAAACTGTAAATCTATTAATTTAAATTTTATTAAAAAGATAATTTAAATTTTAATGAGGTTTTTAATTTTTTATTTTAGTTCCCCATAAATTATTTTTTT
>JAJOZX010005135.1:145000-312500 GCA_023014485.1 Bathynomus jamesi
GACAGCGCTTCAAAATGCGTTGGACAGACGATTCTGAAATTCCTACCTCACGACTCGCTTGCCGCACAGATTTTCTTGGACTTTGGTGATACGTTTCCAGTACTTTCTTGCTTTGTGGCGCTTGTCGATGTCCGTGGTCTTCCGGAACGCTTCTTGTGGACATTCTGAACAGTTCCATCGGCTTCAAACTTCTCTAATTCGAGTGATGGTAAGTCGCGTTGGTGGATCTGTTTGAAACTCCCTCCTAAACTGTCTTTGCACTTCAACTGCGTTTTCACACTTCCAGTAGCATTTTAGAATGAATTTCCTTTGTTCAAAGCTTAGTCTGACTGCCATTATTAATTCTAATGGGTTTAACTTGGAAAGAAAGAAACATCAATTGAGCTATCAGCTGTTAAAGTGTGTGTACATTTTTTTGGGACGCCCTGTAGTTAGTTTACTTGATAGTAACATTTTGCACAATTTAGAAAACTCATGACTTGGATAACCTCGATAGGACTGAGTGGCTTCATGTTTTCCAAATGTATTGTAAAAAGAGTGTGTATAGTTTATAAAAGGTGCGTGTATGATTAAACCTCCAAACAAAAAGGATAATTATACATCTCGCTCTCTCCTACTTTCATTTAATTCGGGAGTGATCGCTGACCCCGAATGAAGTGAGAGGCCCCGCCCTCTAAATTGTACAAAGTGACCTTTTGACAATTTCCGCTCAGATTGAAAAGTAATTATATAACTGAAATTCGTGTACGATAAGCGTTCGTGTCTGTACATTTAGCGTACATGTGTAACAGCGTTAGCGCGAATTTGCGTGTAGATATACAAGCATTAGCGTATAAGTGCAGTGTACAATGTACATACCAGAGACGTGATACACGTGTACAATGTAATTATGTTCTGTGAAGTATAAAAATACTTTCTTTAATGACTGTTAAAATAAAAATTACTTTACTCAGTGTGTAAGTTTGTGTGGAAGTTTGTGTACAAAATGTGTTTATTCACAGAAAATTTAGCGTATTTTGTAAAGTGCCAATTTTTTTACATATAGGCCTAATAAAATTTTTCTCGTTTGGAGTTGAGATTTGTAATTAGGTCATATTGAGAGTGTAACTAAGAAGAAAGAACCTAGTGGCGAAGCTAGGCCTAAATGAATCTTAAAATTGAAATGGGTTCAAAAATTGAATGTAGGTAGGGAAGATCCGCTTTTTAAAAGTATATTCATTTATTCTTGCTATGACGTATCCCAAAAATGTCGTAAAACTGCTTCAGCGTTGATCAGCAAAGTTAAGCGACATTGGATTTGGTTAGTAGTTGGATGGGAGACCACCGTCTGTGGTCAGATTATGTAGCGACCCGTGGTTCGGGTTTCCAAGTAAAGCTGTAGGTGCCCCCCCGATCATATGACCTTGGGGGATGCGAAAGTGTATGAACAACCCCAATTCATTACATTTACATTCATTTATTTGAACTAAGCTGAAAGGTAGACTTGCATCTATATACTAGAAATTAATAAACGCCTATCTTGGTAAGGGATTGAATTATCCCAGTGGGATATAGACATCTCTTCGATTGGACATTCTGTCCAACACGCTTATTATAACCTGTAACTTCTGCTAATCTAACTCGTGGGACATTCGTCAGCTAATATGTAGTTTTTAAGGCACCAAATTTTTTAGTACCAATCAGGGTGAATTTTATGCACGTTCTAGGTGTATGCTACGTTTGATGGTAATACAAGATTGGGTAGCAATTTTCTACTCGATCAACTTTTGGCTAGTAAAGGCTCATAAGTGTGGTTTTCGAATTGGGGGGTGGGGGGCCTTCCCCCCAAGAAAGTGGCCACGAAACTACACATTTACCCACTTAGTACAGAATGTATTTAAGATGAAATATTTAAATGTGGGATTAAAATATAAAGTTGGTACCTCTTGGTAATTACTCATTGGTTAACCTTTGTTTGGCTTAAGCCAGAATTGTTCATTCTGACGAGAGCCGTCTCTAGCATTTTGGGGGCCCTAGACAAGTTTTTTTTCGGGAAGGGTGGGCTCCCTAACCCCATTAGCTGATCATTTGGCAGATATACATCAGAACATCTGCCTTATATATAATATGGAAAGCCCCACGTGCCATGCACAAAGTCCTTAACTTTTCCATCCATGAGGCAGCGCGATCATGCTGGATTTTTTTGCATATATACTGTATATATACATGTGTATGTGTGAGGTTGGGGGGGGAGAGGCTTAAATAGGACAGAAAGCGAAATGGTT
The DNA here is from genome assembly GCA_023014485.1 of Bathynomus jamesi. Lineage (NCBI taxonomy): Eukaryota > Metazoa > Arthropoda > Malacostraca > Isopoda > Cirolanidae > Bathynomus > Bathynomus jamesi. The sequence continues at coordinate 147,265 of JAJOZX010005135.1, forward strand.
ATCAACTTTAATTTACTTTAAAAAATATGCCTATAACTAGCATTGCACACTAAGCCAAATTTGCATTGCCAAAATGAAAATTTTCATTGAAAGTTAATGTTTCTTTTGTTGTAATTTTTAAGCCTAATTAACACTGCACACTTTGAACAAAAAAGTATTTTTACATTTTTTTAAAAATTTCACTCAATAAATACAAAGATTGTTTCGAATTCAATCCCTATCATATCTTTCAGAAATTTTGCCTCCTACACTTTTTGGAAGCGAAATCATCTCGTCATACGACAATTGCCGGCCAACCTTTAATTAATACTTATGTCCAGTCCACTTTTTAAATTGTTAAATTATAAATAACTTTAAACATAAAATGCGAAGGCTGATGGGGACACTAACCGCCGCGGGGCCCTAGGCAGTTGCCTATTGGAGGAAACGGCCCTGATTCTGACGGTCAAGCCCGTCACTCTCCACCTTAGACCTACAGTTTAATGTTGAATCCGAACCACGCCCCACCAGCAGCCCAGCGTCTTAACCATTAGGCTACCCAAGATACCCATTTATCTACCAACTAAATTTGTATGGAAAGATGAATAGCTGGGTTTTGCTGCGTGCCGTCTGTCATTACAGGGGCTCGATCCCAGGGCCGATGGATTCGTACTCAGAAACGCTAACCATTACACCACCTAGGCACATTTTCCTTGATGGGGGGGTGGGGGCGAATAATCCCATGTAGAACGTTTTGATAAAAGATAGATAACATGATAGCAACTTTTTAAAACAAGCTTCAAAAATGCAGATAAGTTTTCCATCAAAAGATCACGAAATATTTTAGGTGAAGTACGGAGTGTTCATCATCACGAGTTATACGGAGGAGGTTGTAGATACCAATCTATCAGGGAAGTACCCCAGTGGGTGGGTGGGGGGGCGAGGGACGTTAGGCAGAAGACAGGGAGTGTTGGAACTCCCGTTTCTCCTATCACTGTCCTCCTTAGTTGATCTTTTTTCTCTACCTCATCTACCCTTTGAGTGTTCCAGCATGTTCTCAAACACGCGTTTCTCCCTTTATTCTTCCCTACACACGCATACATTTTACACCCCACACAATCTTTTCAAAGTCTATATGGAGAAAAAGACATCGTGAGCATCGCAGACCTTGATTTTAGTTAGCTCTCTCCTTCTTATATAGGGGGCATTTTTGCGGACGCTTACTCTTTGCCCCCCCCCCCCCATCTTTCCCACGTAAAGCAAAATCGTTGAATAGATTAAAGATAGCTTTTTTTTTACCGTTTCGAGCTGAGAATTCTTAACACACTCCATTCGTAGTACTTGATTAAAAAGGTTTCTGTATTAAAACTAAATGCGTTAAAAACATTACCTTGGGGGGCTTCGTGTGTGTGTAATGATAAAACTAGGAATAACCTTCCTCAATCCATCTTTCCCTCTTGTACATGACCTCCAATCTTTCAAACAGTGTGCCCAGTCATCTCCTAGACTTTGGGCTTTGATTTCAGCTCGTTTCTCCTTGTATGAGATTGGGGGGAGCGTTTATGCGGGCGTTCGTCCTTGGCGGGGTGGGCCCCTCCATTCCTAAAAAAGACTATTCCTCGTACTAGGTAGGTCTCTCTCCCTCCCTTTTCAACATGACTGACAGTGCAGAATATTTTAAACCTTATTTTGACACTCATTTTGAACAAGTCATTAATTAGCTTTGTAATTTGCATCCAAGGTGTTAGATGTCTGATTTTGAGTTAGTGCCTTTCCCTGGCACCTTTTAAGAAAAATGAGAGGTAATTTAAATTAAACTTGGGTTTTATATATATATATATATATATATATATATAAGGAATATTCCATTTTTGTTTTGGAAATGCGAAGATTTTACGGGTCAAGGTTGGATGTTGTTAATGAAATATAATCCTATATAGAATATTTCAGAAATTGATCTGGCCTTGCTTCACTTATTAGAGAAAATTTGATTATCTTGAAAATAATTAGGTTTTCAAGAGTGCCCATTTTCAACAAAATTGCACGGTGCCATTGTGCAATCTAATTATATATATATATATATATATATATATATATATATATATATATATATATATATATATATATATAAAATGGCTATGTACGGTGGAGAGCGCAAGAAAGCAACTCGCTCCTCCAGGCCAGACCTAGAGGCGGGGCCACCAGCTTGACCTCCGTGTGAAGAGACCAACGCACGAAACAAGGTTCATAAGGTAAGGTATATATATATATATATATATATATATACATACAGGGTGGACCGTAAGTTTCCATACATAGGAAAAATTAAACGTTTGTTTTTATGTTTCAGATACCCTAAGAATATGCGTTTGACGTAAGATCTTGTTTACTGATGAAGCAAATTTTTACGTCAATGGAGAGGTTAATCGGCAAAACATACGTTATTGGAGTAATGCTAACCCTAACTGGCTGAGTCCGACGAAGATGCAAGGTGCCGGTAAAGTGATGGTGTGGGCCGGGATATGGGGTGACAGAATTATTGGACCAATTTTTGTCAGTGGAAATCTTAATGCCGAAAGGTATCTTAACATGTTGCAAGAAGAGATTTTCCCATCCCTGCTAAACGAGGAAGGTAACTTCCCAGTTTACTTCCAGCAAGATGGAGCTCCACCTCATTATGGTCTTCACGTGCGTCGGTATTTGGATCAGCAGCAGTTTCCGGATGCTTGGATTGGTCGGCGTGGTCCTGTGGAGTGGCCTCCCAGATCCCCAGATCTCACCCCCCTTGATTTCTATCTTTGGGGGCACTTGAAGGCCATGGTGTATCAGGAAAAGATACGAGACATAAATCATCTAAAGGAACGTATCACCAACGCCATTACAAGCATAACGTCAACTGTGCTAATGCGTGTTCATCAACAGTGGGGAACACGTATTGAAATGTGTTTTCAAAACAATGGCAACCATGTAGAGCATATTATATAAATAAAAATGGTTGTCCATAAAAAATGTTTATTTTTCCTATGTATGGAAACTTACGGCCCACCCTGTATATATATATATATATATATATATATATATTATATATATATATATATATACACGGTATATATTTTTTTTACATACAGTACTCGTGTATAATCAGTCAATCTATATTGGGCGAATTAATTAGCGATATATAAGGCCACTATTAATTACGCCGTATAAGGCAAGTGGAGTGCCAATATAGTGCCAAGTCGAATACACACACACACACACACACACACACACACACACACACACACACACACACACACAATAAACGGAGAGAGAAAAATAAACATTAAAGGATTGTGGGGAGGAGCTCCTCCCACAATCTTTTAATGTTTAATCTTTATTTTTATCTCCGTTTTTGTGTGTATATATATATATATATATATTCTTTTTCTGTACCCTATATATAGGTTATAACTATGTACTTCAGTGTTCCTGAGGATGTCATTAGACGAAAGCGCTTGAGCACCATTCTGTGTTTCCTTTCCTTCGTGGTTTTATTCATCATAAATATTTTTCACGTGTTTCGTGAAATAATTTTCATATATATAGTATGTATATTAGTGGTGGACCTGATATCTGCATCCGCCGTTCTGACTGCGGATGTTATGTGGATATTACCTCTAATAAATTATGCAATTTACAATTAAATTAGCTTATAAGGCCCAGTCATGCACATTTCCTGTAAAGTATTAATTATTAATGAACAAACAAATATATAAAGCTCAAAATCTAAATAGGTGGTAACACACAAAATTGAATGAAACTTGTTTCATTGAATTTTCTGTGGCTGAAACTCTTGAGAAAGTTATTATTTTTATCATAATGAAAACATTAATATTAATTCTTAAGCAGTGCCTCCCATAATAGTAATATCACGAAATTTGAAAAATTGTCATATTTATAATTCTATATTGATAGATTAACTAAATATCCGCGGATATTGAAATTAAAGATATGCATCCGCAGATGTCGAAAAACTGACATCCGGTCCACATACATATATATATATACAGGGTGGGGCACGGGAACCAAGTGTTTTTGGAATAATCAGGAAAATGATATTTATTTTTGTAAAGAAAATATATTGGTAGAACAACATTCGTAAGAACATAGCATTTCATGTCATAATAATCATGTACCGAAAATTATATCTGGCATATGATGTCCTTGGCCGTCGACGCATTGTTGAAGGCGTTTACGAAAATTGGCCTCCACTCTTCCCAGCAGGTCTCTGTTGATTTGGATGATTTGTTGACGGATCGCTTCCTTCAATGCATCTAATGTACGGGGCTTGTCCTCGTAGACACGTGAATTGAGGTACCCCCATAGAAAGAAGTCACATGTGGACAAGTCAGGGGACCGAGGGGGCCATGCAATGTCACCAAATCTCGAAATGAGATGGTTGGGAAACAGGGGGCGAAGAACAGCCATTGACGCTCTGGCGGTGTGTGGCGTGGCCCCATCTTGCTGAAACCACAAATGTCGACGAGCAATACGCCTTCTTCGTAACTCAGGGATGAAAAAGGTGTTCACCATCTCAATGTAACGCCCAGATGTTATGGTAACGGTAACCCCATTTTGTTCGAAGAAATAGGGACCGATGACGCCAAACTTTCCCACCGCGCACCAAACTGTAACCTTAGGGCTATGCAGCGGTTTTTCATGGAGTTGTCGCGGATTTTCAGCAGCCCAATACCGACAGTTTTGATTGTTGACGGCCCATTAAGGTGGAAATGGGCTTCATCACTCATTACCACCATCATGTTTTCATTCTGCTCATAAAGTGCAAGCATTTCCTGTGCAAAATTCAGTCGTTGGGGGCAATCGTTTACATTCAATTCCTGCACCATCGCTAACTTGTATGGGTGAAAATGTAATTCTTCATGCAAAATCCGTCTAACAGTACGATTGCTGATTCCGAGTGCAGCTGAATGTCTCCGAGCAGAGCGGCCTGGGCTTTGCAACATCGCTTGTCTGACCCTTTCAACGTTCTCTGGAGTACGCACAGTGCGTTGCGGCCCCTTCGGTTTTGTTTTCATTATTGAGCCTCCTGTTCGAAGATTGTTAACCCAACGTAAGATTGTGTCACGAGCGGGAACAGAGTCATTTCGATGAATGTTGAATCTGCGGCGAAACGCACGCTGAACTGCTGTCACTGACTCGCCACTCCTAACAAAATGATCATACGCGAACATGCGGTGTTCTAACGTCCACTGCTCCATGATGGCACCTGAAAGATAAAGGTGAGTGTTAGTTAAAGTTAAATGCTATGAACCCAGGAATGGAATGCTACCTACCGCACGCCCCTCCCATTCCTAATGGCCGATTACTAGCTATTCAAAAAACACTTGATTCCCGTGCCCCACCCTGTATATATACCGGGTGTCCGAGAATTATCTGTACAATTTTTGGCTGTTATTAAAAGTCAACCATGAAGTGTAGAAATTCCAGTGTTGTCCCATTTTACAGAGAAACTCATTAAGTTTTTTCTGATAAGTTTTGACAAGTTTTTTCTTTTTTGTACGCGGGTGACAGACATTGATGATTTAAAAGCAAGAATCACAGCTGCTATTGAGCGAATTGACGTGGATATGCTGCAGCGTACATGGCAACATTTGGATTATCGATTGGATGTTTTGCGAATCACTGATGGTGCACATATCGAATGTTTGTAACAACGTTACTTTAATAAAAGAAACTTGAAAATACAGATTCTAAATAATCTTGTTTAAGAATTTTACGTGCGTTATCAAGAATTTTATTAAAATATGAAATTGTACAGATAATTTTCGGACACATTGGAATTTCTAAAAAACTTGTCAAAACTTGGTATCAGAAAAAACTTAGAGATTCGCTGTAAAATGGGACAACACTGGAATTTCTATACTTCATGGTTGACTTAATAACAGCCAAAACTTGTACAGATAATTCTCGGACACCCTGTATATATATATATATATATATATATATATATATATTATATATATATATATATACACCGCTTATGGTAGTGTTACAATAAGACTTGCTTTCAATACCCTAATAAAATTTGTAGTCGCTGACCTATCTTGACCTTGAAATCATCATGCGCTGAAACTAAAGGAAAGTGCCTAAAAAATTTTGAAGTGCCGCCTTAATCTCATCGTATCTCCCTCGTGTGTGTATATATATATATATATATAATATATATATATATGGGAGGGAGAAATCTTGTAGAGTGCATGCGCGCGAACGACAACATTGGGGTAAGTGAGGTAATGTGTAACAGTTCAGAGATGTAGGAGTGTAAAGTGTTTTGAGGTAAAACTTTTGATCTCTCGGTACATCTGCTAAAAAATTGAATTTTTCTATCGGAAAAGCTTTTGTGCTGGATAGGTTAGGTTAAATTAGTTAGTACCTCGCTATTTAATGACTTAATAGAAATCCCCCCCTCCCTCCCTGTCTTCGAATCCGCAATTGGGATCTATCCCTATCGGATCGACAAGACCATAATATAGACACGGTTAAAAAACTGACAACCTAACCTAATATACAGGGTGGCCACAAAGTCCCTTTGCATGGAAAACGAGGCCGACATAGATATACTGTATTGTAATTTCACTGCAAAGGGACTTTGTGGCCATTCTGTACCTGTAGATAAAATGTAAAATCCATCAGATGTCGTAATCTTGCAAAGCTGCAACCGAAACCTTTATTACCACGTGTGTGTGTGTGTGTGTGTGTAATGAATTAAGTAGAACATTGCGTAATCTACTAATGATCTACTCCAACTCATTTGGATTCCAAGCTCAAATAGTTTTAAGCCGTTTTTAAGATTGTGAGCGAAAGTTAAACGAAACAAAATGAAATTGAAACTAAACATTATCAGTCAATTCGCAAAGGAGCGATCATGCCCTCAATATAACGGTGAACTTAAAAATTCCGTTAGAAATACACGTGTTCTTATTATTAAATAAACAAATTCAAATAAATATTATTAAATAAAAAATATATTAATAATAGCTACACGTATATTTCTAACGGTATATACTGTAGTGTGTGTGTGTGTGTCACACATTAGTTCTGTGTATTTCATAAATTACCTCGGGGAACCATTGAGATGAATCACTAATATATACAGGGTGTTCTAAAATTGCGTAGTAACCTTTTATATGAACGCAATATCTTAACAAAAATTCTGCGATGTTTGTTTCATTTGAAATAGGGCAACAATAATTGTTTTTTAGATGTTCACAGTGTCTTCCTTGAACTTAAACACATTGTTCACAATGTCCCACTACTCATCGACACTCATAAAAGTAAAGCTTAAAGGCCAAATTAAATAAAAAAGTCCAACTTCACAATTGTCATTGTAAAACCAATTTATTTTAATTAATAAAGGTTTTTCAATTATTCAGGTGATTTTAGAACACCCTGTATATAATACGCGACCCACTTCAAATGCCCAGAACTAATTGTTCAGTGTATTAATAATCGAGTTCAGAAGGGTATTTTAAAGGAATGTCGTTTGGCACGCGGAGGGTTGCTATTTTATGGGGACAAAGTTGTTTGATGGAATCGTTTAACCACCACAGCGGTTTAAGGTCATGTGAAAGAGGAGACCTACAACTTCGCGTGGAATCTGAACCATACGAGGGGTCGCTTTATAATCTGGACACAAAGGACGGTTCCCCCATTCAAACCCAACGTCTCTTAACTTCGCTGATTTACTGGGAAGAAGTGTTACAATATTGGTCACAACGTATGTTGGTTGGCGAAGTGGGATATGGAATTAGAAAAACGTACGCGCGCGAGTGCGTTCACACACACACACACACACACACACACACACACACACACACACAGTCATTTCAGCAAAACGCGTGTAACGATATTAATAATGTCGCCATGACCTCATTTAAATATGAAAAAGGATATGGTGGAAAATTGGGTTACGGTTTTATTAGATTAAATGTGAAAATGTAGCTGTTTCGTGAGGTAGCTAAATATTGTGTGACTACAAAAAATTTGGGAAACTCTTATTTTTGTATATTTCTTAATGTGGGGGGCACAGCTTTCCTCCATGAAATGGAACTGTATGTATGTATAATTGTACATGCGTAAATAACTCTACCTATATATTATTTTTTATTTTTTATTTTTTTTTGTCCCACTCCAATTATTATTATTAAAATTGTCCTTCCTGTAAATTATACATTGAGTGAAATTTAATTACATTTTTTAATTTGACCCCCCCCCCCCCCCCCCCCCCAAAACCCATCATTTACTTCACTTTCTGATTCTATTTCAAGCTAGTTCCTTTATTCATTCATGCATTTCCTAATTTAACCTAAGGCGTTTAACCTTTCTTAAGTTAACCTTGGACGGAGGCGATGTAAATTTTTGCATATTTTTATTGTTGGTAATATCGGCGAGTGTCCCCAAAATACGTTGATGGTTTACTTTGGGACCCCCCCCCCCCAAAGGCATCCCGTTTTCTATAAATATTTTAATTTGTATAGGGAAAGAAGTTAATCGCATTTCAACCAAATGTATGAACACACACACACACACTTTGGCTTCCCTAAAGAACCACATTATTTTCACACGTTCTCGCATATTCCATTCTGTATCGCGACACACACACACACCCGATTTTAAAAGCCTAATAACTCTAACCAAATCTAGTTTAACCTAACCTAGTCTAACCTTAATTATATCCCCTTTTGTCATGATAAAAGCATTTCTGAAGATCATTTACCGCGAAACAGCAGATGTCGGGATACGTACGTTCGTCTCGCGACGGCTCTGCGCGTATCCTCAAGATCGTCGCGGTTCTGTAGGTAACGCAAAAATTGTGGTGTGTAAGGTGGTGATAGGGGAGAGCCGATGTAGGGATGGACAGTAAAGATTCATGCAGTAGCCTAAGAGGCTCTGGAACTTTGGTCCAATTTGTGTAGAGCAAGAGAGAAGGTGTAGGAATGAAAGATTAAAGTATTCGAAGCGCATCAAACAGGTCTTTTTGGAAACCCAACGAAAAAAACTTGTATATCTTTCTCCTGATGAATCATGCACCCGAACCATCGCATGTCCTGCTAGTTGTCTCGGTAATAGTCGTACAATCCAAAAAAAAAATTTTAATATCGTATAACTTGGCAATGACATAACGCGCTGCAAATACATGTCACAAGGATACTTTTAAAACTACCATGGTACATCTTCATATTCCCACTTGTATAATCGATGCGTTCATAGTGTACATCTATACATACATCTACACATACATAATACATACACGAGCGGCCGTACGAGAGTAATGCCTCTTACTGTATTTACGAACTGAAAAATAACTCCTTACTTTCGTACCGACCCTCGTGTATACAGGGTGGCGCAAAAGTCGCACATCATAGGAATTTTCAGTGTTGACTATAATACTTTTCTTCTAGGTAGGGGATGGCTGCGAAATTAACAACAGACGAGAGGGTGAGCTTGGTTTGAATGTATGGAATACCAGGTATTACAAATCGATGAATCAATACAGAATTTAAATTCTATACCGATTCATCGATTTGTAATACCTGGTATTCCATACATTAAAACAAAGCTCACCCTCTCGTCTGTTGTTAAATTCGCAGCCATCCCCTACCTACTGTAGAAGAAAAAAAATATAATCAACACTGAAAATTCCTATGATGCGCGACTTTTGCGCCACTCTTGTGTATGTATATATATATATATATATATATATGTGTGTGTGTATGTATGTATATATTACTGTGGAAAGACGCGAGAGGTACACAATAATATACATATGGAAAATACTCGGTTTTGTCCCATAATCTTAGAATGGAATAGAAACAAACTGGAATGAGAGAAGAGGCAGATTTTGTACTGTCCCAACTGTTGTGGGACAGTCATGAAAATGAGGATGGGAAAATACCTTCAGAGTACGAGGCCCAAAGCTTTTTAATATCCTGATCAAAGAACCGAGAGACCTCCGGCACACCGACCTAAATAATTTCAAAAACCAGCTGGGCAGGTTCTTGTGCGAAGTCCCTGGCCAACCATTCGTGGCTAGATACGAGAACAGAAGATTGGAAAGCAATTCCCTCCTTAACCAAATCCTGCAAATGAGGCGCGATGCTGCAGAGGGGTCGAGCACAGGTCGATCCTGAACCGTCGTTCAAGCCCTCCTAAAGTGTGTGTGTGTGTGTGTAAACACCTTCAAAATATATATTATACATGGTTTGTACATGTACAGTTAGGGAAAAAAGTTCGTAAACATTCTCTCGGAAGCATGAAAAAATACAAATTGGTAATATTTTATATTTTTGGGAGGCTTTTTATTACTTATTTGGGTGTGGGGTGGGGTGACGGTACTAATTTAAATGAACCAAAAAAAATATATATCTGAATATTAATTTGCATTTAAGAAATTTGAGCTTCTATGCGAACTTTTTTCCGGAACTGTAAATATGCGTGAATGTTTGTATAGCTGCTATTAGCGTGGATGGTGTCATCATCCACGCTTTGTGTGAAGAATGCATCCCCCTCTCGTGGTCGAAACTATTATAAATAGTCAAGGACGTGTTTCTTATTTGGGGGGACGGGTTCATGGGGGCGAAAAATTTAGTATTCAAAGGATGGTTTGCATTTAAAAAAAAAAAAAAAAAAAAAAATGAAGCTAACGACCCGTGCGTAGGTTTTTCTTGTAGTTAAAACCATTGTTATTTCGTGTTTTATTTCTTTTGAAACTGGTTTTTTTAACCCTCGCCCCCCTCTTACTTACCCCCCACTGTTAATAGTTCTATATTTTATATGGAGACCTAATATTAAGTAGGTCATATATATATATATATAGTAAGTCATTGATGCGCGAATGTTATTCTTGCAGATATCCCCCAGGGTCTGATTCTACGACCTGTCTAGTTTGTGGACCCCATTACCTACTCTTTCTCCTCTTGCGAGATAGACTTTTTAAAACAATATACAGGGTGTACATAAAGTCAGGATCTATTTTTGTGAAGCACTTTGAAATTATATGGAATTCTATCGTAAAATGATAGTGGTAACATTTATTAAATAATTAAGAGTAGGATTCGACGTGACGCCCATCAGTATCCCTGCACAGCTCAAATCGTTCCGCAGCATTTCTAAACACATTCTGGAGCATTTGCGGGGTTATGTTATCTGCAGGAGTTCGTATACGTAAGTTTTCAAGACTCGTAATCTTCGTCTGATAGACGTGCGATTTGATAAAGCCCCATGCAAAGAAATCTAAAGGAGTTAAATCTGGTGATCTCGCTGGCCAAGGTCTGTTGCTTCCGCGTCCGATCCAGCGATTTGGAAAACGTCCATTTAGATAATCCTGAACAATTTTGGCATAGTGACAAGGAGCACCATGTTGATAGACGACTGTACTAACAATCCTATCCCCGTCGTCTATCAACATGATGGTGCTCCTTGTTACTATGCCAAAATTGTTCAGGATTATCTAAATGGACGTTTTCCAAATCGCTGGATCGGACGCGGAAGCAACAAAAGACCTTGGCCAGCGAGATCACCAGATTTAACTCCTTTAGATTTCTTTGCATGGGGCTTTATCAAATCGCACGTCTATCAGACGAAGATTACGAGTCTTGAAAACTTACGTATACGAACTGCTGCAGATAACATAACCCCGCAAATGCTCCAGAATGTGTTTAGAAATGCTGCGGAACGATTTGAGCTGTGCAGGGATACTGATGGGCGTCACGTCGAATCCTACTCTTAATTATTTAATAAATGTTACCACTATCATTTTACGATAGAATTCCATATAATTTCTAAGTGCTTCACAAAAATAGATCCTGACTTTATGTACACCCTGTATATATATATTTTTTTTATTTACCCCCCCCCCCCCCCCCCCCCCCCCCCCCATTTTTCGTACGCGAGCCCAGTGCTGTTTCATTATATTTGGGCACTTTTTAGTTATTTACCCACAATTCTTTTTTCTGGCAAATTTTATTTTTCTGCTATTGTAAGCATCTTTATTGCGATATAATTACAAGGTTAATTGAATGCCTGGTTAGGTCAACTGTGTATGCCCTTGACAATTGATTAGGTTAAGTTGTGATATTTTCGTTAGTTTTAATGAAAATATCACGACTGGTTCTGACTGTATGCCCTTAAATTTACAAGGACATCGTTTGATGGCTACTACAAAGGACACTATTGATTGGCTCAAGAAGCGTGGGCTATATATTCTTTTTCATTTTTTCTATTTTCTATTTTTTTCTATTTCTATTTCGCTATTTACGGCTACATACCGACTATTTTGTTTGCTAATAAATGTTTGGCTTAATATGTGAGTAAATAACGAAAAAGCGCCAGGTTTTGTAGCCTGGAGAAGTACATGGTAATTTAAAAGTCTGCCCTGATAATATTTAAGGGCGGGGGTACGATACATTTTATTTTGCTGTAGGGAGTACTTATAGGACGTAGGGGGTTTATGGTATATTGCATCAAATCCTAGGTGTATATATATATATATATATATATCCAGTCAGACCACTTTTGTACAAAATTTCATTCTTTTGTGAAATCTAGGAAATGCCAGTGCTGCTCTAAACTTACAAAAATACCACAGCCATCAAACTTTTGAGCCTCGCATTCAAAGCCAGTGAGGGGGGGGGGGGAGTTGAAGTTGCACGCAAATTCGAAGTGGTTAGTGGGCTTTTAAGTAAATGTTGAAAGTCTCGCTGGCTTTTAAGAATTGTTGAAAATCTTTTCAACGAAATTATTTACACGTTATACGAGTGTGGGTGGCACGCTAAAGAATTTTCCTACCGAATTTCTCTTTGGAGAAGTTAATTTACTTTTCATTTACAAACGCTTTCGTAACTACTTTTATTTGTGAAGTTGCATTTCTCTACTTTCTTCTTTCCTTTGGAAACTACTTTCACTCTCGGAAGAGAATTGTCGTCGTTTTGACTTTCCCTCATTTGAAAAGATATATTTACGTGACGTCATTAGAATGTTTTTCCCATAAAGATGGACTTGTGGAGTGACTTTTTTTTTTTTTTATTCTCGAGTATATTAAAGTACACTCACTCATTCACTACCGCATACGTGAGGTGCCAATAAAAATTAACTTACCAAACCTAATTTAACCTAACCTTAGTACCACCGAACCGAAAAGGGCGTAGCGAGTGTTCGGCAAGCAAATGCGAGCTTGAAGAAGAGTTTGTAAAGTCGAACGTAACTTGAACCGAATCAGGAGTAACATATTTGTTCCGACAAACAATTTCTAGATTTTCTATATAAATTTCTTTAATGTTCCGAGGTAATGAATGTGTTAACCTCGCTAAAACAAATATTACCCAACTACATCTGTAAATTATTCCGCTCTCCGAGCGCAAAGCACTCTTAAATTGAAAGTAATAAAGATTATATGCGATATTGAGAAATTGTCCTTTTTATAGGACAATTAAAGGAAAAGATTGTAGAAACCAATCGACCAGGGAAGTACTGGGGCGGGGGACGTGAGACAGGAGACAGGGAGTGCTGGAATTCCCATTTCTCCTGTCACTGTCCTCCTTAGCTGATCTTTTACCGTTTCATGTACCCTGTGAGCAGTCCAGCATGTTCTCAAACATGCTTCTCTACACATGCATGCTTAACATGCATTTTACACACTACATAATATTTTCAAAAAGAAACTGCAAAGACTTAGAGAGCCTCGGACTCCCCAGGGGAGGGGACCATAAATGGCGAGGTTGGTTCTGCTATTTCCTATTCGGGATATCATGGGCCTCTGCCCGATTCATTTTTATCTTCTGTAACATTCGTGGCCTTTCCTCAAATTTTCATCTGTTGAACACCACCTCTAAACCTCGCTTTCACTCCCTCACTGACAACTGAGGGTAACCCCTTTTCTGTATCATCATCCTTTCTCTATACTCCACTTCATTCCAAAGGTGAATGTTGTGTATATGTACGAAACGACTTAACTTTCTCTCGTATTCCCGAGCTGGAATCATCCTAATTCTACACCCTCTGGCTACAGCCTAATTGCCAATATCAAACAAAATACATATTCGTTGTTTACCTTTCTCCTAATTCTACCGACTATCCAAAATTATTTGACTACTATCGCTTTTAAAGTGGAATACATTCTACCCCACTCCTTTCACTGAAATCTCTCAGGTGATTTCAGTGTTCACCACCACCACCTTTGTGTTGTTTCCTCCTAATTCACTGACCCCCTCCCCCCCATGCTGAACTAGCTTACAACTTCTCTATCCTGAGTGACCTAGAGCAGATTGTACAACACCTTACTGTCTTTACTCTTATCCCCGATCGCCTTGTAGATAGGCCCAACATTCTGGATTTCTCACCTCTTTCTCCTCTTTACTCTGTCAAATATTTTTCTCCATTGGGCTCCTCCGACCCTAATCTAACATCTGCTTCCTGTCCTATCCCCTCCAGTTCGGCCTTTGGATACTCCCAAGAGGAGGCGCCTTTGGCACTTCGGCGCGGGCCTCGTCTGGTCCGATGAGCACATCACGGAAGTGATCCTCTTAGGCATGGAGGTGTACATTTCATATTCTATTCCTACTACTAATGCAAGAAAACCTTGGTTCAACTTCTCTGTTGGGGATAGCATTAGAACAAGCAGTCTTTCGGAAGGTATCGTCGCCGTCCAACTCGTGACTCGCTTAGATTATATTTCTGCTCGGAGTCGTGCAAAATCTGTTTTTCGACTCGTCAAAAATTCCTTCATCCGACAAAAAAAATTTTGAAACTTGTCCAGTTTTAATTATTCTTGCTCTTTCTGGCATCTAGCTAAGAACCTCTCCAACAGCTTTTCTTTCCCTCTCTTCCATTCCGACGACTGGTTCCGTTTCCTTCTCCCGATAAAGTTGCTCTTTCAAACTTTCGCCTCAAACTCAACCCTGGACAATTCCGGTGCTGTTCCTCCATTTCCTCCTCCCCCGAATTTAATCATGTCTGAAATTAGAATCGCTTTTAAAGATCTCTTTTCTGCCTTCTGTGGGCTGAACTCCAGGAAGTAGGGCAGTCCTGATGGTGTCCCTCCTGTTTTCAAGAACTGCTTCTGTCCTGACAAACCTGCCTAGGCAAACACACTCGTTTTTGCTCTTCATTTGGTTACTTTTCTTTCCTGCTGGAAGCTTGCTTTCATTTATCTTGTCTCAAAGAAGGGTGACTGCTCTCAACCCTCAAACTATCGTCCCAACTGCTTTGACTCGTCTTCCTAACGTTTTTCAATCCGTCCTTAATAACAAGATTCTTGAACACACCGCAATCTTCTTTCAGATCGTCAGTATGGGTTCTGCAAGGGACGCTCTACTGGCGATCATCTTGCATCTCTGACTCTTGGTCTCCTCCTTTCGAGACTTCGGTGAAACCTTTTCTATTATACTAGACATATCTAAAGCTTTTGATCGAGTCTGGCAAAAATATTTAATTTCTATACTGCCCTTCTTTGATTTCCATCTTTCTGTGCCTTCATCTCTAATTTCCTTTCTGGCCGATCTATATCTGCGGTTGTTTGATGGGCACTGTTCTTAAGGTATTATTAGTGGTGGTCCTCAGGGCTATGTCTTGTCACGCGCGCACTCAATTTTATCAATGATCTATCAAGTTACACTTCCTGACCTATCCACTTATATGCCGATAGCTCCACGTCGCCAGGTCTATAATCATAGGGGGGAATTCATAGATGTAGGGGGGCATATATATATATATATATATATATATATATATATATATATATATATATATATATATATATATATATATATATATATATATAAATATTAGCCTCAGCTATGGCTACACGCAATTATTCAGAATAAATTAGACGATGGCACGAGTTTAAAATTCGAACTCGCTACTCAGAATGTCGAGTATGTTATGTACAATACCTATCGATACCGCGACGAGGTTGCAGCACCAATGCGGCGCCAGATTCAAAATGTTTATGCCAACTTCTTGTGAGACCGTATTTTTCCCTCAACTTAACTTTCTATAACAGCTTCTAAGAGGTTAGGCGTGTTGTACCGGCTCCGCAAGTTCTTCACCCCCCTCTCAGTTGCTCTCTCTGTACAAGGATGTCGACCCCCCTTCCATTATATGGAGTATGCTTCTTGTGTGGGGTGGCTCAACCCACAGCTCTACTTGACTGCATAGAATCAAAGGCTTTTCGTCTCAACTTCTTCCCCCCCCCCCCCCCCCCCATCTTACTGTCTTCAATTTTTCTCTTCATTGCATTGTTGCTTCACCCACTCCCCACTCCCCACTCCCCACTCCCCTCCCACTACCCACTACCCACTCCCCACTCCCCACTCTCACTATTATAACAGATACTGTTCTTCTGAACACACTAACTGCATGCCTCCTCCTTTAAGGAGAGCACGAAGTACCAGACTTTCTACACATTTTCATTCCTTTTCTGTCTAACTCTAACGCAAGGGTTGATCGGTGTTCTCTCTCACTTTCCTCAATCGGTGAACTCTGGACCAATCTTCCTCAATCCATCTTTTCCCCTGTGTATGACCTTGTCTTTCAAACGCGGTGTGTCCAGGTATCTGGAAAATCTTGGACCTTGATTTTGGCTTTTATTTTCCTATAATGTGGCGGAGGGGGCGTTTCTGCGGGTGTTTAGTATATTCGACTGGTTTCAGAACATCTTCACAGCACCCGTGTGTGTCAAATTTATCCTTTTTTTTACTGGTACCAGTATCCAACCGCAAATACCTTTTGGTGTGTTAATTCGTAACAATATCAGATATGGAGGGAATTCAGTCAACCTTTTTATAATTTCTCACTGCAATTATTACCTTCTTGTACGTGATTTTCGAGCACGAGACTCGTCCAGGTGGGTGTAAAAGTATTCTTTTAAAAGTCTTTTATATGTCAGTGACTAAATGTGTCTCACGTCATGACCAAAGGTCAATACTCGCGAAACTTCCCAAATTTGGTTTTGTTTACCAATATTTAGCATATCATTATTGACAATCGTATAATGTTAACAGTCGCCTATAAACTGGTGAATAACTTCAAAACCCACAATTGAAAAATAATTTAGGATTAAAACTTTTCTATCACGCAAGTTTGGCTACCCTACAAAACCGCGACATTTTTTTTATTTATGGATGGCAACATTTAACCTAATATAAAGGCAATTAGCCTAACCTTTAATATATACACTTTTTTTTTTCAAAGTCAAACTATAGCGACATTAATGTCGCTGCACGCAAGTTCGTGTCGCGGTTTTGTAAGGTAGTCAAGAAGACAGTGAGTAGATAACTGGGCGGAGTGAAGTTGTGCGTGATGTGGTAATTGACGTGTTATTGGTGTCTCGTAGGAAATAACGTAGGTTAGGTAAGCCATTTTAAGTTAGGCTAGGTAGTACCTCACTATTTGGAAAATTAATAGAAATCTTGATTCGTGCCCGCAATTCTGTCCTGAATACTTAATCACGCCTTCACATTGATAACACTAACAAGGTTTACAATAAATTGTGAGGTACCCAAATAGTGAGGTACTACCTAACTTTAAATACACTTGCGTATACACACACACACACACACACACACACACACACACACGCAAATAATTTTTCTTTTTTGAAGTATGAAATTCTAAATAATCCTCCAAATTGATTCTCAAACAGGATTCAGTTTCCTTCTGAGGGAGGGAGAACCAGGATATAAAGTTTGAAGCCTTTGGAACACGAGAGTATATATTTTAAAGCAACAAAACCACATCGTCTGTAAACCTTAATCTTGTTTCAATGAGTGACTGCAACTCGTAATAACTCTTAATCCAATTACGCTGTTTTTAAGCTAATTACGCGGTTTTTAAAGTTACCCGTGGTGGTCGAACGCGACTGTAAAAAAAAAAATAACAAAAACCTTCGGCTTTTGAAAAAGATTAACGAAGTTAAAATGAATTACGTAAGTTTTTAAGGGTACTTATCACTTCTTCACGAGGTCCGGTGCTAGTCTCTCCGAGCAACTGATACAATGAACAAACCAACCAACCAACGAGATGCAAATTAAATAGACGGTAGACAGAAGTAAAATGGACACCTTTAGGTTTTCCCTAGTTTTTAATTTTATAATTTTTAAGTCAATAAACAATAAATAAATTGAATGAATATATTTAAAAAGCGTTGATTTTTCCTTTTGGCATTATGTAAAGGTGACGCACGTTCTAGCATTCCATTTATGACCTTTGACACTCGTTCTTGAAGCCAATCATGGTGTCTATTTACTTTTGTCAAAACCTCTATAGATTACGAGACTACTTGTCGCTTCTTCGCACGATATACAAATTATATATACACAGTGTTGGTCTTGCAGTATTAATATTTATACAGTTCCGAAAGAAGTTCGCTTGGAAGCAGTTTCTTAAAAGCAAAGCATAAATTAATAATTAATGGTTTTTGTTTTTGGATATGTAATCACTTAGAAAATTGACTTCTAGTCGATTTTTTTTTCCTTCCCGAAACTGTACAGTTGGTTGAAAAGGTCGTGTGTCGAAACAGTTTCGTAATAGATACTTCTCGGTAGGAAGTTTGTATAGTTTCAGACCAGTACTTCTTTAATCGACTGTAGTATTGGTCCTAGCAGTCGGGATACAATGAACCCCCATCTATATCTTATGGCAGTTTATATCCAATCTTTTCTGGTTTGAGGTACCCAAATCCCACCTGCTCTTTCATGGCATCCAGGAAGAATTCTCCCCCGCTGTTCAACATCCAGTGCCCCCCCCCCCCCCGCTCTACACCTACCGCACCCCGTTATTTCATTTGAAATTTTGTTTTATTAACTTGGTTTTCAATTTTGTTTTTATATACAATTTTGTGCAGGAAGGAGGGGCCAAGGATATTTAATGCCCCTTTAAAATGTAATGTAATGATGGGTTGTTTAACCTCCGCAACATCAAAGGCCATACAACGGAGGGGACCTCCAGCTTTACGTGGGATCCGAACCATCTGAGGGTCGCTACTAATCTGGCCGCAGAAGACGGTCACCCATCAAACTATTGCCTAAACCCAATGTAGCTTAACTTGGCACCCCAGTTGGGAAACGCCGCCTTATTGGTCAGCATATTTAGGATTTGGTAACCGCGTATTTCACCTCTTATCCTCCTTACTGTCAAACTTTTTTCTCCGTTAGACTACTCAGACGCCAATCTAACATCCGTTTCCTGTCCTATCGCTCCAATTCGGCCTTTGAACCCCCCCTCCCCCAAGAGGAGACGCCTTTGGCACTTTGGTGACACTAAATTGGAGGCCCTAAGGCAGTACTTAACTGATTTCCCGTGCAATGATAACTTGCCGGGGACCCTCCGAATGTACTGAGCGCATCGCGGAGGTGATCCTCTCGGGCATGGAGGGGTACATTCCATATTCTATTCCTACTACTAATGCAAAAAAAAAAAAAAACTTTAATTTTGCTTGTTTTAATGTTATCCGCAACAGAGGCGGCTTTCAGAAGGTACCATCGCCGTTCAACTCTTAACTCTTGCTTTGATTATATTTCTGTCTGGAATCTTGCAAAATCTGTTCTTCGACTGGTCAAAAATTCTTTCATCCGACAAAAATGTGGCAACTTATCCAGTTTTAATTATTCTTGCTCTTTCTGGCATCTAGCCAAGAACCTCTCCAACAATTTGACTACCGCTTTCCCTCCTCTTTTCCATCCCGAGCACTCCGTTGTCTTATCTTCTGACAAAGCTGAACTCTTCTCTCAAACTTTCTCCTCCACCTCGACCCTGGACGATTCCGGTGCTGTTCCTCCATCTCCTCTTCCCTCTGACTTAATTATGTCTGAAATTAGAATCTCTTCTAAAGGTGTTTTTTCTGCCCTCTGTAAAGGCCCTCTAGGAAGGCTTATGATCCTGATGGTGCCGCCCCTCCTGTTTCAAGAACTCGGCTTCTGTCCTGACAACCTGTCTCGGCAAACACACTCGTCTTTACCCTTCATCTGGTACTTTTCCTTCCTGCTGGAAATTCGATTTCATTCAGCTTGTCCCAAAGAAGAGTGACCCCTCTCAACCCCCCAACTATCGTCCAGTTGCTTTGATTTCTTGTCTTTCGAAAGTTTTTGAATCTATCCTTAATACCTTTGGTTTGCTTCCCCCCGAATTGTTCATTCTGACGAAGGTCAAGCTTTTCACTCTATCTTAGACCTACAGTTTAATGTAGAATCCGAGCCACGCCCCACCAGCAGCCCAGCGTCTTAGCCACTTGGCTACCCAGGGTACCCATTTATCTACCAACCACTTTCTTTGTGTGGAAGGATGAACAGCTGGGTTTTGCTGCGCGCCGCCTGTCGTCAGTGGGTCTCGATCCCGGGGCCAATGGGTTCGTAGTTAGCGACGCTAACCACACCACCGAGGCGCGCTAGTAATAGGAAGCTTCTTAAACACACCTACTCATAATCTTTCAAATCGTCATTATGGGTTCCGCAAGGGACGCTCTACTGGCAATCTTCTTGCATTTTTCTCTGATTCTTGGTCATCTTTCTTTCGGGATTTCGGTGAAACTTTTGCTGGTATCTTGGACATAGCAAAAACTTTTGATAGAGTCTGGCACAAATCTTTAATTTCCAAACTGCCCTCCTTTCGTTTCTACTCTTCTATCTATGTCTTTATCTCTAAGTTCCTTTTCAGCTATATAGGATAGAACTCAGAATGGTCCTCCGAGATTTTTTGATACACACATTGTGCATGGCATGGAACAAGGAACTCTTCTGGGAAAATTAAAGGATCAAATGTAGAATTCGGACCCCAGCCTTCTTTAGTTAGCTTTATAAGGCTAACTAACGAAAATGTCACGACCTAACCTAACCAATCGTTAGGTTAACTGTACGCCCTTGACGATTGGTTAGGTTAGGTCAGGTCATGATATTTTCGTTAGTTAGCCTTATAAAGCTAACTAAAGAAGGCTGGGGTCCGAATTCTACATTTGATCCAAATTAAATCCACTATATATAGTCCGAATAATTAATAGTAAATGACAAACACTATAGTTTTTTCCTTTTCATGATGTTAGCCCGACGTGGGCAACGGTTCACTCGCAAGTGGGGCCTCTCTGCGAGTGACCCGTTACCCACGTCGGGCTAACATCATGAAAAGGAAAAAACTATAGTGTTTGTCATTTATTACTTATTCGGACTACAGTAGATTTGATTTTCCCAGAAGAGTTCTTTGTTCCATACACGGTCTGTGTGTATCATGTAATATAATATATATATTATAATGTAATATATATATATTGTATAATGGGAGTAAATGTTTGTATATTTTTTAGGTATTATTGTTGCGGAAATAATTACCGGAAATGGTGAGTAATGGCAATTATTTGATACGGGGGAATATTTGCGGATGTTAATCGAATATTCTTGATAATAACAGTGACTTAGCAGGTTTTAGATACCTGTGCACAGAATAATTTCCATTCATTCTCATTCCCAATGACGGTCCACAATTGAGGATGAACAAAACGAGAAATCCACATTTAAGAATGTCATTCCCATTTGTGGGAAAGGCGCCAAATGAAAATGAGTAATATTTATTAACCAATCAGAACTTAGACCAAAAGTGTTAAAATTCGTGTATGGGAATGACAATGAATGTCTTTGAATGGGAATAAATTCATTTGAGAATTTCTCCCTCTGAGATTCTCATCACTTCCCGTTTTCCCACTCTTGCGTGATAAATGAAATGGGAATCACATTTGAGGCAGGTCATACCCGTGGACCTTAATTGTCGAATATCATCACGTACAATGAATTCATTACCTTTCACTCAGCCATTCATATTCGTGATTCACAAATGAGAATGTACAAAAGTGAAAAATTCTCATTTGAGAAAAGTGTTCCTCGATTTCGGAAGTAGTCGCTACATTCCCATTCGCGGCAAACGGCGCTGAGTGGGTACGTTAATATTTCCTAATTTATTTTAACCAATCGGAACCTGTTTAATATTTCCTAATTTATTTTAACCAATCAGAGCCTGTTTAATATTTCCTAATTTATTTTAACAAAATCAGAGCCAAACCAATCATAACCTAATCTAACCCGGACCAAAGTGGGAAAGGCCTTGAATGGCATGAATTGGGAATAGACAGATTTGAAAATGTTTCGTTCGAAATTCTCACTTTCTCATTTCTTGGGCGCGGAATTGAATGAAAATGACGGTTAGTGAGAGTTAAACCCACAGCGTGTGTATTGATTATTTATACAGAGTTTTTTCTGTAACCATCTTTTTTGTTTGTGGGGTTGGGGGTGGGATTCGACCTAGGGGAAGAATGAGATGGGGGGGAGTCGGGAGGGGGGGGTAGGGTAAGAAGGAAATACTTGCTTTTAAGAGTGTAATCTCCTTGATGGTTCCGAGATTAAGACGTGATTTATTGTCTTTAAGCTTCTTATAAATTTTATTTGAGCCAAAATCAATCGAGTATGATTTAATGTGTAAAACACACACACACACACACACACACACACACACACACACACCTAAAACAATTTTTTATTAAGATTAAAAATTTGTAATTGTTTCCCCTTCAAAGTAAATGAAAACGTCACTTGCTTAAATATACTAAACAGTTTTACTGCCGTAGTCTGACTATTGAAGGTTTATCAGTCATGCTCACACACTTTGAGACTGAAACAAAATTTGTAAACACTTCCTATTTGTTAAGCAACTGAGCCTATCTGTGCCCGGCTAGGTTAATTCAGGTTTGAAGTGAAAAGAGAGTACTATTTTTCTGTGTATGGCTCAAGCCTCGGGAAATAAGTTCTTGCATAGAGTTTTTCTAAACACTTGCAAAATTTTAAATTTAGATCAAAGAATGCTGCACCGTACATATTTGGTTGCACAATTATTGGGTACTTAATACCCATTGTTTCTAAGTAAAAAGAGAAACGATTTGGGCGGGGGGCGCGGTTAGTTGCATAACACGCAACAATTACTCAGAAGGCATAAATGAAATGAAAGGGTTTATTGGCAGACTGTAGTCCATATGACAAATAATATTAATACAATGACAGTTCATATACTAAGGATAGAAATATATACAATTGATTAGAAATAATACTGCACTGTCGAAGTTAAGTGGAACTACAGACAGACGTTTTCGTACCAAGAAGTCCATAGCTTAGGCCTTAGAGCAGGTGTGGGGAACCCTTGGCACGCGTGCCAAACGTGGCACGCCAACGACTTTTTTCCGGCACGCGATTCCCCGGGCTCACCTTAAAAAAAAAATAAATAAATATCCAAATTCTTCGCTAAGTTTTATATTTTAACTTAATGTTTTCTGCTAAAAAATGGTAAAGATTAACTTGTTTAATATATTATGTAGGTAAAATAACATTTTATTTTCTCTGTAATTTTTATGTATTATTCATAAGGGATTAAGAATCGATAAAAGAATATCTTTAATTTTATTTTCTTTCATTGTGCTTTAGTCAAGTAAAACGATTATGAAATTGGGCACTGTAATGTATTGGGAAAACTTGAAAAAACTTATGGCTGATTGATCTGATATATAAAAAACAAAAAAAAAATCGGAATTATTGTTTACTCTTTTGCTGATGTTAAAAATTGCGTTTTTAAATTGTGTGGCTGTATATGGCAGCTATAATTACACTTAAAGGCTAATAAAAAAATATCCACGTTATCAACAGGGTAGAACGACCTTCAAGTAAAAATTCCGTCACTAAATTTTACATTTATTCAATCTTACATGACTTACAATAATCACACTTACAATATTCTTTGATTTTACCGCTCCAGTGTAATTTTTGATTATTTGAAAAGGTTCTCCCAATACTTAAAAGGCACCAAATAATATGATGATCCCCAAAATTTCGGTTGGCACGTGAGAAAACTTTGCATCAAAGATTTGACGATTTTGGCATGCTCACTTAAAAAGGTTGCCCACCCCTGCCTTAGAGTATAAATGGCAGGACTCATGGATAGCTTGGATGATCGGGTTGGTTGATTTTTTAATTCTTTGCATTAGACTGTGTTGAGCACGTCTTGTTACCTCCGGGAAGCTCGGAACATTGCGGGTAGCAAACATTTGCGAAGCTGAGCATCTCGGGGGGGTAATTTATGTAAGAGTCTAAAAGACCTGTTTTACAGCAAATTTAGGGTTCTGCCAGAACCGTTTTTATAATTCACCCAGGGTTGCTGTCCGTACATATTACTGCAGAAAGTACGAAAGTGTTTCTTTAGCTTCACTTTTACATAATCGAAAGTTCCTTATGGTCATATTCGCTTTGGCACACAGGCTTCTATATTTTCTTCTTATCCGCGTCATCACCCAAGAACTAGTAATAGTTTGACCCAAATACGTAAACTCTTGTACTTCCTCAATTACTTCACCATTCATTTTAAACCTTATATCAGCTGGCTGATTACTGCTTTTAGGATGAAATTGCATAACCTTAGTTTTTGTAGCATTAAAAAGAATATGTTTCTGCGAATACACTTCGCAGACGTTTAGTAGCCGATCCAGACTTTTAACAGGGACTTATTAACACCATATCATCGGCATAAACTAAGTTATTTATCCTTGTGTTATCTATACAACATCCCACTGTTACCTCATTAAGTGAAGCAATTAATCCGTCAATATACACAATAAACAGCATAAGGGAGAGCAAGGAGCCTTGTCTCACCCAGCAAGAGAAGCCAAAACACTCGGATAGTACATTGCCCCACCTAACAGTGAAAGATTGGTGGGAATACCAAAATTTCAATAAATTTAATCAGAGCTGGGCACTTCCGCAAACCGCAAATTCCGCAATTGCGAAAGATGTTTTTCGTTTGCGGATTTGCGTTTGCGGCAGTCATCGCAAATTAGTGAATTTGCGTTTGCGGAAGTGATTTTGAGTTTGCGGATTTGCAATCGCAAATCCGCAAACTCAAAATCACTTACACTTACAAAATTCGTTACATTTTGGCGAAAAATGTAACGGAATCATATTTTAATTTAGATGAACAGAATATCTTTTAAAGGATTAATATGTTAATTTATACAGACAGAATGATAATCTTTAAATTTTAACATAAATTTATTTTCTCGTGGAAACACTTTTCCACACATGGGAACCTTCCTGTCTTCTAGTTTTGCAAATAAAATATTGTGGTTCACCCTATCATATGCCTTACTTATATCAAGGAAACAGCCATAAATAGTTGAATTACAGTCAATGTATTTAGATATTGTTTCTTTAAGTACATAAGATACTCAGGTCAGTTGAGTGGGACCTTTTTAAAGCCAAACTGATTAGATGTTCATAGGAAATCATTTAATCGGAGTAACAAAAGTTTTTCTAGTAGTTTCGAGAAGCAGGAAGCGACAGCAATAGGCCTGTAATTATTGCTGGACAGAATGTCTCCATACTTATTTTTGACCAGGGGCAAGATATATACCCTCATGAACTCTGTAGGGATATAGCTATGAGCAAGCATGGCTGATAGGAGCAATGATATATGCAGAAATACTAAGTCATTTGCATATTTTAAGTGCTCATTCGATAAGTCATCTACCCCTGACGCAGAACCAGTCTTTAACTCTTTAATTAACCTCTTCAGAAAATGATATCAAAGTATTTTCCCTTGTCCCTCCCACAATCGTTTCGCTGCAATCTATCTTAAGATTATCCCTACTCACACTGTTAAAAATGTTAGAGTAGTGGTTTTTTCACAGCTTTGCAATTTCATCTTCTCCCGACACCCCATCGATTGTCGGAGGGAGGACATTTTTGACACCCGTTTGATTCTTAACAAATTTCCACAATTTATCGTTATTTATGCGAGCTTCACAGGCTTTTGATGCTCGAATAGACTCTTCTTCCTGTTTACATCGCCTTATGGCCGCCTTATACTGACCCCGACTTCTACACATATTCATGTATACTGGTCCTAATCTGGGTCTACCATGAAAGCACCACAAATCATAGGCGTCTTTCGATTCCCTCTTGAGGGGGGCAATAAAATCATTCCATCGAGGAATAATCTTAGTATGATAGTTGTAAGATTTAATCAGGGGGGCTTCCTGCTTCTCTTAACAGGGATATTATCTTACTATAATACCCATCTATGAGTTTACAGTGAGAATCATTTGAGCAAGGATTATTACAGGCAAGGTGCAAAATTTCTAAATTATTAAAGGTGACTTGTTCTGTCTTTTTATTCTATTCTCTGCTGCATATTAACATTGGACCAATCGACGCCATTATTCTTACCTATTGAGTTCTTGTTAAGTCGTGTTGCGCATAAATTGGTAACGTTAATTAATATTTCTAATGGTCTATGATCAAAAAGAAGGAAATCATGCAGAATATGAACTGTAACAATTCGATCCTTTAGATTATTACTAGCGAGACAATGATCAATCCACCTGGTGGTACCACTCGTATCACTAACGTATGTAAAATTACCACTGGCTACCCCTAATACATCTACATCACTTATACTTAAATTGGCCGACTCGCACATGTTACCCAATTCTACAAAGAATTCAGAGTTCACATGTGCGTTAAAGTCCATCATTATTATACAGTGAGAATATTTGGGGTTATCTGATAATGACTTAATTTTGTACAGCAAATCAATGTATTCATCTAGAGTACTGCCGTTGTTATATGGTAAATAGCAGTTTACAATTAATATGCAATCATTGTTCACTTGTAATTCAATGCCTAACAACCTTACATTATCGCTTGTTAAAAATTTTGTTTTGACAAATTTTTCCTGATTAAGAAAGCAATACCACCGAAAGGCCTACCGTACATTAATTCATCTGACAAGTCTACTGCTGATGACGCATGGTACATGAAGTTATCATGGATGGTAGAGAGGAATTTTAGCTCTTGCTTCGGTAGCCAGTGCGCCTGCAGGAGTATCAAATCTGCACTGTCGCAGATTTTATGAACATCTGCAGTTAAATTCCTCACTGACCTTACATTATATGAGACTATTTTCAACAAGTTATCCGCTATGACTGATAAAGAATTTATTATTAGTAAGATTATTATTGTTATACACAGTACAACTTTCAGGTATTACCATTAGGGCGCCTATTATTATTATTATTATTATTATTATTATTATTATTATTATTATTATTATTTTGCCTGTTATCAAATCTCGTGGAAAAGTGAATAAACTCCTTAACAATAATACCGTCTGGCCATTGACTCATATTATACGGGTTGAAATGCTCATTTACACCTTTAATTATTACTTTAAGAGTTATAATACGGAGATTTCGTGTTTAGTTTATTAACTATCAATATACTGTGTTCACCAATGATTTCTTCCATGTGTCGAATATCGTTTGCCTCGTTCGAGAGCTGAATTCGCGACACAAATAGGGTAAGATTCTCCATCGGTGGCCTCGCCGCGGAGACCGGTTGAGGAAACCTTCGGGAAGGGCGCCTGTTAAGTTACCCACCCGTCCTGCTCCCTCGATCCCCCTGAGGCAGGGTTCGCTTGCCTCGGGGATGGGTGGCACAACCTTTGGGGGATAGGAGGCCCCTCCCTTACTCTGTGGCTTGGTGAGGGTCTGTTAGCGGTGTTTATAACCTGACGGCCGCGCGTGCCTCTCTTTCTTCGGTGGGAGGGGGTGGGGAAACTGCGCACCGAGCGAGGCGTAATCGAACACCTCTCCTCTGCAGTGGGAGGCAGGGATGAGGGCAATGATGCCTCGACTCTCGGCATTGGACCGTCCCTGTTCCTCATTGTGAGATCGGGAGCAGGGGTCCTTTCCTGAACGGGAGGGGGGTTGACCGCTACCCCTGCATGCTGCCTTTCCACCCCACCTTCAAGGGGGGAGTTGGAGGCGGGGATTTCGTTTCCCTCGCTGCCCGACGCGCTTCTTGGAGATCTGGCTTGCTGAACTACTACTACCGAGTAACTGGGCTTTGGGAGGAGCGTCTCTTTCAACGCATCTAACTCTGACCGGAACTGTTCTATCGAAATCGTGTTTTTCTGATTTGACACCACGTGTTGGTGTTTCAATTCAACTATCGACTTTTGTACCTCATTATACTGTTTGAGGACCACCGAGACGTTTACGTCACCCATAGAGATTACTGGTATTCTATGGAAGTTAGTAACTTGAAAGGTAGTGAGAGAAGTCCATATTTAAGAAAAGTTTCTTTGAGAATGAATGTTGCTCCCATTCTCGTACCCGTGAAAACCGCCAAATAAGGCTTAACATTAACATTAACACTAACTTAACGTGGACCGAAGTGGGAAAGCCATGGACGAGAATGAGAGTGACACGAAATGGTAATAGATCAATTTGAGAATTTCCTCCTCCTGAGATTCTCTCTCTCTCTCTCTCTCTCTCTCTCTCTCTCTCTCTCTCTCTCTCTCTCTCTCTCTCTCTCTTTCTGATCCACGGCTTTTCCAATTTGGTCCAGTTAGGCTAGTTTAGGCTAATGTTAGGTTAAATTAAATTGGGTTAGCAAATATTAGACCTTCCCATTTGGCACCTTTGCCGCAAATGGGAATGACATTAAATGGGCAATAATCGAATGAAATGGGAATCACATTGTGGGGATCATACCATACCAATTAATTAAATTACTGTAATAAGTAATCCAACTTATTAAAATCTTAGACTGATATGTAGTTTCGTGGCCACCTCGTTTTTGGCGAAATCGAAATCGGTCTGAAACCACGCCCATTTCATACATCGGGCTAATGAGGGTGAAACTGTCCTGGTTAGGTGGTCGTTCTAGGTTAGCAAGTTCCCGTTACACCTGCTTTGGCTAGTCGGGGCGCAATGGACTGTAGCAAACATTTTTTTTCAAGTTATTAATTAAAAAAGTTTGACGCAGCTTCAAATTATCTTTCATGGAGCTGTGTACCAATTAGAAGGAAGAGGGATGGTGAGGTGTACTAATTTGTTAGATTATCCCACGGGGAAGAGGGGATCCCAACTGAAAAAGTTTTTAACGTAATTAACTTTTTTATACGAATTGTCGGTTCCTTTCGCGAATTTCGACTTTTCGACAATCGTAAAATGTTAAAATACGAAACTTCTTTTTTTCAATTGAAACTGAAAAAAAATGAGGGATAAAGGACACTTGATGAACTCCTCCTTCAGTAAAAAATTCAAAACTATTTTCATTTTACTTAATTCGATCGCGCTTTTGAGATTGGTTGCAAATGTTTTCGCGCCTCCCGACACCCAACTTTCCCTAATGATTATTTGTATTCCCCCTCCGCCTTTTAATGAGGGCGCACACCATAGTTTGCGTACCATTGGCTTAGTGATAGTGTTAAACTGGAAATTTAAAGATCCTGGGTTGGAGTCTCGCCCCCAGACTTCAGATTTGAGCGATTAAGACGCTTCTCAGTCTTTCGTTGGTTAGGTAAAATAGTTTGGATCCCACGTAAAGCTGTAGGTCCCCTCTGTCGTATGACTTTTATACTGTAGATATTACGAAGGAGGTTAAACAACCTAAATAATAATTTAATGAAAAATATGAGCCCCTCCTTGGAAGAAGTGACTAAGCGACGAAAGTAGAGAACGTCAGAAAACGTTGTTGAAGTTAGTGCTAGTTAAAGTTAAAAAGTTATGGCACTTTCAAATTTGTACAACTTTAACTGCGTTTTCTGGCATTCTTTTACTTCTGTCGCTTAGCCACTTCTTCCTCAGAGGGCCTCGTATTGTTGTAAGGAAAAATATGAAAGTATTTTTTTTCCCGCAGGCGGTGAAGCAAAGATTTACTTCGGACAGCGGATTGGTAAACTATCGGAATTGCAACACTTGGTCAAGGGAGATGTTTACGCCGTGGACTCGAGGACGATTCACATCAAAGGATTTTCGTATGACGGAACCGCCCCTGGTTAGTCTTTTTTTTTTTTTGGTTCGAATCCTCTGCGTTTTCAATTCGAGTTGGAACTGCCGCTTATTCTGCTAATGCCCGGGCTCAGGAGAGACTCGTCGGAGTTTACCCACCTTTCTCTTGCGTAGAAATGGGGATTTTATACATGAGTTTTGTTTATACAGG
The DNA here is from genome assembly GCA_023014485.1 of Bathynomus jamesi. Lineage (NCBI taxonomy): Eukaryota > Metazoa > Arthropoda > Malacostraca > Isopoda > Cirolanidae > Bathynomus > Bathynomus jamesi. The sequence goes on from JAJOZX010005135.1 coordinate 177,321, forward strand.
ATGTCTCAAAAGCCCCAATCTATTTCTTGTAAGGAATGAACAAGTAGAAGATCGAGAATTTTGGTACACACCCTCCTTTAAAAGCTTAAGTGAAGCATACAGTACAATACCCTTAAGTCATTTGTACTTTTTGGACCTACAGTATATTGATTTCGTCGACAAGACCAAAACATCGACACTCGAGAAACCTAGCGTAACCTAACCAATCTGAATTTAGCATAACTTAACCTAATTTAATAACTTGTCGATGGAATGTCAAGTCCATCAGATGCAGTAACGCCGTACATTTTGACTTGATAATGGCACAGGGTTGTATCGAAATGTTGCAAGTTTTCATTTCGTTTTTAACTAGATATAGCAACGGCATTGCTGACAATTAAGTTAGGATGGTAAAATTATGGCAGATGTCGTGTGGATATTTGTTGGTAAATTCGATACGGACCACAATGAGAAATGTACTCGTATACAGGGTGTCCCAAAAAAAAAAACTTTAGCATCATGCTATAAAGAGTATATAGTTTTTTTGGGACACCCTGTATATACATCACTGTTTCTTCGCTCAGTTCAAAGTAGGTTAATGTAATTAAATAGTGTAATTCCCCTTGGGTATCGATGTTTCGGATACCCATAGGTATTTGTAGATAAGTGCAAATATATATAGATAAATATACAGGGTGTCCCATAAGTCCGGTCTTGTAGGAAAAATTATTTTAAATTTACAAAAATAATAAATTAGAACTAAAACGTGTTAAAATTGATCTCTTGTTTTGAGACCTTTTTTTTTTTTTTTTTGTTGCAGGTAGAATAACGCAATGGCTGTCTTTGACTAAGGCCAAAAACATGCAAAAGAACAACTTCCGCCTTTTCCCCACGAGTGCAACTTCCTTCCATATTAACCACTGCGTGTTATTCTACCTCCCAAAAATACATCAATTCCAACATATTTTTTTTTAGTTCCAATGTACTAATTTTGTAAATTTAAAATAATTTTTCCTACGAAACCGGACTTATAGGACACCATGGATATGGAACTATAGGCGTCTCTTGGGGTTGTGGCATTCTTGCGGGCGTTCGCCCTTCGCCTCTCATAACTTCATTAAAAGAAAATTTAAAATGATATTTCCTACGGTAAAAATAGTTCCTTATTAAGCTTCCTTTAAGAACAACTGAGGAATAATGATGATGATTAATGATGATGATCTACAGAAGCTAAGGCTAACAAAGACCCTAAGATCCACTCTAAGGTTAGCTCGAGAGAAAGGAAAGAGGAGGGGGTTAAAAAAGGAGAACAAGGGGTTAAGTAAGTAGCAAAACCTATCATTCGTGGGCTAACATTCATTCAGAAAAAGAGTGTGACTCCCCATCATCCGCCGGCCACTGCCGACAAGTCGGAAAAATAGTCGAAGAGAATAGGAGAGGGGTGAAAGATGAAAAGAAGTAAAATAAGAACGCTTACAAACCATGCAAACAGTCTCAACTCGCTGTCATACCATGCAAACTACAGACATGCAGGTAAAGAGGATTAAAAAAAAAAAAGTAGGTAGAGTATAACAAAGTGGGTTAGTTTACTCTACGCGCCACATCTACGTTCGTGTTAGTCTAATTTTTTTTTTAATAATTTTATTGCTGGCATCACACGCTGGCATCACGCTGGCATTGATAGTCAACAGACTCATTCTCGACCACCACCCCCAGAGCTCCTGTTGCTAATCGTTTTAAACAACGTTAATATTTTTAAAATGTCTATCTAAACGGTTCTTAAACATTAACGCTGGTAGAGTTAACGACTGACGCGGGAAGATTATTTAATTTATTAATTACTTTAAACGTAGAGGTTTTTAGCGATATTAGTGATGAAACGTCTGCCACGCAACTTAAATCCGTTATTACGAGTATTGCTATTATCGAAAGTGAACAGTTTGTCAAAATTTACGTTATCGATATTAACGATTTTGAAAACTTCAATAAGCTTCCCCCTTAATCTCCTAGTTTCGAGTGAATGCAAGTCTAACTCTTCAATCCTATATTCATAAGGCTTGTTGCGCAATGAGTGAATTAGTTTGGTGGCACGACGTTGAACCCTTTCTAACCTATCAATATCCTCTCGCAAATATGGGCACCAAAACTGAACGGCATATTCTAAATGAGGCCTGACTAGGGACCTTGCCGCCTATTTTAGTATCGTGCGCGAATTTTGACACGTTACTAGTCAATCCTATATCTATGTCGTTAATGTAAATTAAGAATAGCAATGGGCCTAACTGAACCATGTCGGACACCGCTACCTACATCCAACCACCCCTATTCACTACCATTAACAACGACCTTCTGTCTCCTAGCACGAAGCCATTCCTCTAACCAGTTAGCTACCTGACCGCGTATACGGTGCGCTTTAACCTTCTCAATTAACCTTCTCAATTAATCTTCTCTGCGGAACTGTATCGAACGCCTTTTTAAAATCTAAATAAATAACGTCAGCCGCTCTATGCCTATCGTATTCGCACATTATTTCGTTATAAAATTCTAACAAATTAGTTAAACAAGATCTATGGCGTCGAAACCCATGCTGACTACTATTAATCAAATCTCTACACACTAAGTGATCGATGATACGATCCCTAACTACGGATTCCAAAAGTTTACCGACAATTGACGTTAAGCTAATGGGCCTATAATTGCTAGGTACTGTGCGGTCGCCTTTTTTAAAAATAGGCGTGACGTTAGCTAATTTGAAGTGTTCAGGAATAATCCCCGTTTCGAGTGACTGATTAAAAATCTTCGTTAAGGTCCCTACGATAACGTCTTTCAAATCTTTCAAATGTCTGGGATAAAAAGCGTCAGGGCCTGGAGCCTTGCTAACTTTTAGCCTATCGATATAATGCGCAATCTCAGCCTCGTAAACAGTTACTTCATCCAAAATAGTCTCGCTACTAAATGGAACGATATCGTCCACGTCGGGGACATTATTTACCTCTTCTACGCTAAAAACTGTCACAAAGTTATTGAAAATACCCGCCATCACCTGAGCGTCAGAAGCCAAAGCACCATTAACATCCACTAGAGGGCCTATGTTATCTTTTATCGGCTTAGATTACACTGGGTAACAAAATTTGAAAAATGTTCTGTTTATTGTCATTTTTCTGTCGTTTCTTAATGATTTCGGGGCGCTGATTCCAAAAATGATATTGGTTTTGCTCTATCACCAACCGTTTCAAAAATATACGTTCTGGTGGACGTGGTATTGGAAGACCTTCGCCATGTGGTACAGGAGCTATGGACGACGCTATGCTTGGATACTGAAGAGTCTGCCTTTTAACTTTCCTGTACTTAGAAACATCTACCATGCAGTAGTAGCAATCGTCGTGGTGGCTCTTTGGTTCTCTCCATATTCTGGGTACCGCAAAAGGCACTGCCTTGCGTACTCCTCGCAGCCACCCTTCAAATGTGGAGCGGCAGCTTCCACAGATCACATCGGGTGCCCAGGGCTTATCTTGGTCACTCATAGGCATACCAAAATAGAGCCGATACGCGATCCAGAACTTGGTGCCTTTCACAATCTTGTGCGATACTTGCTTGGGGCCTATGTAATACCCACAAACGTAGCATAATATATTCGGCGAGTGTTTACGAGCTCTAGTTGCCATTCTCTTTACCAAATTGTACTACATTAATCATAACCTGCAGATATAGAGAGAAGAGTTATTAAATCTGCAACAGATTACAGATTCTAGAAAAAAGATGTATTCACAACACTGAAATAATGTTCGCAATAAAAAAGGGTCGATAACGCTTAAATCGTCAGCACAGAGAAGCACAGAAACACACTACCTCAGTGCTGGTAACCATCAGACAAACAACCTGCTTTCTTTGTGTGCTCACACTTACTGACTTCTCAGTCTCTGCGCTCTTCTTTATATAGCACAGTGGAAGTTTCCGGCAATTTCCAGAGCAAGAAACTGTCAACGAACATCCGGATTGTTCTCAACAATTCCTGATTATTCTGATATTGCTGCGTCCATAATAACATTATACTGGTAAAACATGAAAAATGGATTATTTCTGAAACCATTGATGATACACACAAACTAAGGCCAGATTTGGACTCAGCGCCCACAAATGCATATAAAAACATAAAATTCTATATAAACAGAATCAGTGTTACACAGTGTTATTGACGTATTCAAAACTTTTTTGGATTGTTTACTATCTGCAGCTATAAGTATCTCTAAATTACGCTTAGCATTCCTAACTAATCTTTTAATCTGACGTCTAAGCTCGATATATCTATTAAAGTTAGCTGCCGTGCCATTGCGCTTGTTAAGTCTATACGCTCTGTTACGCTCGTTTATGAACTCGCCTATTTCCCTAGTCCACCACTTTGGCCTACCATGATTTCTAGCGCGCTTGGGCCTACTAGGAATAAACTCTTCAATATTCATAAAACTTTCTTTAAACGCCTACAAATGCAGATTTCCTACAAATGCAGATTTGTCATTACCCATAAATAAGTTATCCCAGTCCACTACTCTCATCCTATCCGCAAAACTATCAAAATTGGCCCTACGAAAATCAAGGACTTCTGTTACGTTACTATCCTTAGTGTTTTCTATCAATAACTTAAACCTAAGAATTTGAAATTCACTACATCCTAAAGTCTCTCCTACTTCTAAACCTTCGACTATATTTTCGCCGTTCGTCATCACAAAATCTAAAATAATAATGATAATCCGAGAAAATATATTGAAGTAATAAATTTTAAAAATATTTCTGAACGTGAAATTGAATTGACCTTTATTAAAAATGTAATTGTAAACACGAGAAGCCAAAAATATATTGACAAGGTTAGACTCGTTTCATGATGCATTCATTTTTAATGCTTTTTTTTTTTTTTTTTTTTAAAACAAACCATGCTTAAAGTTTAAAGTTGGTTGGTTGGTTCGTGGAATTCTTTATACCGTTTAGTAGTGACCTTCGACCACGAGAGGAGCTGGGGGCCGTGGGGGAGTGCGGCGGGGAGAAGCCACGGGAAAGGGTGGTCATTGTCACTCATCGAGAGACTAGTTATTTGTATATATTCAATTCGTGTTACGTAGTTATATATACGTTTGGATCGTGTATAATTATATATATTTATTGTCATAAGGACACACTGTATTTACAAAACAGTGGTCTACTTTTATTTTGGTAAATTTATACTAAATATTTGCCTGTGTATTTTTAGCAACGGTCTTGAAAACTTAGTGAGACATTTAAATCATTAGTAATTTAAAAAATACCTTAATCGTCGATATTACGTCATAACGGGTCGAATATATTTTCTAACCACTTGCCCAAGCTGTCAAACTCCTGATGGTAAAACGGCGTGGGGAATAATTTTGATAAGCTAAACTGTATAGAGAACTACATAGTGTGTAACTAAGATACTAGACACATTATCGTTTACAAGCATGTACATTGTACACTAATGAGTTTATAGAGTATAGTGTCCATAAGTTTACAAATTCAATTGAATTTGTAAACGTAATTTATGAACACCCTGTATTAAAATGCCAGCGTCCTTAGCTTAGTAACACTTTTTTTCCATACGCCAAATAGACACTGAGGTCGGGAGTTCGAATCCCCATGATGCTAGTAATGCTGATAATATTAAGCGTAATAAGCCGTATTAGTCGGCCTGAGCGCTGTGGTGGATTTTGGCTCGTCCCACTGATTATTACAAAAAAAAAAAAAAAAAAAAAAACGCGGAAAATTCTAAAAAAAAATTTACTCCTTGTCCCGCGCCCCAAAACACCCAAAAAAAAAAATTGGTATTTTTTCTTTAATGCATATTTTTCTCGGAGATTTGTTTTCCGCAACTTGAACACGGAATATCATAGAATGTGATTTTATATTGTTACAGCTGAGAAATTATTATTGCAACATACTGTACGCGTGTCTACTGTGGTTAATCCTTCGTGTCACTTGTTCCAAGGGCAGTATGAATTCCCCCACCCCCCCTATCATAAGCTTTCATAAAAATTTCTTTCCATTCCCCCTCCAATAGATGCCTTCTTCTACACTGGTAAATCCGGCAAGGCACCTGATGATCGAGGAATTATCATCCCGGACGAGAATGGGAGGTGAGCATGTCATATGATCAGGTCAAGGGCCACGAGCGCACGATATTGTGCCCATCTTTCAAACATTTCAGTCTTCTTTTGAAATGGCTCGAGTTTCCATTAATCAAAACGTGGCGTGCGTGCATGCGTGCGCACTTTAGGATCGACTTTAAAAAAAAAAGCCGGAGACCAACTGAAAATTTACAAAAAATTTTGTAATTGTCCACAATTACCAATTACGCACGCACGCACGCACGCACGCACCTTTTCCGAATCTACCCTTTGACAAGTGTAAATCTAATATCACGCAAACCCATTAAAAGTTCTAATGAACCCCCTTTCGGGTGTTACCTCGTCGCTAGTGTTGTAAATTATATAGAAGGGAAATAAACCTTACTTTATTTTAAGACTTTATACAACCCCTAAAAAAGGGGTCTATATTTCGTTGGAATGAAGTATATTAAAAATTAAAATGAAAGAACAGAATGCGATTCCCATCTCATTCTTGGCTCACGAGTGAGACTATCCACAAAGGCAATTCCCAAATAGATCCATTCGCTTTGTATACAGCTTTCCCACTTTCGTCCAAGATAGATTGGATTAGATAGGCTTGGCTAAAATTAAGTTCAGTTAACCCTTAAACCTTACCCGTGTACTGGTGTACCCAGTCCCCCGGGTATTGCTAGTGTAACTTTTATAATTGGTAGGGATTAAGGGATAAATTAGTAAATATGCATTTTCGTTTGGCACTTTTACCACCAGACTCGGCTGCACAGCCTAAACTCTCTTACAGAAACTTTTAACCACAAATGCGAATAGGAGTGACATTTATCATTTTGTGCCTTCTCAATTGCGTATCACCAATGGGAGTGGGAATATCATCGAGTGGAAATTAATCTTTTTCCCCCCTCGCAGTAAAGAACCATTGGGAGCCTACAATAACAAGGACGTAACTCTCACTCTTCCTGACAGTCTTACCCTCAAGGACATTGCTTGGATTTCGATCTGGTGTAGGGCCTTCACGGTAAGAAGTTCGCTTTTAGGCCTAATCAAAGCCTACCAATATAGCGAGTCAGACTACGCTTCTAGATATCTAGGAAAAGACAGTGGGACCATAAATTTACAAAAAAAACAGCCATCGAAATTTTTGAGCTTCGCATCCAAAGCCGGTGGGACCAAATTTGTGAAGCTGCACTCAAAATCTAAGTGGCTCGTGAGCTTAAAGCCTTAAATGTTAAGGTTTCGGTGGCTGAAAATTCTGTTCAAAATAGTTTATTAAATTGTTACAATGCAATCCCATTAGATATAAGTAGGCTTTGGCCAAATCGGCAATGTCGGTTGCGTTTGTTAAAAAATTTCGGACCAACGACTTAGTTTCAAGTGCTGCGAACCGTAGTACAAGAATTATTTACTTGTAGGCCTAATATGATTTTCATCGCAGTACAGTACATCTTCTGACATTGTATTCAGTATTACTGGTTTTAGGCAACTCTTTAGTTGGTTTATACTAGTTTATATATTTCCCATTTACAATTATTATTTGAGAGATTACTTTAGAAGTGTTGAATTTTATAGATTGACTTCGGTCATTTGATGGTTCCCAAAAACTTCGACTACCCACGCCCTCAGAAAATTGATGGTTTACCCACATTTGAACACGGAGTTTCCTCTGATAAAATTGTCGTTGTGGATGCTCAGACTTTCCTTATACCCAACTTTAATTATGATGGTTCAGCCCCTGGTAAGTGTTTAGGGTTAAGTTGGAGGACTTGAAGTTTACGTTTGCTTGTTTTGGTGTTCAGTAAAATTCATAAAGTTCAAGAATTGTTAAAATGCTATAAAAAAAGTGCTCTTGCGTATGTGCTTCTGTATAATTAATCTTACACCGAAAAGACGTTCATTTAAGGATTACTGACACTTCCAAAATTGATTTCATGCTCATGGTTCATCCGTTACTCCAAATACTCGCTACAAAGTAGTCTAAGGTGCGAAGAACGGGCTTTTCACAAGAATATATTTTTAATTTCTTGTATGCATGTAGTGACGTCACGAAGGGGTGTGACCTATTGACTTGGTTCCATCCAGAACTTCTCACTCCTTGAACGATTTCCTCAGATGCGTTCTTTTGGGTTGGCAAAGGAAGTAAGCCCGATCCATCCGGCACGAGAGTTCCGGATGAAAATGGTTCTTTAAAACCTCTGAAGAAGTATAGTGAAAAAACTATTGTAATTACTCTTCCTGGTGATATGACTGTCTTTGACATCGACTATTTGGGTGTTTGGTGCCGGGCATTCTACGCCAATTTTGGACACGTGGTAATCCCCAAAAATTTGAACGTTCCACCGTCGTTGAAGATGTTAGGAGTTGCTCCGCAGGTAAGCATATTGAGGACTTTCTTAAGTGTTAGTTATTTTGCGTGTCCTCCTACGCTATAGTGCATTCATTGAGGTATTCGTGTTCAGACCTTTTCAAATTTAGAATATATACTCTTATTTCTATCGTGTCCATCTGTGCGTCTCCTTTCAATGAAGATTTGACATTCAAACGGGCAGTCTTGGTAGGGTATAAGACCACACCCCCTCCGAATGCACAATATATATTTTTTTCTTTCGAACACTGATCCGGTGATCATATTTCTTTTTCCTTCATAACTATTTCTCGATTCGTATCTAAAAAGGTCCAAACCCGATTCCCCCTGAAAAGAAAAACCCTCGGAATCATCATTTTTGGATTTAAAACATTTAAAAATAAAAATAAAAATAACACTGGCGGTCAAAATAACTGCCACGTCTAAAATGTGTGTAAATTACTAGAAACTAATACTTCCCTACTAAAATATAATTCCTTTAACTTTTACGCTAATATGTCCATTAATGTGAACATGTTTTGTTGATTATCATAGTCGATAATACATTTACCTTGTGGCCCGACCTTGGTAATACAGTGTACATACCAATAACGTACACTTTGTGTACATTAACATATTAGCGTTCATACTAATGATAGTGATTAAACACTGCATACTAATACTATCACTACTACTATATATATGTATATATGTGTGTGTGTTCAAGGTTATTAACATCGTCTTTGTAAGAGCAATTTGGGGTGGATTGTAAACTATTAAGCTTTCACAAGTTAAACTTTAGTTTAGTTTGATAGTTTTAGACTTAAATCACATATCAATGAAAGAGGAAGTAAAATCAGGTTTTGGGGGAATACAGGTTAAAAAAATAAAGGTAAATATGTAGTCTTACGGTCACGCGTGTTTTTGACAAAGTTGATAGCCACGCCCATAACCCCTGACTGGCCAGAAGTTGATGACGTAGGAAATTGCTAACTAATCTTGTACTACCAAACCTAGCGTAGGTCTAACCCGGCCATAAGATTCACCTTGATTGGTATCCCTTATGAAAGGAGCGTGGTCTTCGACTGCCAAAAATTCCGGTGACAGCAAAACCACATATTAGGCAAAAATAATTATGAATAGCCTTAAATATAAATGATAAATGTTTAGTTATTCCTTAACCTATTAGTGCCCATTGGTAGAATTTCCTCCCGCCGAAATTTTGCTATTATTGCATCACTTTTTCTTGTATTCGCGTAATCTTCGCTACCCGTTATTGATGTGACTCAATCTTTTAGATTCTCAAATCGATCCATTTTGAATGAATAAAATATTTCCTTTTAAAAGGAAATATTCTATTCATTCAAAATGGATCGATTTGAGAATCTAAAAGATTGCGTCACATCACTGACTCGTACCGACGATCACGTGAATACAGTGATGCAATGATAAATTTTGGCGGTAGGAAATTCTACCAATAGGCACTAATGAGTTAATGGAGGACACGGGTACCATATGATATTGACACCTAGTAGGTGAAGTTGAACCAGTGTATTTAAAAGTGATAAAGGTGCCAAATTATTTTCCAAATTAAGAAAACCTTGATGGAATTCATTCAGAAAATTAACTCTTACTTCGAATACATTGGTTCAGTTTTACCTTCTTGGTATCAACTTCATTCCATCACGTGATAGTTTTGAACGAAAGTGTAATTTCATATAAATCTTGTACATAAATTTAATTATAAATTTAGTAATACCTAAATCGGTGATGGAATTCGCATCATTCTAGAAACGTTGAAGGTAGATTACATGATTAATATATTCCCCTGTGTTTGTTTGCAGAAACTATCTGGTTATTCTTACCCCAGTCCCACATCTTCCATCTTCCAAGAAAGGGATCCCAAGCCCTTCAACCAACCCTCTTCATCCCACTTCCAGCACCCGTTATCCAGCACCCAACGAAAATATACTTTTCCCTCCGCCCTTCATACAAATAAACATTCACCCAACAGATTCGACCAACGTCCCCATTCTTTTCCTAACCAAAACCCTTTCCAGGCTGAGCCTAACCAACTTCCATTTCTCCCTAAGGCATCTGCGAATAACCCCTATTTCTCCGCCTTCAGTTCCGCTGCTGCGCATGCGTCTCCCGGTCGCTTTAGACACCCTACTGATGGCTTAAGCAAACGGCAACAATCCTTTAATAATTTGCCTGTTCATTTTGATAGCGCTCCTGTCTCTTTTCTCCAATCTTCCCGGGTTTATCAGTCTGGTTCGCAAATTAACCAATTTCCCGTCCATTCGGCTTCACCTTCCTCTCCATTTCATCAAACTAAATTCGCCCATCGCCCAACCCATCAGTCTTTACCTTCATCATCATCATCATCATCATCATCATCATTCGGACCACAGTTTCCACCAAGTGGGACTCTTAGACGTAGAACTCATTCTCCAACGGCGAGCACTAGACTCTCGCCAAGACCAGAACAGTTTCCTTCCCAATCAAGTTCATTGGGCGTTAATCATTTTAAAATTAATAATCATCCCAGACCTAACTTTCAGCTCCGCCAAAATACTTTTGACCAACAAGAACCAATTAATAGCCATTTTAATGTTAAGAAACATCGAAGAAGTTCTAAAGTAAGTTTTGGGGACAGCGGTTTAATAGTAAACTCGAATGGACATAATAGTGGTAGTTTTAGATCAGCAAGACTCTTCGAACCGTCAGAGGGGTTCGATCACGGGCACGTTCCAAATGGACCAAATACTTTTGGACATCGATCCGAACGTAAAGTAAGAAATTTTGACAACGGTAGAGGCTCGACATTCATGGGACGTCGACTGGAACAAGAAGAACCGTTCCCACAAAGACAACTTGTAGGATCATCATCGCATACCCTACCTTTCTCTTCCACTCACACTCGACATGGTCCACGAACACCACAAGTAATCACACAACCAATACATCCATCCGAGTTCCAAAGAACCTACGGAAGAGGAATAACATTTGATCCTCCGTCGAGATTCCCCACCCATCTTCAGGAGTCTCCATCTACACATTCTGTCGTAACCTCCCTCACCTTAGAATCACGGCCGCCACACGAGAGAACGACGAACCCACTGAAGAAGTAGAAGCGGGCCCTCCCTTCTAAATAAAACGCCCCTTCATTCTCTACCCCCAAAGTTAAACATTTGTCAAAAGTGGTTCCCCTCTTTTTCACCACGTGAGGCTTAACCACAACTAAGCTTGAGTGAAGACTCCGTAAAAGATGGCGATCGGCGAACCACTGACGCTATTCAGGGCCAAAATAAATATAATTTTAATTTATTTCTATAATTTATTTTTCTATTGAATGTATTTATTCGCTGCATATAATCTTGTACTGATTATACAGGGTGTAGCAAAAATGAGGCACCATAACGTATAATACTCGTATCATCTTGTAATAAATGTTTGAGTTGAGCAGGCATAGGTCGTAGCCAATGTCGTAACACCGCTTCCCGTTGATCAGAGAAGTTAAGCAACGTCGGGTCTGGGTAGTAGTTGGATAGGAGACTGTCCTCTGTGTCCAGATTATGGAGCGACCCGTAGTTCGGATTCCACGTAAAGCTTTAGTAGGTCCCCCTCCATCATTTGACTTGGGGGCTTGCGAAGGAAGTTAAACAACTTCATTATTACACTTGAACCGAGTACGAAGACCACTTAGACACGGCTGGTTGAACAGTTATCTGGAAAAAAAAAATTGTCTATGGTATTAGATTTTTGCCACACCCTGTATATTGCTGTAATTTAGAGCAATTAACCAAGTATATATATAATTATTTTATTACTTTATCCCTAAAGTAAATTATATTTTAAAGAATAATTTCAAAAATATTTTTTTCATTTTCCACAAGTGAAGAACTTGATAATTTTGATATTTTTCAGTAATTAATTTTTAAAATTGAATAACCTTTATTAATAATAAAATAGATTGGTTTTACAATGACATAAATAATTGTGAAGCTCGACTTTTTTTATTTAATTTGGCCCTTAAGCTTTAGGCTTTACTGGGCTCCTAAATAGTAAATCTTAATTGAATAGTAAAGAATAATAATGATAATTCCCACTATCGTTCTCGGTTCTAAGAAATGCAGAGAAAAGTGCTGTTTTTTTTTTTTATACCAAAATTACATGATCAGAATTTTGAAAATCAAATTGTAAAAGTCTAAAATTTCTGCGTTAAATAGACTACTTGGTAGTTCTTGTGTTGGTTCTGCACAGTGATGTAACCGTTAAAAATAAAAGTATTTTAAAGGTAATGTGGCTGTTAAAATAAGGATATTTAATGTACACGTGTTACAGTAAGATTGTGAAAGTGGATAATGACATGACCTAACCTAGGTTAGGTCATTATCCACTTTGTCAATTTTGTATCATTGTATAAATTACACGAATTTACTGAATTTTAGCTATTTCATGAAGTCACTAGTTTCACAATCTTACTGTAACGTGTGTGTATATATTTTTTTTTTTTTTTTTTTTTAAGTTCAGGAAGAACCGATTCGCCTCTATTTAAAGGGCATATCTCAGCGGAAAAACAAAGAAAAAGTGAGAGGAAAGACAGAGGAAAAAGAAAGGGTGGAGGGGACAGTCGAAGTGGAAAAAGACCAAGGACTGCAGGGTCGAGCCCCATCATCCTTGGGTGCTAGGGCCGGGAGGGCGCACGTGAAACCTCCAGGAACAAGCACGTACAAACGAGCACAAAGAGCACTCAAGAGCACGAGCTTAGAACCCCCTTGCGGGGGTGTGTGTATATATATATATGTGTATATATATGTATATATATGTATATATATATATGTGTGTGTGTGTGTAGTAAATTAAATGCAAGGTCTTTATGGCCGTAGTTCAACAGTGGCCCGCAAATTTTTTTCATTCGCGTCACAAACTAGTGTGACCCTCTCCTATTGAACCCCACTTTTCTCGTAATAATGTAATTGGTTTTATGAAAGATGCATTTTTTAATTAGGAAAGTCTAAACGGTTTTTTTAGTTAAAAAAAAAAAAAGTTCATGAAGTTTTTTAAAATAACACACACTACTAATAACCTTTCCTGAATGTTAGTACCCCCTCCCCCAAAGTTTTGACAAAATATATATACCACGAATTCTATTTTTAAGTCATTCACCCAGGGCTGTCCTCCCCAGCTTTTGTAATGGATTATAAATATAAACCCATAACGACTTCGCCCCCCGCCCCTCCCCAGAGTTTGCGCACCACTGCCGTAGCTCAGTGGACGTACCTAAGTTCGACCGCTGGTACCACTGGGGATAAAAATTGAAGACGACACAAAATGCTAAAAAGGTTATACTTCTAATCAATCCACTTCTCAGTGTGGGTTTATTAACACGTTACCTCATATTGGACGCGCACCGTGCGTCAAACAAAATCACTACCACGACGCGATCCGTATGAGGTAGGTTAACCTTAATTTAACTTCTCGTATTTGAGACTATTCATTTATTAACAGATTAAAAAATGGTTTTAACAAGGTATCGAATTATCCCGAGCTACTCTAAATTGTTGATCGTCATAGTTGTTATTGGTTGTTTTAAAAAGTACCTTGCTTGTTTTAAAAGAGGGATCAATGAAAGAAAGCCACCCCCAGCTTCCTCAGTTAGCTTTATATGGCTAACGAAAATATCACGACGTAACCTAACCAATCGTTAGGTCAACTCAACTGTACGCCCATGACGATTGGTTAGGTTACGTCGTTATATTTTCGTTAGCCTTATAAAGCTAACAAAGAAGGCGGGGGGGGGGGGGCTTTTTTTAATTGATCCTAAAAGAGTACCTAACCTTTATGGTCGACTGGTATAAATTAGTAAAGTTTCAAATACACTTATTCATAACTTAATATTACGAAAGATACCATCCGTTATTAAATGGTATTATATTTTCCTGGTATTTATTTCATTATTCATACAAATGAAAACTTGTCAAGATTTTTGGTATTCTGAATCGTTCATTTTCGCAACGCCGAATGCAAAGTCACTCTGCTTCATTAGGATTAAAATTGGTTTAAATTACTATTTTTGGCCAACGTTGAGAAACCATTTTAAAAAATTTGTGATGTAAATTCACGCCGAAGATTCTGCACAAAACTTTGAATTCGGTTTAAGTAGCAATTCTTGTGGCGGGGGAAGACCGGTGGGGGTGGTAGAAAGGGGATAGGGATAAGGATAGACACATCTATCATCAATTTTACATTATTCTAATTTGATATAAAGTGGTTGAATATTTCAATTGGTGAATTATCATTTATTAACTTAATGCAATATTGTTGATAATGGTGAAGCCTTCTTTTAACATGTTTTAGTATTCATTTGGCATAATTTTCCCTCGTTTCCAATTGGATACGAAATGACTTTTTCCATTTTTACGTCGGTATTTCGCAGACGAAACTCAATTGTGAAGTGCTGTACGACGATCTCGCCTTTGAAGTGCGCTGGGCCGTGGCTGGAGATTCAATTGTTATGCAACTCGTCGGTAGAGTTGGTAAGATAAATCAAATTTGTAATTTTGTTATACGCTCTATACCCCAGGGGTTCTCAACTTTTTCTCATTAATGAGCACTGCAGTGACTTAGCCTTTCTCATGGAGCACGCAATGAAAATCAAATAGATACATCATCGTAATCAGGTCTCTAAGACTCGGGGGGGGGGGGGGGGTGTTCTCAATTTGGTGCTCGTGAGCACTGTTTTCGGTTATGTTGGAGAGCACTATAAAATCACAAGAGCACTCGTGTTCGCGAGCACCAGGTTAAGAACCCCTGCTCTACACCGTACTGTACGGTAATAATTGCTACGTTCTGTACCGTAGTCCGTACGGTAATGCTACTCTTTACATCGTACCGTACGGTAATAATTTTAGGAATATTTATACACAAGATCAATTTTAATGTCTATTTGTACATTTTTATTTCGGCTATTCAACCATCACCACCATCAAGCTGTTATGCGCAAGGTTTCTTAGTAATTTTTACGGTAACTATTTAAAAATTACCGTGTATTGTGGTCGCAGATTTACCACTCGATTGTACAGTAATTATTATAATAAAAAACTGGAGAATTAGTTATATGATGCCTTCCTAGGAAGAAGTGGCTAAGCGGCAAAAAGTAAAGAACGCCGGAAAGCGCAGTTAAATTTGAAAGTGGAATAACTTTTAAACGTTTGAACATATTTCGTCGAAATTTCATCGAAAGTTCAAAAGTTATTCCAACTTTCGAATTTGGCCAATTTTAACTGCTTTTTCTGGCACTTTTTACTATTGTCGCTTAGCCATTTCTTCCTAGGAGGGCCTCAGAAATATAAAAGTCAGGTCCCTGGAGAGTGGAGTCAATAAAATGTCAAAGCACCGGAGCCAGGGCTGGAAGATAGAGGTGGTGGTGATGATGGGGTAAAAATGGGTCCGAAGTCAAAAGTAGCACCAGGACCCATGATTCATCTCCCGGTCCTTAATACAAGTACGCTATAATGAATATTAAAACCTAATTAAATTACATTACAGTGCTCTGAAATGAGTTGAATGAGGAACTTTTTGCACATTCTGATATAGTTCCATAAATGAATATATTTCCAATTGGCTTAATAGTTTGTAAAGATAGCTTACGGCAGTAAACTTGACCAATGCGGTACTGTACGGTAATTTTATCTTGTATGGAATTAAAAAAAAAATTCCTAGTTCTGACTTCCTTCCGAAGTGCAGTTTCAATGTTAAATTAACAGTTCGTTCGAACTTTGATTATTGTACAGGTTGGAATTATACTTTACACATTTTAATCGTGTTACAATTACATTGTAAATGTTATTTCAGTGTTACGAATGAATTGTTAAATTTAATAAATTATTAACAACTTTTGGACAAGATGATCATACTTAACTACCATTGTGGCTGTGAATGTCTTTTACTACTGTAATTTTTTATTAAATTTAGTGATTCTTTATTTAACAAGTTTGAAATAGGCTTTTGTTTCACTGTAATTTTAAGGAATTCTCTTCAGATTTTAAGCTAAAGAAGGTCTCGTACGTTATCGATATTTTCGCAACTGCTAAACAAAAACTATTTTTAGGAACTTTTCTCAAGAATTGCTAAGAATATTTTTTTAAATTAGAACATTCCTCAAAACTATATTAAATTATACTTCTATAATTAAATTATAAAATTCGTTATTAAATTATAATTTTTATCAATGCTCGGAATTTTTGAGCCCTGAAGTTAAAATTAAAATTTTACACGCTAAAACGCCTGGAAAAAATTAGTCTTAAATTCCTCGTCTTCGTAATTAAGTTGATTAATACATTTTTTTGATGTTTTTGAAGAAAATGGTGAATACATGTCATTCGGCCTTTCTGGTGATAACACTCGATCAGTCATGGTTGGTGGTGATGTCACGGTGGCGTGGTTGGATCAAGTGACAGGCAAAGGAGAAGCGGTTGACTACATTCTCGACGCCAAATCCCAATGCCAGGGATCGAGGGGATCTTGTCCCGATAGTAAAGTTAAGGTAAGTCGTTTAGAATGTTGGGGAAATGGAGCAGTATAGTCGCATTACTTTGACAGGTTTGTTAAAGCGTTTTACCGTGGCTCTTACGTTAATGATTTTTATACGAAACTTTAAAAATCATTCACCGTTAAATATCGGAGGTTACGTGGTAGACAATGTCGTAACATCGCGACATTGGGTCTTGATAGTAGTTGGATGGGACTGTCCTGTGTGTCCAGGCTGTATATGACCCGTGTTTCGGATCCCACGTAAAGCTTTAGTAGGTCCCCTCAGTCATGCGATTTCTGTAGATGTTTGCGAAGGTTAAATAACCCTAGTTGTTAAATTTTCGTTAAGCATCGGATTTGGGAAATGTAAGCAGAGAAACAGAATCGCCGCCAACTTTTCTAATAAACATTGCCTCGAATTCGTAGCTCAACTTTGGCGGAACACTTGCGAGAGTTAAGACTTTTGTAACTTCTTATAAAAACCTTATTTTCGTTATCACCGTGTTCACTTTAAGTTAATTGTTAAAAGTTACCATATTCACCTTGCTTACAAATTATATACGTCCAACTCCGTAATGTTAAATAAAAATTAATGTAATCAGAACGCATGATGGCAATATTTTATCTAGGTAACCAACTGAAGAGTTGCCAGATTGTCACTTTTTCTAGAGTATCTACCCATCTTGTTAGGATTGGGAGCTGTCGTAACGCTGCTTCCCGTAGATCAGCTACGTTAAGCGACGTTGGTTCGGACTAGTAATTGGATGGGTAACCCATCCTCTATCCAGATGTAGCAACCCGTGGTTCGGATTCCACGTAAAGTTGTGGAGGTCCCCTCTGTCCAGTGGTGTAGTCGTAATTTCTTCAGTGGGTAACGCAACAACAATTTTTCTTATATAGCGTTTCTATAAAATTCTACAGCATTTTTACATTTATGTACATTCCCAAAAACACGTTGAAATTGAAGGGGTTAGGAAAGAAATATAGTTAGAAAGAGTATGTATTACAAAAATGTTCAATAGAAACAGCAAAAAATATAAAAAATATAGTGAAATAAAACCAGTAGGGTAATGCTAAAAGTAAAATAAAACCAGTGGGGT
Organism: Bathynomus jamesi; assembly: GCA_023014485.1. Taxonomy (NCBI): domain Eukaryota; kingdom Metazoa; phylum Arthropoda; class Malacostraca; order Isopoda; family Cirolanidae; genus Bathynomus; species Bathynomus jamesi. Next base: position 195,404 of record JAJOZX010005135.1, read on the forward strand.
AACGCCGTTACCTTGCGTTACCCCCGGACTACACCACTGCCTCCGTCATGCGACTTTAGCAGTTACGAAGGAGGTTCAATACCCAAAATATTACATTATTAGGATGAGAATTCATAAGAAGCACAATGCTACTTGTCCAACATTTTAAATCTGGTTAATTTCATATTTCGTGATTAGATTAGCTTTTCATTTTGAGAAATTGGCTCGGTTTTATTACTTTGCTTCACACACGATAAAATAAAACTGGTTTCTCCCTATCACATTGCTTCAAATTTTTTATATTCAATTCAGGCCCTCCAAGGAAGTGTCTAAGCGACAAATAGTTAAAAACTCGGTTAAAGTTGTACTAATTTGAAAGTGGAACAACTTTCGAAGTTTTCGAAGATATTTCGTAGAAATCTTCAAAAGTTTGAAGTTGTCATTTCTAAATGTGGTAAACTTTTACCGAGTTTTCTGATGTTTTTTTACTTTTGTCGTTTAGCCACTTCTTCCTAGGAGGCCCTTGTATATTAAAGATAAAATTTCTGTACAGGGTGGTACGAACAACGTCCGTCTCTTGAATGCCGCTTTCATTAACGACTTCACGATGCTGACCTACCAACGTCCTCTGAAGGCAGGAGACAGATCGGACAAACCCCTCAATACTAATAAGCCACAGGCGGTTATTTGGGCCATCGGTCCCGTCAATTCTCAGGGAGATACTTCCTATCACAGATTAAGGCTTAGAGGTTTGTTATGATTGGAGAAGCGTTTTTACCAAGATGTTGGTAAAAATGGTTCGTAAGTACCGTTTCCACTTGATTTTGGCGTTACCCCTTCCATTTACGACAGATTAGAACATAGTTTAGTAGGAAGAGAAATGAGCCTCCCCTCAGTACCCAGGAAACGCTCCCACCCTCTGAAATAACAAAAGCAACACCAAAGATTGTCCCTCGAGACCATATCTTTCCCTGCCATCATTAGTAAGGAGCCCACAATTTATCGATTTAAGATTCCTCCAATTTCTTGATTGGTTGATATGAATTTTTATTACTTATTATAATTGGCACAATTTTAATTAACTTCAAAAAGTACAAATTTGTTAAAAGAATGTTATCGATAAATGCTGGAAATTTAAGTGATTTTGGACATTGGTTACTAATTGTAGCAGGCAAAAATGCGCGAGTTTTCTTCCTTTATTTCGACTTATAAACTAGCATTTGGTTTAAACGAGTGAGACTGTGTGTGTGTGTGTGGTGTGTGTGTGTGTGTGTGTGTGTGTGTGAGAGGAAAACCCGGAAGTGTTCAAGCGCTTTCGTCTAATCATTAGACGAAAGAATTCGAAATGAATTATTTTATTTTGAATTCATTCAGAACAGATTTAGACGAGGGCAATGCGACAAAACTTTGGAAGCTATTCCACGTGAATTGTATGCTCCTCCCTAAATATTTTCTGCACCATTCATATTTTTGGTTTATTCTTTGTGATCTACGAATATATACAATCTTGTTAATTTCAGTGTATCTGATGGACATTACACGAAAGCGCTTGAACACTATTTCGTGTTCATTTTCCTTCGTGGTTATTTTCATAAATATTATTCGCATTGTGAGATATATATTATATATATATATACACAGGGTGTCCATAAAGTCGCGCATCATAGGAACATAAGCAATGTCTGTCTCCATCAGGCCAAATATGTTGAACATTCAAAGAAACCTGCTTTTTCGTTTACAAACATGTTTTGAGATTGGTGGGAATCATTTCTAACAAATAAACAATGTATTTTCCTATGCGTGACTTTATGGACACCCTGTGTATATATATAATCCTTACGCAATATTACCAGAATTAGGACTGAAAACGTTTCACTTTACAAAAGTCTCTGCCTCTGGAGGCGGGGTTTGTACTTGTCACCAATGTGTATTAGGAAAGCTGTACGAGAGATTATGAATTGTCCAATCAAGATCTGTTTCATTTCATTCAAAGGCTGACCCTCCAATCGGAGGAAAGAAAATAATTTTACATTCCCAATACTATTTCATTAGAATGTATGTACAGTGGTCATAATCTGAAGTAGGTTTGGGTTTGCTCTTAAATGTAGTTATTCATGAAACGCTTATAACTGCTTTTTAGAACATCGGACACGTTTTCCGTGGCTCGTCTGGCGGCTGGCTGGAGACTGGACTCGGTTTGCAAGGTCCTTGTTCGAGTACCACCTTCGCCGTAACTGCTGTTAGATCGATCTTCTCCTCCTGTGATTGGTCTGGCTCTCTGGACTAGAGTTCCAGATGTGATTATTTCTCACTTGATGTTATTCCCATTGTCGGTCAGCAACTGAGAATGAACAAAGTGAGAAATCCACATGGAGAAAGAGTGCCACTTCTATTCGCGGTGAAGGTGCCAAATGAATAAGGCTAACATCTCACTCTAACCTAACCTAACCCAACGTGGACCAAAGTGGGAAGACCGCGATTGGGTTTATTTTGTGCAAGGAGGAGGGCGAATACCCTAAAAAAAAGGCGCTCTCCCTCGTAGAGGAAAAAGAAACCCAAAATAAAGGTCCACGGTTTTCGAAATGCCTGAACACTGCGTTTGAAAGAGTGAAGGTCATAGGCGGGGGGAAAGATGGATTGAGGAAGGTTGTTCCAGAGTTGACCGGTTGAGTAGATAAAAGACTGAAAATACCGGTTAATCCTTGCGTTAGAGAGTTGGACGAAAGGAATGAGAATGTGTAGAAAGTCTGGTACTGCGTGCTGTCCTTAAAGGAGAAAACATGCAGTTAGAGAGTTCAGAAGAGCAATGTCCGTTATAATAGCGATAGTAAAGAGAGTGAGGCAACATTGCGGCGAAGAGAGGGATTGAAGACAGTCAGTAGAAGTGGGGAATTGACGAGATGAAAAGCCTTTGATTCTATCCGGTCAAGTGATCTGTGTGGGTTGAGTCGCCCCACACATAGAGGCGTACTCTCTATTGGGGCGGACAGCACCTCTGTACAGACAAAACCTAGTAAGGGTGAAGAAACTCGGAGCCGGTGCATCACAACAAACCTCTTGCAAGCCGTTTTAGAAAGAATGTGTGCTCTTTCCAGGAAAGATCACTAGAAAAGGAAACGCCAAGAATGCTAAGAGGAAGGATTGAGTTGTGTACTGAAAGCCACAAGATTCTTCGTTCCCCAATCAGATCAGAGAGAGTAGAAAGATCAGAGGTCAGATGTACCATAAACATCCTACGCGAATTATGGAATGACTGTTGAGAGGGACGCTTTGCGAAGCCGGTGAAGTAGTGAGGAGTGGGATCATCGGCATAGTGGATAGGACAGGAAGTGCGACTTAATAGGTCATTGCTAAATAAAAGGAAAAGAGTGGGTGGCAGAACCCCGAGGAACACCACTGGTAATAGCTTTACGAGAACAGTGGTCATCTACAACTGCACCTATAGATAGGCCAGAAAGGAAATTAGATGAAGACACAGATAGGATTGAAACCGAAGGAGGGCAGTTTGAAATTAAAGATTTGTGCCAGACTCTATCAAGAGCTTTTGATATGTCTAGCGCAATGGCAAAAGTTTCACAGAAATCCCGGAAGGAGGATGACCAAGAGTCAGAGAAATAGGCAAGAAGATCGCCAGTAGAGCGTCCCTTGCGGAACCCATACTGACGATATGAGAGATTGTGAGAAGAAAGGTGTTTAAGAATCTTTCTATTGAGGAAAGATTCAAAAACTTTGGAAAGGCAAGAAATGAAAGCAATTGGATGATAGTTGGAGGGTCACCCTTCTTTGGGACAGGCTGAATGAAAGCGAACTTCCAGCAGGAAGGAAAAGTACCGGATGAGACAAAGACGAGTGTGTTTTTCTAGGCAGGGTGTCAGCACAGTTCTTAAGAACAACAGGAAGAACACCATCAGGACCATATACCTTCCTAGAGTTGATCCCAGATAGGGCCGAGAAAACATCTTTGAAAGAGATTAATTTCTGAAAAAGTCAAAGGGAGGAGGAGATGGAGGAACAGCACTGGAATCGTCCAGGGTTGAGTTAGAGGCGAAGAGTTCAGCTTTAGTCAGGAGAAGAGACTACAACCGAGCCGTCAGAGTAGAAAAGAGGAGGGAAAGAAGAGGAAGTAAAGTTGTTGAGGAGGTTCTTAGCTAGATTCCAGAAAGAACGAGAATAATTAGAATTGAATAGATTCTCATTTTTGTCGGATGAAGGACTTTTTGACAAGTGGAAGAATAGATTTTGCAGGATTCCACGCAGAAATATAATCTAAGTGAGAGTCAGGAGTTGGATGGCGACGGTACCTTCTGAAAGCCTCCTCTCTGTTGCGGATAGTAATAATAAGTAAAGTTAAACTAAAGTATTTTGGTAGGAATAGAATATGGAGCCCGATGGAGGAAAAAGGTTTAATGGTGAGAAGGATGAAAGGTGGAAAATAAACCCAGAATGTTGGGTCTGTCTCGAAGGCGATCGGGGATACGAGTTAGGTGCTGTAAGTATTGGAATGAAATGAAATTAGATTGACTTGAAAATTGTCTCCTCCCGAGATTCTCATTCTCAGCTTTCTCTCTCATGGTCGGGGAATGAAATAGAAATCACATTGAATGGGATGATGCCTCCTGATATTACCTTCTTTTGTCTGAATATCAAATTCATTTTACACTTCGGTGTATTCATAGTAAAATTCACTTTGAAACGAATGAGTTTGTATTCTGATCGGATGCACTTGTGGTTTTTTTTTGCCTATTCCTGATCGATGCAGTCGCCACAAGCAATGATCTTAATTTCGATATAGATTTGAGTCATAAAAAAGATTGCCTTTTCGCTTAGTCGGTGAAGCCAGTAGTGTGTTGGTCAGTACGGGCCGAATTATTACTACTTTAAATAAGTCTCGTTCGATTTTGAATTGTTTTTTATTTAGGCTAATGTAATACTCCTCATTACAGGGGACATGTTAATAGACTTTGGCCGATCTCCAAATTGGAATTGTCCTTTACCCGAAGAACAAGAGAGCAGGAAAGTAATGGATAATAGGATCTCTTCAAGAGCTGATGATGCCGCCGCCACCCCTCCAGCGGCCAAACCTTCCAAAGACCCTTGGTACATTCCACCTATTCCTTGCTACGAACCCGAAGATGGGGTATTCTACGCGCAAATTGGCCCAACTGGAGCAGATAGAGGATACAACGCTATTACTGGTTCGTAAACTATAGAACAACAACAACAACAACAACAACACAACTTGGTTCTCAAATTCTATGTACAGAGTTGGCAAAAGTAAGGTCAGCTGCACACAGGATCGTCTGGCGACTAAACTCGAGTCGCGTGTTGTCTTACATTGACAGAATGGGAGCTTCGCACACTACAGCGACTGCAACGCAATTCTGGGGAATCTCGAGACAATCCTGTGCGCGGCCGGCCTAAATACACTTGTTTGGTTTTTCAATTTTTTTTTTTTTATTAAAGCCTATAAATAATCCATTTATTGAATCACTGAATGGAAATGGGGAAGAAACTCTATTTTAAATATATTTAATAAATTTATTATTTATTGACTTTTACAATGATAGAAAAAACAAAGGTGTCTATTTACTTGTCAACCCTCTTTACATCCTCCTCAATCAAACCGAAGGAAGTTCGGTTAACCTCATTCTGGGGTTGTTTAACCACCACCGAATTAGCAAAGTCATCGATTATAATAGGCTGAGAGCACCCGTTACGTTAGCTTCATATTTATGGTGTCGGGCTTTGGGTGGTGAGATTCTATGTTCGTCAGAACTGCTGGCATCGGATGAAGCTGATCCGGTCACTCACTCAGTTTCTGCTCGAGCTCGGGTAACTCTTTGGGACACGGTCACTCCCACAAAGTGGGAAAATAAGTCTCTTGGATGTTACCTTACTTTTTATAATAGGTTACGCAAAATTAACATTTTAAGTTAAGTATTAAAATGTGTTTTCTTTCGACATTTGAGGCCTTCCTAGTCTAGGAAGAAGTGGATAAGCGCCAAAAGTAAAAAACGCCATTTAACATGTTATAAAGTTGTACCAATTTGAGAGAAAACGCAGTAAAAAATTTGGTTATGTTCGTATTGAATAGGAGAAACAACCAATTTCCTTGTCAAGAAAGAACGTTATACTAAACGAGGCCCTCCTAGGAAGAAGTGGCTAAGCGACAAAAGTTAAAAAAAAAAAAAAAAATCTCGGTAATTTTTTTTTTTTAACCAATTCGAAAGCGACAAAACGTCTGAAGATATATCGACGAAATATCTTCAGAAGTTTTGTCATTATCAAATTTGTAACAAAATTTTTTTTTTTTTTTTTTTTTTGTCGTTTAACCTCTTCTTCCTCGGAGGGCCTCGTTTAGTATAACGAGGAAATTGGTTTTTCTCTTATTCAATACGAACATGACCAAATTCGTTACGATACGAAAATTGAGAATATTCTTTTCGCACGTAGGTCACGTGGGTTGGGGCATCGCTTGGTACATCAATGGACTCCTCATTCCCGAGATCAACGTCGTCAGGGGAAAGACTTACACGTTCGTCGTGGAAGGAGGTTCAGACCCTAATTCGCCCGCTAAATATCACCCGTTCTACATAACTGACGATCCTGAAGGCGGTTACGAATTTAAAACAAATGCAGAGAAGTCGGTAAGCCTTTAAAATTTGTAGGGTTCGGTTGCCACAGTAACGTCCATTTCGAGCGAGAGGTCATTGGGAAGTTTCAAAAGGTTTTTGTTCTTTACTCTAATGAGGGTATAAACTCTAATTTATTTTCCTTATCACTTGAGGCCCTCCTAGGAAGTGTCTTAAGTGACAAAATTAAAAACACCAGGAAACGCGGTTAAAGTTGTACCAAATTTGAAAATGCCATAACCTTTGAACTCTAAATATCTTCAAAAGTTAATGGCACTTTCAAACTGGTAAAAAATTTTACTACGTTTTCTGACGTTTTTTACTTTTGTCGTTTAGCCACTTCTTCCTAGGAGGCCCTCATTTGACCTCTACTTTGTCCTTAACAGAGCGTTGAAGTGTTTGCCGGAGTGGAAACTGCGAGGGACGGAACAGTGACCCCAACAGCCACTGGGCGCCTTTGCGAGTGGAAGCAGAATCCTAGCCAACCAGCAGATTCGTTCGAGTCCTTCGGGGCATATCAGAGGTCGCTGAACCTTGACTGCCAAGAAGGTCAACCTGGCATTCTGCAGTGGACACCCGATAACAGTACCCCAGACGCTGTTTACTATCAGGTAGAGAAATACATTTTGTCGCAAGGACTCTAACGGTTTAAAATCTTAAACACGAGACGACAATGGTATGGCGTTCGATTTAAACTCCATAAATCATTTTTGGTTAGTATGTTTTTGCACAAAATATTACTAATTGGTCACCTCAGCCTCCTTTAGATTTTATTCTTTTTGAATACAGTAATAAAATTCCAAAAACAAAGCCAAATTCATTACTAATTAGTAATTTGTTATGCTTTTTACAAATTTCAAGCGTGTACCTTAGTAACCTTGTATTTGCTTCCGCCCAAATTGTTCGTCTTGACGAAGGTCAAGCTTGTTGCTCCACCACCTTAGACCTGTAGCTTAACGTGGAATCCGAACCACGACCAATCACGGGTGGTTAGAAATTGCAAAATTCTTGCCCGGATTCGATCTCACGACTAGCAGTCCAGCGTCTTAACCATTGTGCTGCCCAGAATACCCGTTTACCTACCAACCAATTTTTTTATATCAAGGATGAGCTGCACGCCGCCTGCCATCGCCCGGAATCTAACCCGGGGCTGGTGAATTCATAGTCAGCGATGCTAACCACTACACTACCGAGACGTGTAATATAGGCGAACTTTTTAACGAAACTGTACGTGAAGCTTTTCCAAACCTCTAAGTTGCGTATACAACCCAAGATCCACTTGTAAAAAATCCCAAGAAATCTCAAGATATATATCCCAAGATTTACTATATTTGTTTAAAGAAATCCTAATATACCAAGGTATCGCTGAAAATGCCAAGATCTTGGGACAAATCCCAAGGAGTGGCATCCCTGCTCTGTACAATGAACATACAGTAATTTACACAGTCCTATAACTCATAATGGTACCCTGAGATACTTTTATGCTACACACAGACCGTGCATGGAAGAAGAAACTCTTCTAGTATATTAAATTCACTTAGTTCGAATAAGTTAACGGTAAATGACAAATACTGAAGGTTTTCTTTTTCATGATGAAAGCCCAACTAGCAAAGAGGCCCCAAAATATAACTTCTCTCGCCAGCTATTTGCGATCTTTACGGTCTGTGTGTAACGTAATTTAAAATTTTTCATCGATGTGATCCTAGTGACGGCCGAGACTAACTATTTCGGTGTATTTTACGCCGTCATTCAACGCCTTTTTGTAATTAAAACTAAATATTTCCTTCACAGTTGTAGTTTTTTGCCAGCGTCCGGGATGGCTCGGTGGATTCGGGATTCGACTCTCACTGGTGCTGGTTAATAATTAATTAATAATATTGGTGTTAGCGCAAACAGGCCTCGTTTGTCTGGCCTGAGCTGTGTTGCCAGTTACTGGCAATCCTCTGAACATTCTAGTTTTTGCATTTTGTGAAAGATTGTGTGTATTTTGGTGTGTAAATTATTTTAAGAAGCGACGTACTTTCGGCAACTTAACCCTAAAAGGACGACCGCTACATATTGGTAACGTTTCAAATACACGCATTCATAATTTAACAAACAATTCCGGCGTTAAAGGGTTTAACATTTTAATTCAGATTTTGCCCCCCCCCCCCCCCCCCAAGAGTAAACAAGTTCAGCTTTAAAACGCACAATTCCAAGTATGTGTGGGTGTGTAGCCCAGTCAGCTCATCCGTCTTGACAATGTTCCAATTTGTTCATATATTTTTTTTTTTCAGTGTTTCACGCACAGATTTCTTGGATGGAAAATCAACGTTCTTGATCGTTGTGACAATGCTTCAGCAGGAACCCAAACCACGCAACCCACACAACCCAAACGAGGGGGGTCTAGGGCAGGTAGGGGCAGAAGTAGTAGGGGTAGAAGCAGTAGGGGTAGAACCAGGAGTTAGTGTCCCCACGAGAAAAAATTAAATTGGCTAAAACTGGGCACCACTAAAAATTAGTTTATAGCAAAATATTTGATGATTAAAATTTTACCGAAATCTACCCGGAAAGAGAGAGATATTCGGTATCCGGTTAAGTGAGTTACCCGATACCGATACCTTTTTTTTTATAGTCTAACGAATAAAACTTTGGGGAAGGGTACTTTTACCAGATGTCAACCACGAACCTTCGGTATCCCAAAGAAAATGCTGACACGCGTCACAACAATGAATCGACCGAATCTAACCTTCCCCGTTCATGATTATGGTCTATAGTGTTTGTTTATAATATTATATATATATATATATATATATTATATATATATATATAATCATTGGTTCCTATAATACAAATAGATTTTTTAACTTTGTTCTAGTTGGACTTTTATTTGATGTTCGTCGGTGTTGCTAGTTATAGGCCACGGTTTGAATAATTAAGCGCGAGTAAATGTATCAGTCGCGTCTACTGTGTGTGTGTAATATATATATATATATATATATAAATAAATATTAAATATATATATATATACTGTATATACACACGCATGGGGTCTCATAAGTTGGTCTCGTAGGAAAATATTTTAAATTAAATTTAAAATATATTTTCCTAAGAGATTGAACTTATGGGACACCCTGTATATAATTTTTCACTAACTAAAGTTTACAAGGAAATTAACTTAATTTATCCACATTTAACATGTTACTAACATTCACACGCACACGCAGGGTGATTAAAAAAAAACTACCTCGAAGGTAATTTATTGTATGTAGCTATTTTTGAGGCAGGATTTTTGTGATCACACTGTATATATTAGATGTGATTTTGTGTAATAAGAAGAGCGAGTTATTGCAAATTTTATTATTTTGAGAAATTGCTTATTTTTGTTCTGATCTTGTTTGAACTGTTCTTTTGTCCTTGTTTAATCTGTCCTTTTTCTAACCTGTGAAATGTACCTTTTTTAATTGTAAAATATACAGGTTGTCCCAGAAGCATTTTTACCTATAAACCTTATATATAGCATGGGAATAATAGGGATTTACGGAACACCCTGTACATTATAATATACTAATATATATATATATATACACGTATGAATAGATTCAAATATACAGATACAGGGCGATTCATAAAGTATTTTCTTGTAATTTTTTTCCTTTTAACCTTTCAATGCTGACACAGGTGAACAGCTGGTAAAATCGGTGGTTCCAGGTGTGAAAATCTAAATTTTTCGGGTCATTTTAGTTAGAACTACATACTAACAAAGACCCAAAGATATGGTGCGCGATTTCTGAAACAGCCTGTATTTAGCAATACAGTGGTACCGCATTTATAGTTGTATAGTAACTAGTTAACACGAAGTGGTAGGTACCAAAGTTTATGTAATGGTTAAGACCCAGTTTAGAACTTAAATTATCTCCTTAAACAGTTCTTTTAAATTTGAACTTCATCTGAATACGAATCGTTCATACTGAAAAAGATTTGAACATTTCCTCGCTCGTGGGAAAGTTTGTTTTTCCTTGAAGATCCTTATTTAGCCTAATTGTTCAGCCTTTGCGTTCGCTCCCCGGATAGTCGCTTTTTTTACTTCGTGACAGATATTTTTGTAACAAGTTAACGCTCAACCCACTATCGTGGGATTAGGAAGGACCCCAATCAGTTTAATTTTGTATGATAGAAAAAATAATGATAGCGTTTGAAGGTTAAAAACGAAGTTAGTTAAATATAAACTCAAACTTCATATCTCTAATAAGCATCCTAATGAGTTTGTAAATTAAGATTGTTCGCGCGCGCACAGCCGTCGGAGCATTTACAACAAAGATTTAACGTTGGAAAATTAGAATAGATATTACTTAAATTAAAGGTTTAATTATCTTGAAGATCAAAAGCAGTTTTCAAAAAAATCCTTAATTTTCTCGAGAGGATTGGAGACCTGTCTTTTTTTTTTTAGCACGATAAAAAGATTATTCTAATTTCCGCAGTTGAAGTTTCATACACACTAAAAAATTTGAAAATGTTTTAACCCTTTAACGCCGACCGTTGCCTTGTGGCAAGACGAGCTTGACGATTGATTTTGAGCCTTACGATCTGAATATTTGAGGTTATTTTGGCTTGAACAAGAGAAATTTTAATTATTTTCCTGTTCAAGACAAAATAACCTCTAATACTCAGATCGTAAGGCTCGAAATCGATTGTCAAGCTCGTCTTGCATAAGACAACGGTCGGCGTTAAAGGTTTAAAATATGATTTAAATGTTGGTAAATTGGAATGCTGTAAAAAGGGAAAAAACGGACTAGTAGACTTTAAATTAGGTTAACTCCAACACCGAATGAATGGCGTTGTGGGAAGTTTAAATCTGTTGTTGAATTTCTCCGAAACTGGCTTTTTTAAATGAACTCTGCATAGCTAAAATTTGGGTGTGGAGCAACTTTGAATATTAACTGTGTTAAAAACCACTTGCGTGTTAAAATGGTCTGAAAGAAGGTTTAACTCATTTTCTTCCTATTAAGGTAGGTGCAGCTTGCCTCTTTCACCATGTATGATTACTTCAAATTCGCTCGTTTAATCCTAGATTTTGCGTTAGCAAAAACGAATTCCTCCCCAGTTTTCCAAAGGCGAAGAGGACAGCGTAACACGTGGATTTCAGGGTGTATAAGCACTTAATATAGTTCACTTAAACCGGGGTTGGCACTCCCAAAATTTTTAAATAAATTTATTTTCAAGACTTATTTAAAAATTATGAAATACGTAAGGGTACAGCTAGATAGCAAAAAGCGAGTGTGCGCGTGGTGCAGCATGCTCATGCAGCTGGTCAAATACTGTACACTGTAAATGTTTGGGACTTGCCTCCCACGTCAGAGGAAATGTGAATTTTTTTTAAATACTATCAACAGACCACATGAAATAAAAGCTGAAATAATTACCATTTGGAGATGTACGGGGTGTTTATGAAAGTCCCTATCTATTTCAGTGAAAACTTAGCAAAAAGGGTAAAATTCAATATAATAGAAGGCATACATTTAATGAATACTTAAGCATATATGATTCTACACGATTACCATCAGTATTTCTGCAGGGTTCGAATCTGTCGGCACCATTGCGGAACACATTTTGGAGCATGACGGGGGTTATTTTTGTAACTGCTGTTAGATACGAGCACTTAAATCTTGCAGATCTGTAACCCTCGTTTGATAGACGTTTGATTTGATAAAGCCCCATGCAAAGAAATCCAAGGGCGTTAGGTCAGGAGATCGAGCCACCCAGGGCCTGTTGCCTCCACGTTCGATCCACCGATCCAGAACAATGTTTGCGTAATACAGATCTACAGAAGCTAAGGCTAACAAAGACCCTAAGATCCACTCTAAGGTTAGCCCGAGAGAAAGGAAAGAGTAGGGGGTTAAGAGAAGAGAATAAGGGGTTAAGTAAGGAGCAACACCTATCACTCGTGGGTTAACATTCATTCAGAAAGAGAGAAAAGACCATCATCATCCGCCGGCCACTGCCTACAAGTCAGGAAAATAGGAGAGGGGTGAAAGATGAAAAGAAGTAAAATAAGAACGCTTACAAACCATGCAAACACAGTCTTAACTCAGTCATACCATGCAAACTACAAACATGCAAGAAAAGAGTTAGACATGCAAAGTAAGAAAAAAAAAAGTGGGTTAGTTTACGCTACGAGGTGCATCTACGTACGTGTTAGTCTAATTTTTTTTTTTTTTTTTTTTAATTGGCATCACGCTGGCATTAATCGTCAACAGACTCGTCCTCGACCACCACCCCCAGAGCTCCTGTGACATTTTTTATTTTAAACCACGTTAATATTTTTAAAATGCCTATCTAAACGGTTCTTAAACATATTAACGCTGGTAGAATGAACGACTGACGCGGGAAGATTATTCCATTTATCAATTACTTTAAACGTAAAAACGTTTTTAGCGATATTAGTAATGAAACGTCTGCCACGCAACTTAAATCCGTTATTACGAGTATTACTATTATCGAAGGTGAACAATGTCAAAATTTACGTTATCGATGTTAACGATTTTGAAAACTTCAATAAGCTCCCCCCTTAATCTCCTAGTTTCGAGTGAATACAAGTCTAACACACTAATCCTATCTTCATAAGGCTTATTGCGCAATGACGGAATCAGTTTCGTGGCACGACGTTGAACCCTTTCTAACCTATCAATATCCACGCAAGTACGGGCACCAAAACTGAACGGCATATTCTAAATGAGGCCTGACTAGGGACTTGTAAAGGGGCAATATAATATCCTTCGATTTAAAATCGAAATTACGCGCTATGAAGCCTAACATCCTATTAGCTTTTGCGCAAGACTCCAGGCACTGGTTCCTAACCTTTAAGTCCTTAGATACGCGTACGCCTAAATCTACTTCCTCGTCAACGCTCGCTAACTCCCTATTATCCATCGTGTACGTGTAATTATTGTTGCGAGAACCTATATGCAAAACTTTACATTTGTCTACGTTAAATTGCATCTGCCACTTATCTGTCCACTCCATAATCCTATTTACATCGTCTTGGATCCTATTTTTATCGTCCTCGTTAACAACCTTACCGCCTATTTTAGTATCGTCCGCGAATTTTGACACGTTACTAGTCAATCCTACATCTATGTCGTTAATGTAAATTACGAATAGCAATGGGCCTAACACTGAACCCTGTGGGACACCTCTACCTACATCTAACCACCCCGATTCACTACCATTAACTACGACCCTCTGTCTCCTAGCACGAAGCCATTCTTCTAACCAGTTAGCTACCTGACCGCGTGTACCGTGCGCTTTGACCTTCGCAATTAGTCTCCTATGCGGAACTGTATCGAACGCCTTTTTAAAATCTAAATAAATAACGTCAGCTGCTCTATGCTTATCGTATTCGCGCACTATTTCGTTATAAAATTCTAACAAATTAGTTAAACAAGACCTATGGCGTCGAAACCCATGCTGACTGCTATTAATCAAATCTACTTGTGATCGATGATACGATCCCTAACTACAGATTCCAAAAGTTTACCGACAATTGACGTTAAGCTAATGGGCCTATAATTGCTACCTACTGCGCGGTCGCCTTTTTTAAAAATAGGCGTGACGTTAGCTAATTTGAAGTCTTCAGGAATAATCCCCGTTTCGAGTGACTGATTAAAAATCTTCGTTACGGGGCCTACGATAACGTCTTTCAAATCTTTCAAATGTCTGGGATAAAAAGCGTCAGGGCCTGGAGCCTTGCTAACTTTTAGCCTCTCGATATAATGCGCAATCTCACCCTCGTAAACAGTTTTCATCCAAAATAGTCTCGCTACTAAATGGAACGATATCGTCCACGTCGGGGACATTCATTATGTCTTCTACGGTAAAAACTGTCGCAAAAAAGTTATTGAAAATACCCGCCATCGTCTGAGCGTCAGAAGCGAAGGTGCCCCATCTTGTTGAAAGACGACGGTGTTTAAAATGCCATCTGAATGAAGCTGGGACATTTACGCGCTCGTATCGTAACAGCAGTTACAAAAATAACCCCCGTCATGCTCCAAAATGTGCTCCGCAATGCTGCTGACAGATTCGAACTCTGTAGAGATGCTGATGGTGCTCGTGTAGAATCATATGCTTAAGTATTCATTAAATGTATGCTTTCTATTATATTGAATTTTACCCTTTTTGCTACGTTTTCGCAAAAATAGTGGGACTTTATAAACACCCTGTGTATATAATTTTAAATTTGAATCTGTATCCATATCAAACTTTATACTTGTATAGTCGGATTCAATAATGTGCTGCATAGAGCCGTAAGAATATTACTGCCCTATGCCACGACATTATTGAATTTTATTATACAGTAACTATATATATACAAAGGTGGGCACCCGGGCCACAAAAAGGACCGACGGTCCTGGTCCTTGCCTCAAACTGGACCGACGGTCCCGGTCCCGGTCTTTTCTGAAGATAGGACCTAGGAACGACTCGGTCCTTATATATAATATAAGTGAAAAATATGATTAAAATGAAAAATGAAATTAAAGACACCGGAAATCTTTAATTTTATTAACGTAAATTATAATTAATACAATACATAAATGATGAAAAAAAGTTAAGTTAAATGCTTGAGTTTCCATTCAAGAAGACTAGCATTTCAAAATGGCTGTCACTGAGCCCTGACCTTTTCGGCTTGAGGACGTCCTTCCCCAAAGAGAAGAGCCTCTCCACGGCGGCACTGGATGGTGCCAGGTGTTGAAACAAGTTTCAGTTCAGTCTCAGTTCAGTCTCAGTCTCTCTCTGTCTTCTGGAGGAAACGATCCATCTTCTTTAGAACTTCAAATAATCACTAAACACACTAAAAAAGACCGTCCGGAATTGCTTAAAAATGGACCGTCGCTCCTCATTTCGGTCCTCACTGAGAAAAGGACCTACTTTCCCGCTCACGTTTAAGGACCGAGTTCCTGGAATTCGGTCCTTCCCACCTTTGTGTGTGTGTATATATGTATATATATATATATAAATTTTACAGTATGTAAGATAATTACATCCATATTGGTTTACACGATGTTGGTATTAACGTTCCTATAGGAAGGGGGAAATCCTCGTTTAGGATGCTTCTTGTACACGGAATATGTCAGTCATTCGGATGGAAAAGAAAAAAAAAATTAATTATGAGTACTTTTCTCGCAATATGAAATACATCCACGAAAAGCCTATATTAATGAAGTAATTATACTCATTAAAGCAATTTTTAAAGTTTCCCACACCGAATAAAGCCATATTAAAGCCATTTTGGCAGATTCAAAACTTAGCCAATTTAAAGCTTTTGAAGCCCTAATGGTAACCCTGGTTACAACCCTCCAAATGGTTGATCTTAACCAGGAATAAGATCAGGCTAAACAATATCAGATTTAGTCAGAGTGAGAGAGAGTAGTTCCGAAATCACCTTCGTATTTGAAAGTACATATTATAAAGCTGAATCTACCCGGAAACCGTTTTCTAAACTTTTTAAGGAAAACTCTTGTAGATATATTTTTTTTTTCCGAGAAGTGGATAACATTTCGTTGCAAAACAAAATCCTTGGGAAAACATTTGGGTATAATGTACTTTGGCAATTGACTGCATGTTTTACTCTTCTTTCATCCATACCATTATTAGGATTACTAACCATACAGCTTTAATATCCTCAGAAAAAAGATTTAATTAATACTTTAGAAAGGAAAAAAAGTTGTGGTTTTGGTAACTGCAGAACTGTCTTCTGATTTTGTTTATTTTTCGGATTACGAAGAAATTTTTTTCAAATTTTATTTTTTATTTTTATGAATTTTGAAAATTTTGAAAACTTTAAAAATTAAAATTTTCATCTCTAATATGATGTATTTTTAACCATTTTGTATATTCCCAGACTTTGAGTACTACATTTATGACGACTACTCAGACATTGAGACTAGAACTGATGACGTCACTCTCGGAGGTTCGACTAGGTATGAAAGTAAATCTTCCCCCAGACACACATTCAATACAATAGATTCGACTCCATTGTACGAAGACCTTCAAAAATCTCTCAATCCGATTGGATTCGAAAGTTTCCCTTTCAACGTTGATCCAGCAGTATCCAATGT
Source organism: Bathynomus jamesi (assembly GCA_023014485.1). Lineage (NCBI taxonomy): Eukaryota > Metazoa > Arthropoda > Malacostraca > Isopoda > Cirolanidae > Bathynomus > Bathynomus jamesi. The sequence continues at coordinate 212,109 of JAJOZX010005135.1, forward strand.
CATCCCTAGGAAACCAAGACCGAGATTCGGGCCGACTAGAACGGGTAGCAGAGTTCCTTTAGGTGCCCCCAATTTTCAATTCCCAAAATTGCCTCCCCTCAAGATGGGGATGGCCGTCGTGAACGCTACCGCTTTCAACGAGTTCAACAGTTACTCTAGAGACCCGCCAAAACGCTTTTTTAAGCCGAAAGAGGAGAAAAGAAGGGATAGCCAAAGAGACGATTCTTTCGCACTTCCGAGTAGTAGTAGTAGTAACACGAGAAAGAAAGACCCGCAGATCTCTCAGTTGTCGATAAGGAAACCGTATGACAATACCGATACCAGAAGGCCGGTGTTTCCATTAAGAAATAGTCATCCCCCCTTAAAGAGACGACGACCGTTGCACCGCAATAAACCTACGAGAAAGCCTTTCAACATCATGGATAGAACATCCGAAGCGACGCTAATTACTTCTTTTCACATAAAAAGTGAAGGGTCACCATACGAATATTTTACTAAAACACCCAAAAAAAGGTTCAATTATCACACGTTAATGAGAACAGCGATAACCACGCCGCCTAGAATATCTACTACCACTTCACCTACCACAACCACTTTCCCTACCACAACCACTTTCCCTACTACAACCACTTTACCTACCACTACCACTTTACCTACCACTTCACCTACCACAACCACTACATATCGACCAAAAATACAATTTTATGAGGTGAGGGAAAACCCTACGCAGATACCCATTGTAATCGCTAAACCATACGACAATTCCATCAATAAAGACGGTAGAAAAGAACTACTTCAGAACCACAAGTCAGAAAGCAAATATTTCGATGCCCCTTTCAATGAAGTTTCTTACGCTCAGACCAATCGTCTGGCTAACGTTGATCCATACTCGGAAGACCGCTTAAAAAAAGAGAGAGAGGTTTTTTACGAAACTTATAAACCTAATAAAAAATACCAACAACTCGAAGTGGATCATAATACGGGCCTACCATTCGCGATGAATAAGGGATTTGATCCTGCGTCCATTGTATTTGAAACAGATTTCCGGCCGTTGAATAATAAGGGTAAGATTGGTTCCTCCCTTTCTTTCAAGGTGTCATCTACAGTGCCTCGCATTTTTTCCAAGCCCGATCATCCACTAATAATACATCCAGAACGTAAAGAAATAGAGGGATATGTACTAGCAGAATATCCACACGACCTTCATCCTCAGCCACCACCAGATATCTTACTGTCAGAGCACTTTTATCAGCAACTTATGCCAACACCGAAACTGCGTCCCCAGCAGCCCCCTCGTCCCCAGCAGCCCCTCGTCCCCAGCAGCCCCTCGTCCCCAGCAGCCTCCACATCCCCATCAACCCCCTCGTTCCCAGGAGCCCCCACATCCTCATCAACCCCCTCGTTCCCAGGAGCCCCCACATCCTCATCAACCCCCTCGTTCCCAGGAGCCCCCACATCCCCATCAACCCCCTCGTTCCCAGGAGCCCCCACATCCCCCTCGTTCCAGGAGCCCCCACATCCCCATCAACCCCCTCGTTCCCAGGAGCCCCCACATCCCCATCAACCCCCTCGTTCCCAGGAGCCCCCACATCCCCATCAACCTCCTCGTTCCCAGGAGCCCCCACATCCCCATCAACCCCCACATCCCCATCAACCCCAGGAGCCCCCTCGTTCCCAGCAACAACCACATCCGCAGCAACAACCACATCCCCATCAACCCCAGGAGCCCCCTCGTTCCCAGCAACAACCACATCCGCAGCAACAACCACATCCCCATCAACCCCAGGAGCCCCCTCGTTCCCAGCAACAACCACATCCCCATCAACCCCAGGAGCCCCCTCGTTCCCAGCAACAACCACATCCGCAGCAACAACTACATCCCCATCAACCCCAGGAGCCCCCTCGTTCCCAGCAACAACCACATCCGCAGCAACAACCACATTCCCAGCAACTACTGAATTCATATGATGCCGAACTTGCGGACTACTACATTTCATATCCTGATTATGATACCGACTTTTACACCATTCACAGAACCGGAGATTCGGTATCGAGTAGACCGGCGTTACCCGCCTTCAAATTAAGACCACCTCCCCCACCTCTAGGTTCTCCATATAAAAGGTTCGCTCGTAAAATGGCGTTGTTAGAAATAGCAGAAGATTCGCCAGAGTTGAACTATGAAATGTCGAAATTGAGAAGCTCGAAAGAAGAGAATATTTCGACCGAAGCATTAACGTCGTTGAAATATTTCCCGAGAGAGCCACCGTCATCCGCTCCACGGGTTACGAGAGCTCCCCTCGTTTCATCCAAAACTCTGAATAGCGGTAATGGTAAATACCCAAAAATAGCTACGACTTTTAAAGATTATTATCTAAGCAATCCCCATATAAAACGAGCCGAAATCTCTAATAAACCTTTAACAACGGATAATAGAAGATTTGAACTAGCCGCTAAATTACTTCCTCCACCAATAGTAAATAAAAATGTATCTAATTACGAGACGAGTCGGTCTACTACGATTACTCTGACTGATGAAGCTCCACCCAAGTTCAGTACAAAAGCTTCGAAATTCGATTACTCGAAGTCAAAGGAGCAACTTATTAAATCTGCTACCAAAATCACTCATCTTACAATTCTCAAAGACATCTGGGATAACTTAACCGAGGGAAGTATTCGAAATAGTACGTAATATATTGAAGTTCGTATGACGTTTGGAGTTAGTCGTACTACCACGAAAACAACAGCTTTAAATTTGATGTTACAAATTGTACTAGTGATGAAGGCAGTTGGAATTTCTTTGTACCAGTAAATAACTTCATTCAGATATTGTCACCAGTAAAAATAACTATTATTTATTTATTTATTTTAAATAGCGGGGCATTTTGACGTGAAGTTGTTCCAAATAAAAATTATTAATCTATTTCACTGTTATGAAATATTGCTTGTGAAAGTTGTGTTCAATATTCACAACTTAATCCATACATTATTATTAAAATACTTTTCACCATTATTATAAAATAAAATTGAAGAAAAACGATAATATATGTACATATCAATTACACTATTTTATATATATATATATATCTATCTATCTATCTATCTATCTATCTATCTATCTATCTATCTCATTTGAAGAAGATTCAAGTATAGGAAATAGATACTTCTCACGAATATTTATCTATTGCATACAACACTGGGAAAATGGATCCAATCACACATTGTTTAATGGTTGACACTTCATTTTTATGTACGAGGCCCTCCTAGGAAGAAGTGGCTAAGTGTCAAAAGTTAAAAAACCGCCAGAAAACGCAGTTAAAAGTTGTACTAAATTTGAAAATGGAATAACTTTTTGACTTTTGAACATATTTCGACGAAATGTCTTGAAAAGTTAAAAATTTATGGCAACTTTCAAATTTGGTACAACTTTAACCACGTTTTTTGGCGTTTTTTAAAACTTTTGTCCCTTAGCCACTTCTTCCTCTGAGGGCCCCTCATATCATTAAACTCGGTACAAAACACCTTTTTATTCGAAATGTTTTATAGATATGTTTTTTTTATACTTTCTTCACAACTGCTAATAATATTTGAGTACGACAATGCACGTATAGGAGTTTTGGCCGGAAGCTCCCCTCGGAAGACAGCCTTTTGACTGCTCCCCAGGGTTAGGTGGAGGACTCGAAACTCCAGTTCATGTTATATATATATACTGCTTGCCTTACTCATTACATCGTCTTTGTAAATTTATTTGTGAATATACAGGATGTCCCAGAGGCTAATATGTTGTACATTATGGTGCGAGGCTTTTGGGGTACCCTGTATATATATGAGAAACTTCACTTTGAATATTAACTTCAAATAATCTTACATCCATGGTAATATTGAGCCACTGATTGTGACTATTTACTTTAATACCAATGATTTTAATATTTAACTTTGATCTTCTATGATCTTTATCCTTAATGATTCCAAATGCTTATGATAGATCAGTATAAGAAGTATGGCAGAAGTGACGCATAAATTCCTAAACTGAGATGTGAAACTCCCACGAAATATCAATCCTATAGAAAAAAAAAAACGCAAACGATGTAAATACCCAATCTCTTGGTACTATTAACGTAAAAAAGTGACTCTCCCGTACCTCAAACTAACGCTGTATTTTAGTTTGAAAAATGACGCACCAGATCTGTTAAATTTCTGCCAGATTTCTCAATTTGGACGGTGTATTTTAATTTTGATCAGTTGTGATCCCAAAACACTTATTTGTAAACACCCTTAGTTTAATTCTACACTTTTTCCTGGCATTATTGTTGTAGCATTATTAATGTAGAGCACTCTTTTTTTTTGTGATAGATCATTAAATAGATCATTTTTAATGACTTTGTTGATCCTTGTTTTAAATTTTAATCTTGTAATTAGATAAAACTTAAGATTTGACGACAATAAATTTTTTACGTTCAAAATAATTACCCAAAGCTGACCTCAGTGACCTGACCCGACCCGCCCTAATTTAATAGTGAATAACTTACCTAAGGTGTAAAATTCATTGTGAATAACTAAATTTATGTCCGTAAACGGAGAAAAAATGCGGTCCCTTTTCCTCTGCTTGCGTCCGTTAAGTTATCAGTCCATCAAATTCAGTTTATACCTATACTTTACTCGTAAGGGAATAGGGTAAGCATGGTGCTTGTTAATTAATTAACGACTAGTGCCTTCCAATTATGACGTCAATCAATAACTAGACGGGGAAAGTCGGGAAATCTTAGATTGTATCCAAACGTTTATGCTTGTTATGGTCGATGAAAATTCTGAAGTATTAAAAAAAAATAAAAAACCAATCGTATTTTGGAGTTTTTGGGGTTCTCGCGCGTTAATCTAACTTTATCCTTACAGCAATTCAATTATAAAAAAATGCTATTAACCACTTTCATGGAATTCGCACTATATTCACTTTAACTTCCAACTGCTCGAAAGCCTACCTCTGTCTGACTAGTTATCGGTCCACGCTCGCATTTGTAACCTACGAAATATACAGAAGACTTTGAACAGAAATTAAGTCTGAAAGTTTAGTACATAGTTTAAGCCCACGAGGCACTTGGATTTTAAATGCGACTTCACAATAATAATAATTTTTTTTTTTTTTTTTTTTAATTTAGATACGTGGTATTTTGTGAACTTATTAATCTACTTTTGTATTTCGTTGTTAAATTTTACAGTTGTGTGGACTCCGTTACTGCGGAGACGAGAGTAATCTGAAGATTAAGCTGATGGTTCCCAATCTAATTTCATTGAAAAGGGGCTACGATATAGGTCTGTTATACGCTTTTCACGAGGGCAGAGATGTTCTAAAATCCAGAACTAATACTAGAACAATAATAAATAATCTATCAGTGATTATTACAGCCCCCATGCATTAGGATGGAGGGATGATTTAAAATTTTTATTCGGGGTGGGGGCATCCGCCAAAAAATAATTACTACATATTTTCCTACCACGGCAACAAAATTGAATGTACAGTCGCGGAAGAGTCTGTGAAACACTTTCACTGCATTGAGATGAAAACTCTCTCAAACTTTTTTCCGCGACTGTACAGGGCGTTCCATAAGTCTCTGCCCTCCGTGTTATAAATATGGAAGAGGGACTTGTGGAACACCCTGTACATTCGGATAGACTATAACGTAATCAGATTGAACAGCACATGCTTCTCACCATTACCAATATCAGAACCTGAAGTATGAACTATGCACTGAAAAGAAATTTTAAAAATTACTGAAATAGAATGTTTATTAATGCGACCATATAAGATATGGACAATAGATAACCCGATTACACATAACCTCCTTCGCAACATCTAAGAAGGTCATATGACAGAGGACCTACTAAAGCTTTACGTGGTATCTGAACTATCTGAGGGGGGTCTACATGATCTGGATGAAAAAGGTCTCCCATCTATCTAAAACCCAGAATTAATGTCACTTAACTTCCCTGATCGAAGGCAAGCGGTGTTATGACATTAGCCATGACGTAACTTACAATATCATATACTGTACGCAGATGATGCAGGTTTGACCCACATACAGTCGGACACCAATTGCTGACGCTGGCGCAGTTTACCTAATTGTGGATGAATCAACTTTGAACTGGAGAGTTTCCTGCAAATTTGCTACAAGGCATTTGCTGGATTTACCTCTCTCTCTTTCTCAGTCAGGGCCCGGGAGAAGGGATGCATGTGGTGTCAAAGCACCAGGGTCCGGGTTGGAAGAGAGGGAAGGTGGTGATCGTGGGTAAAGAGACCCGGAATCCAAAGTACAATCAGGGTCTGTGATTCCTCTCCGGGGCATTGCTCTCAATGATTCTAACCAAGTATTTAGTGTCAGATTCTGATAGCTTTGATGGCTTTCCAGGTAGAGTTGCCATCTATCCAAAATTTCGATGGACAGTTCAGCAATAGCCTAGTGTTTATGAAACATTTGAACGCTAGACGCCTAATGTCCACAATTTTATAATTTGGAGGATTGGATATATATTTTCGCCTTTGATATTATTAAAGGCGAATATATGAATCTGTGATATCTACAGATCTACAGAAGCTAAAGCTAACAAAGACCCTAAGATCCACTCTAAGGTTAGCCCGAGAGAAAGGAAAGAGTAGGGGGTTAAGTAAGTAGCAACATCTATCACTCGTGGGTTAACATTCAGAAAAAGAGAAAAAAAGACTCGCCATCATCATCCGCCGGCCACTGCCAACAAGTCAGAAAAATAGTCGGAGAGAAGAGGAAAGATTGCAGAACGGTCCTCTACTCCATAGGGAGATAGAGCCCACTTTGCCGGAAAAAGATGAAAAGAAGTAAAATAAGAACGCTTACAAACCATGCAACACATTCTTAACTCAAGAACAACACATTCTTAACTCAAGAACAACACATTCTTCCAAATGTTGCAGACCGATTTTCCACTCCATAGGGAGGTAGAGGATGCAGCCCATTAGGCTGGAAAGGCGTGAAAGATGAAAAGAAGTAAAATAAGAACACATTACAACACATTACAACACATTCTTAACTCAAACACAGGGCCGGATTAACCATTAAGCAAAATAAGCCCGTGCTTAGGGCATCAAGGGAAGGGGGGCACCACAGAAATTTTCCATTGTCGGATTTACCATGGATTTATTATACTATTATAATCGCGGCTTATAGCCTATAAGCTGTTGAAAACTGAATTATATATATTCATATATAGTATTTATTTTTTTTCATTGTTTGAATTTGTAGTGAACAACAACCCTTTTGAGAGAATAAATATATTTCGTTGTAATCACACACTTTACGCTTTGCGTTATTATTTTGTTTATATCAAATCTTTGAGCGCCATATTAAAAATACATATAGATTAAATATTTTCGTGTGCTATAGTAAATGTAAAAACAAGATTCAGTCATGCTGAACTTTATAAAATAATTGTAGAAGACAATATTGAGTGTGCCTTCCCAAATGTAGAAATTGCCTTTCGTATATTTTTAACATTAATGGTCACAAATTGCTCAGCTGAGCGTTCATTTTCTCAGTTGAAGTATATTAAAAATACCAACAGAACAACTATGCAACAAGGCAGGCTGGATGCCTTATCTCTACTAAGTATAGAAGCAGATGTGTTACGTAAGATTAGTTTTGAGGATCTGATCAAAGACTTTGCAATTAAAAAAAGTAGGAGAAAACTTTTCAAATATAAATGAAGTGGAAGTATACAAAAATAAACATTATTTTCCATCTTACTGTAAGTTTTGTTTCATTTCAAAAAATAAAATTTTATTTTATGGTTTATTTTTGTTTATATTTTGAATTACATATACAGTATATGGGGCACCAAAATCTTTTAAGTGCTTAGGGCCTCTAAAGGTCTTAATCCGGCCCTGCTCAAACACCACCACCATACCATGCAAACATACAAACTACAGACATGCAATAAAGAGAGAAGAAAAAAGTATAAAGAATAATAAAAAGTGGGTTAATTTACTCAATAAGCTACAACTAAGTTCGTGTTAGTCTAATTTTTTTTTTGCTTGCTGGTATGTCACAAGCTGACATTAGACGTCAACAGACTCATCCCCGATTACGACCCCCAGAGCTCCTGTTGCTTGTTTTTTATTTTAAACGTTCATATTTTTAAAATGTCTATCTAGACGGTTTTTAAACACACTAACGCTGGTAGAGTTAACGACTGACGCGGGAAGATTATTCCATTTATCAATTACTTTAAACGTAAAGAAGTTTTCAGTGATATTAGTAATGAAACGTCTGCCACGCAACTTAAATCCGTTATTACGAGTATTGCTATTATCGAAAGTGAACAGTTTGTAAAAATTTACATTATCGATGTTATTAACGATTTTGAAAACTTCAATAAGCTCCCCCCCCCTTAGTCTCCTAGTTTCGAGTGAATGCAAGTCTAATTCTTTAATCCTATCTTCATAAGGCTTGTTGCGCAATGACGGAATTAGTTTCGTGCACGACGTTGAACCCTTTCTAACCTATCAATATCCTCACGCAAGTACGGGCACCAAAACTGAACGGCATATTCTAAATGAGGCCTGACTAAGGACTTGTAAAGGGGCAATATAATATCCTTCGATTTAAATTCGAAATTACGCGCTACGAAGCCTAACATCCTATTAACTTTTGCGCAAGATTCCTAACTTTTAAATCCTTAGATACGCGTACGCCTAAATCTACTTCCTCGTCAACGGTCGCTAACTCCCTATCATCCATCGTGTACGTATAATTATTGTTACGAGAACCTATATGCAAAACTTTACATTTGTCTACGTTAAATTACATCTGCATTTATCCGTCCACTCCATAATCCTATTTATATCGTCTTGGAGCCTATTTCTATCGTCCTCGTTAACAACCTTACCGCCTATTTTATCATAGTATCGTCCGCGAATTTTGACACGTTACTAGTCAATCCTACGTCTATGTCGTTAATGTAAATTACGAATAGCAATGGGCCTAACACTGAACCCTGTGGGACACCGCTACCTACATCCAACCACCCAGATTCACTACCATTAACAACGACCCTCCGTCTCCTAGCACGAAGCCATTCCTCTAACCAGTTAGCTACCTGACCGCGTATACCGTGCGCTTTAACCTTCGCAATTAATCTTCTATGCGGAACTGTATTGAACGCCTTTTTAAAATCTAAATAAATAACGTCAGGCGCTCTATGCCTATCGTATTCGTGTACTATTTCGTTATAAAATTCTAACAAATTAGTTAAACAAGATCTATGGCGTCGAAACCCATGCTGACTACTATTAATCAAATCTCGACTTTCTAAGTGATCGATGATACGATCCCTAACTACAAATTCCAAAAGTTTACCGACAATTGACGTTAAGCTAATGGGCCTATAATTGCTGGCTACTGTGCGGTCGCCTTTTTCAAAAATAGGCGTAACGTTAGCTAATTTGAAGTCTTCAGGAATAATCCCCGTTTCGAATGACTGATTAAAAATCTTCGTTAAGGGGCCTACAATAACGTCTTTCAAATCTTTCAAATGTCTGGGATAAAAAGCGTCAGGACCTGGAGCGTTGCTAACTTTTAGCCTATCGATATAATGCGTAATCTCACTCTCGTAAACAGTTATTTCATCCAAAATAGTCTCGCTACTAAATGGAACGATATCGTCCACGTCGGGGACATTATTTACGTCTTCTACGGTAAAAACTGTCGCAAAAAAGTTATTGAAAATACCTGCCATCACCTGAGCGTCAGAAGCCAAAGCGCCGTTAACATCCGCTAGAGGGCCTATGTTATCTTTTATCGGCTTACGATTATTGACGTATTCAAAAAACGTTTTTGGGATTAGGTTTACTATCCGCAGCTATAAGTATCTCTAACTTACGCTTAGCATTCCTAACTAATCTTTTAACCTGACGTCTAAGCTCGATATATCTATTAAAGTTAGCTGCCGTGCCATTGCGCTTATTAAGTCTATACGCTCTGTTACGCTCGTTTATGAACTCGCCTATTTCTCTATTCCACCACTTGGGCCTATCATGATTTCTAGCGCGCTTGGGCCTACGAGGAATAAACCCTTTCAATATTCATAAAACTTTCTTTAAACGCCTCCCAATGCAAATTTGTGTCATTACCCATAAATAAGTTATCCCAGTCCACTACTCTCATCCTATCCGCAAAACTATCAAAATTATCCCTACGAAAATCAGGGACTTCTATTACGTTACTATCCTTAGTGTTTTTTATCAATAACTTAAACCTAAGAATTTGATGATCACTACATCCTAAACTCTCGCCTACTTCTAAACTATCGACTATATTTTCGCCGTTCGTCATCACCAAATCTAAAATATTGTCACCGCGCGTTGGTTCGGTAACCATCTGTCGTAAAAAATTATCTTCCATGAACTCAATCAATCTCAAACCCTCCTCATTACTAGTAAAAGTCTCGTAATTAACATTAGGGCAGTTAAAGTCTCCGACAATTATACTATTCCGATTGTCAATAAAGTTACCAAGAAGTGAGTAAAATCTAGTCTCGGTATCGAGGGGTTGAACGGGAGGTCTATAAACAACAACAAAATTAAAACTAATACTACGCGCCCTAACTTCAACACATATTGCATTAATTGCTGCCGGAAGTCTAACTTAACCTCGATAGCCCTAAGGGAATTACGAATGTACAGCAAAACACCGCCACCAAGCCTATGTAACCTATCATTAGTAAAGAGTTTAAAACCCGGTATATCAAGTTCCCCCAACAAGTCCCGAGTCACGGTACTTAACCACATTTCAGTGATAGCAACTATATCGTAGTTGCCGGAATAAATTATCGCCTTAAATTCGTTTAATTTATTTCTAATATTACGCGCGTTACAATAAAAGACGTTTGTTATTTTTCACCACGGGCCGGCGTTTTAAACTATTTTTCACGTCGGGCCCGCTGTAGTGTTCGTCACCAGATGTAGTGTTCGCCTTTATTAATTTAACTTTCCTTCATTATTTACGCTTCTTTCTACTTTACTATTTCTCTATTTATTCTCGATCGGCTCTTTCTTTCATTTATCACTTTGTTTCTCTACACTCTTTTTGCCGTATCGTACATATATCATGGTAGCGCGCCTAGACCTGACTCTAAAAGACCGTTATAAAGCAAATGGGGAAGGGGGATATTAATACTCTTTATTAACATTTATTACGTTTTATTAATTTCGAAAATGGTTTAGTTAATTAGGGGTATGCGAGTATGACATTTCTATATAATAATTTAGGTCGGAGAGGGACACTCACTAAATTAACTTTACGTTACATTTCGTCAACCTACGCGTAACGCGTTGCCTCAAGACAGTATTATGGGTATAGTCCGCTCTTTGGGCTCCCTTCAGACTACCAACTGTACCCATTTTAAACAATTTAAAACTAACAAACATGCTTTATCGTAATCATCACAATTTTTAGTAAATTTATATTAAACATTATAATTAATCAAACAGAAATAATATTCTTAACTAAGCATTACTACACTCGCATCACCCCCTTGAAAATAAGTTTTTCATTAGAAAACTTATTAATATCGTTTAACAAATTTCAATAAATTTATTCAACAAACTTACATATTTTGCAATTTTTTTTTTTTTTTTTTTTTTCTTTAACAATTCAAAGTTTAGAAATAGACAAGAAATAATAGAATGACAATTCCCATACATATATTGTATCATATTATAAAAACCGAAAACTTTATAATTTTCACATTTGCATAAAATAACATTTCACTCTAATAATTAAATTACAACCTGTAACTAATCTATACATGCCAAAAAAAAATAACAGAAAATTTTCTTACAGTGGCTACACAAATCTCAAGTTCACAATCTATTCCGCGATTTCTCATCAACGATCGCTTTACATTCGAAACAATTATTTGTATAGTTATACAGTTACTATCAGGGCAACATAGAAAAAAATAAGAAAAAGTTTACATAAAATACTGACCAAGAGCGCACATATTTCACGAAAAACACAACAATATGGGCAATAATCGGACCCTTTTCACTTATAATTTCATTACATAATAATCAGTACTTAATTTGCTGGACGTTGTTTAGATGACACTCCGCACGCTGACAACGGATTTCAATTTTCAATCGCAGCTCTCCTGCTCACTTCGCTAGAATGCAAGGGATTGCATCAATCAATATGCAACAGGGCAGCACGCTATAATGGTTCCGCTCTCTCTCCAATGGCGAAAAAAAAAACAAGAGACGTCCAATTCTAAAAGGATCAGGGGGGGAGATATCTGAAAGCGGGACCACGCGCTGGAATTGGACGGAATTTGCAATTCTAGAAGTCGATGAAGAAACTCGCCTTGTCTCATCTCCACTTTTGTCGGTGAACGCTGCTCTTCCTACGTCCAGCTGAAAGACTCTTCTACTGGCAACAATCAAACGATGACTCCGCCGTAGGCCGTTTCCCAACGAACCTACTGTATGTCTGTATGGACAGTACAGTCGTAGGCACCCGTTCAAGCTCTCGTGGCTTGTCTACCGCGCGCTGTGACACATATTTAGCGAAGCATTCGAGCAACGTGACCAGCTACTGCCCGAAAAATACCAGTAGACCATCTTCGATCGAAACTTTCGTGTGCCAAGACCCTGCACACGTAAATTTCTCTTCTCTTCCGAAACTGTCCTGCGCCAAGTCCATGCGCATTCGGTTCCTCTCTTCTGTCTCTTCTCTTCCGAAACCATCCTGCGCCAAGTCCATGCGCATTCTGGTTTCTCTTCTCTCTCTCTCATTGGTGATCGATCACCTATCCGGTCGACTAAACTCACTTGATGGAACTCGGATTCAACTTGGTTGACCCAAACGAGCCTTTGCAATTTTGAAAAAAAAGTTTATTCGAAACGTTTCTGTACTGCTTATCATTTCATTTTAATTTATCGAATTTTCTCGACAGTTCACTTCGAAACAATAACTACACATTTGCTCTGGCCAAATTCACGGAAAAAATATAAAAAATTTCGCAAAAATTTAATCAAATCTAGCTACCAATAAGGTCACTTATGGCAGTTACAGCAGAGAAGAAAAAAAAGTCATAAAACGCTAAACAAAATTGTACAGTATAAATATAAAAGCGCCCATACATAGTAACTGTTAGTATAATTTAAGAATTATTATTGTTCAAACTATCGTCAGAAATCACCTCAATACCTCTAAATACAAAAGACAAAAATGAACCCCAGAAACTTCATGTCATCCATTCTCTGACAATCATGAACCCTCTTGCTTTGAGGAGGAGCACACAAAGACGCCACAAAAACGTTACTGGCTATCTAAGGCTCCATTTCCGAGTGTACACTTGAGTCAATGTTTCAAATGCATTAGTTAACTCCGACTGAAGGTTTAAACAATAATAATTTTCTAAACAGTTATTAAAAAGTAAAAAAAATTTAAATATTACTACCAAAAATTATTTTAATACAGTAATTCCAACTTGAAACGTCAAATTTCATATGAATTGAACTCGCAATTAGCAAATTACATCTGAGATACAACTCTCTCCTTCAACAGAAACCCCAGTATGGTTTGCAAATCACAAAAATCTCAGTAATTTATCGTTTCCAAGTGAAACTACAAATTTATGTTATACTAAATAAGAATAGATCATATGCACTAAAAAATACACACAATCCACTGTAAACAAAACTAAAACATTCCTAATTAAGAGCGGTCGCTTTGTTTGTAAGCGAACCTCTATACAAATATCCCTAACCGAATGAAACTGCATTATATCCTAACATAATTTCGTAATATTTTCCATGCAAACGCTCGAACTAAAAAAAAGACATTTTTCATTTCTAATTCCAAATTAAAATATCAAATTAAAACATCCTTTTTAGAATACAATCTAAATTTGAACTAAAAATTTTACCATTGTCATTGAACTGGAAAGAAAAATAAAAATCGGCCTACCTGTACAATAAAATTGATTATTGAATGAATTTATAAAACGTAAAGAAAATTTTCTACACAAATTTCTGTAATTCAAAAAAATTATAATTCCAGATTTAGTAAAATGTGTACCGTAACTCACATTGGCCGCCAAAATAAAAATAAAATTTACTGCTGCACTTTTAGGCCTATATTAATAAATTCAATGTTATGCGCGGAAAAACAATTTAGAATTTTATGCATAACATTTGTGCTTATTAAAGAAAAATCCTATGCTTATTTATGTTAAACCAATTAAAATTTTGTTAAATAACTAAAATTTACTACTCAATAGACATACCGTATAACGGTTAATCTCCGAACAATATTTTACGATAGGCCTACAAGAAATTCTTCTTAAGTACGATACAATAGCCATTTACCAAATATGTCGGAATTGTCGTGAAATGAACGAAAGAAACAGAGAGAGGAAAAAAAAATAATCAGCTTACCTACCAAAGTTATGGGTATATAAATATATGTAATTATATATATAACTAATAAATACGTATTAGTTAATAAGTAAGTATATAATTAATGAGTATATAAAAAATACAAAAAAAACTTATAAAAAATTTTACAACACAATTTCTCTATTTCAGTTAAACGAATTCTGCTTATTTTGAAATTTAACACAATCCTATACGGCGACTTATAATCTGACAAATTTAATATGTTTAAGATTACCTTTCGACTGTCAATTAACTGTAACTTAACCTATATAGCGCGAAGCGAGCGAAGCAAAAAGCCCGTAAATCTATATAAACAAAATAATCCTATTATTATATACAGGCAATCGAAATATAATAAAAAATCTGCTAATGAAACCCAGAAAATTTCTCACAAATTTTCGCTAAAACATTTTGAAAGGACCATATAAAATGTGTATCACTGTATTTAAACTAACAATTCACTTACGTACAAATCTTATTCTTATATTATGATTATTACAATTATCACTAATTCCAAAAGTTTTAAACAAAAAGTAAAAAGGTAAGCTGAAAGAGAGACAGAAGAGACGAAAAAAAAGAAAAATTGAGTCTTCAGGCAGCACGATAATTTTCAAACTATATCCTCTCCGACCAAAATGAACGAAATTTAACGTAATAATGACTCGCAATATTGAGTCGGACAAACGAAAAGCAACGGAACTGGACGAAACAAATTAAATTCTTAGGCGCGAAGTTTGTCAGGGACGCTATCAGGACGCGAAGGCAAGCGCCATTTTTAAATTTTATTTACAATGAAATTTTAAGGCATGAAAATCGAAATTTGCCTGCAAACGGGGTAAACTTTGCATTTAGATATTTTAATAATCGAAATAAAATATTCATTAACGCTATTGGTTATTATACCGGGTTTTAAGAATTTTAATCGAAATACTAACACGTGGGTAAGCCTCACAAAATATGATGTAAGACCACCGCTAGCCACCAGATGTAGTGAATAGGTTTTATTATTTACTTTCTTCATTATTTACGCTTCTTTCTACTTTACTATTCTCTATTTATTCTCTATCGGCTCTTTCTTTCATTTATCACTTTGTTTCTCTACACTCTTTTTGCCGTATCGTAATATATCATGGTAGCGCGCCTAGACCTGACTCTAAAACCGTTATAAAGCAAAGGGGGAAGGGGGATATTAATACTCTTTATTAACACTTATTACGTTTTATTAATTTCGAAAATGGTTTAGTTAATTAGGGGTATGCGAGTATGAAATTTATATAATAATTTAGGTCGGAGAGGGACACTCACTAAATTAATTTTACGTTACATTTCGTCAACCTATGTAACGCGTTGCCTCAAGACTGAGTATTATGGGTATACAGTCCGCTCCTTTGGGCTCCCTTCAGTACTGCCAACTGTACCCATTTTAAACAATTTAAAACTAACAAACATGCTTTATCGTAATCATCACAATTTTTAGTAAATTTATATTAAACATTATAATAATTTATCAAACAGAAATCAATATTTTTAACTAAGCATTACTACACCGCGTTTCCCGGACCCACAACGTTTAAAGAAGGCTTCGACCTATACAGCTTTCGTACGCTTTCGTCAATTAACCTACCTAGCCTAGCATTACCTATTTCATTAAAATGCACCCCATCTTTTATAAAAAGGCTAGAATCACTGAATTCTGACCACAGCTTCACGAAGGGTACATTTTCCTCAGCACAAATCTCTTCTAATTTAGTATTAAAAAATATCGTTTTAGACGTAATCCCAAGACCCAAACCGTGCCTAGGGGTAATACCTAGAACTAAAGACCTAGCTGACCTCGCCTTTAGGGATCTAATTAACCCTTTATGGTACCATGTTGCATCTATTTAACATTTCAAATACACACATTTAGAAAATTAACTCTACAAAAAAGTTGTGCGATAGAGGGTTAACCCCCTGTATCTCCAAAAGGTCAGGCACTCTCGTATCGAGCCTATACGAGTCGTTGCCCCCTACCATCGTCACCAACATCGAGTGACGGGAGGCAACGTCAACCCTATCCACTTCGTCTCTAACTCTGTCAACCCTGGCCCCTGGGAGACAGACCCTCCTTCTCTTGGTTGGATGCCGTTTAACGAACTCTGTGTCCATATGGCGCACTAATGAGTCCCCAATTAAAATAGTTTCCCCTCATTCACGTCCATTTGCAAATGGGCGAAAGGGTTCGAAACCTCGATAGGGGGGGGATTCCTATCACCTAACGTACGCGGCCTAGCTCCACCCTTAACTTCTCTAAATCCCTCCCCATCTACTAATCTCGGACCAACCTTAACCCCTTCCTCAACTCTATCCAACCTTCCCGATAAGCTACCTAAACTAGAAACTAGGTTACGCACCTCACCCTTCAAATTACTAACGTCTTTAGCGTTAGTATTGGTTCGGCTTTCGTCAACCGTAGCCCTACCCCTGCCCTCATCAAGCGTTGCAAGTCTTTCCGTTACCTCACGTACACTGCGTTTTATGTTAACTATTTCCTCCCTTAACTTGCAAAAGAAACAAACTGATCTCTCGGTAATCGCCATAGGACCGCCGTTATAATCTTTAAAATCTGAATACCACCGGTTTACTCCATACCTAACACATGACTCTTTCTGCGACGGCATCGCGCAGTTAAAATTAGTTTATAACCGTCACAAGTTTAAGTTAAATTAAGCCGGCACGCTAGGGTTGCCAAGTCAACAGATCTTGACTAAAGGACACTTGCACGCTACCGTATATTCCATTGCTTATCATGATAAAAATTTACTTGTGCAATATTTTTTACAATTTCTTTATTATATTCATAAATAAAATATGTCTAGAAAGTCGTACACTCGTAAAATCACACTACTGTATTGAAATGAAACATTTTTAAATTTCTTTATTATATTTTGTGAATTAAAGACAGGAAAATATTTACAAATCATTATAATGAATGAAGCCTTTATTTATTTATAAAATTGTACTTATCTTGACTTCGACCAGCCTTCAGTAAAGCTGTATCATTTTTTATTTTGCCAGCAAAATCAGCACAATTGTCTTTTAAATTGAAATAAATCAAAAGTTCACTTTTTATTAATTCTACTGAACATCTGTTTCTGTCATCTCGCCACTTAGCAATGTAAAATTTTGAGAGTCAATTACTGAATTAAAGGACATATGGCGTCCTTTCCAAGTTTATCAAAGGCCAAGGACACGTGAGCTGAAATAAAGAACTGTCCTTTGAAATAAAAGACACTTGGCAACCCTACGGCACGCTATGAAAACTTCTAAATCGCTAAAAACCACTAATATTCAATTACTTAACTATAACAATGTGAATATAAACACAAGTATATAAAATTTGAAACTTTCCAAAAGTAAAATTATTAGCAATATGCAAAAGTAGAGGCAATATCAGAGAGCTCAGGAAATGCGTCCGTCCAGTTTAATGTAGGAGCAAATCACGGCAGGATGGTCGTTGATACGCTCGCAGCTGGTATAACCGACTCTTCCAACCAATCGAATTTTAGTTGCTTATTGTTTATATTTAGGCTTGGAGTGAGTTTGACGAATAAACATTTGAGGAAATACTGTGTAACAAGCTCTCAGGTGTGAAAATATAATCTGTGGATTTAAGTTCTTAAATTTTATAACTACTTTTAACGTCCAGATTACAGTGTTGCCAACTTGGCCTTTTTCAGGTTAGATTTAGCCTATTTTAGCTTCGGCTAGCCTTTTATTTTACTTAATAGCCTATGGCCTTAAATCTGGCAACTTTTTGTTCTAATTTAGCCTTAATTAATCTAGCCTCTTTTCATATCAAATTGCGAGCGTACTAAAATGTTTTTTCACGTTGTAGCGTGTCGTACAATTACGTCGGAAGAGTGTCATCTTGTACTGATTTGATAGAAGTGGTTTCAGTCATTGTTAGTTCTTCTTGTATGTGAATGTGTATTGTATAGTGTAAATTGTTATTATAAATTCACATATATTTATCATTAGTTCCCCGTCATAGTTTTGAATTGTCGATAAGAGTTTTATTATCTTTGTGGTTGTTTTCCAGCTTTGTTTTCTAAACTGTAAGTTAATTAAGTAATAGCCCATTAAACATGTCGAAGCCAGCCTACCAACAGCGATTTAGGAATGAATGGCTTAAAGATGATTTGTGCAAGGATTGGATAAGAGAACTTCCAGGATCTAATCCCTTCAGAGGGCTTGCTGCTGTAGCTAGACGTGTTTTGTGCATCCCCCATTCTAATGCTGAAGTGGAGAGAATTTTTAGCCAGATGAACATCGTTAAAAGTAAACAGAGAAACAGAATGAAGAGACATTTTAAATGCAATACTTAGCATTCGAGCTGGAATTAGAAGAGCTGAAAAGTCTTGTTACTCATAGTTTACCTCAAAACATAATTCAAAACATAGGGACCAAATTAACTTACGAGAATGCTGACGAAACAGAACATGATTCCGATGAGGATTTAAATGATGTTGACACACTATTTTTGTCATAATGTAAGTAAAATGTTTAGCCTATTTTTTAGCCTATTTTTATTTGGGTTATAGCCTTTATAGCCTATATTTTCTTCTACTCTAGCCTTACTCTCAGGAGATAATGTTGGCAACACTGGTCCAGAAACTTGTTCAGTCTTCTAGAGCCTAGACGTGTCAGCAAATACAGCTTTATACTTGTGCAGAGCTACAATAGGATTTTATTAGGCCCTCAACATGTGAACTGTGAATAGAGGTATTGCCACTTATTTCTTTCTGTCAAGGAATTGTAACTTGGAGAGTTGGCAAACCTACTTTTGAAGCAAAAATATTAGGCTAGACCTAGAAAGTTTTAGATTTGGTTGAGTTCCTTTACAAATTAATAGGCTTACTCTAGTACTAGTGGTATTAGATGCCCAGATTATTCGTATCACTTTTCCATTTTTCTATAGGATTTTAAATCTGTGCATCGCTTTTGCCAAACTTCTCATATTGAAATGTTATAACCACTCACCCTGTTGACTTACCCTTAGCCCTAGGCTTTCACCTGCCCACTCTTCTGTAGTCGATGCAATTTATACCTAAACTGCGGAACATCAGGTGCCAGTCTGCAAAGTTTGGCAGAATTTTGCAATTCATTGAGTACCAAATTTGACATCTAAAAATTGACTGGGATATGGGTAAAAGTCCAGAATCTAGACGTATTTAGGAGAGAGTCCATAATTACTAACTTAATCTAACTTAATGTATTAGAAATCCATTTTAAGTCCTTTGCCATGGGTAACATATTACTAAGCTATTATGAACCGTCTCCGAACTGCGTCTAGATTCCGCAATTTTCCTGGAATATGTGACTTCAAAAGCATTTGTGATGTCCAGTATGATATCCAGTAATTTCCAGATTCTCAAAGAAGAAATGAAGAGCTTTCAAAATAATATTGAAGTTACAACGATTTAGAAAATAGGGAATGACGACCCAAATTTCCCCCACCCACGTAACACTAATTAATTTGAAAAGTTACTCCATCAGATCTGAAACTAATATTTTAGCTTAAAAACTGACACAACTAGATCCTGTGAATTTCTGCCCTAACTTCTCAATTTGGAGTAATGAAATATATCGCATGCCAAAGATATAAATCCCATGATAAATATAATGTTTTGTCCTATTGATTCAACAAAAAAGCAAAAATAACACAATCTATTAAATTACATTGGTTTGCTTGTTTAGGTTAACATATTAATGATTATCATGCTGCCAAATGAATATTGACAATTGCCACCTACCAAGCTACCATATAGAATAAAACTAAACTCTGAGCTGGATATGGAGTCTTCTTACTTGATCTGAGAATGCATTAACTTTTTTGTTTTTGTAATTTATCACCTTTATCTTTAGAACTTAAAAATAGCAGCTTGCATGCCTAAAATAATATTAGTGTTTATACTTAAATATGAACCTATTTAATATTAAATATATTAAAAATTTTAAAATAATAAATACTAAAAGACTGAATTGTTGAAACACTTTTCATATTTCTATAAAATATGTGGAAATACTGTAATATTCATATGTTCATGGGAATTCGGAGTAGTTTTGCCTGTGGGAGGAAGACAAAAGAGTTTGGAAGTAAAGTTGGACCTCTGAGCTGTTTCTCACGGCACCAAAATTGTTTATTATTTGTTGTATAAAACTAATTATATTTACATATATATATTAATAGGAAAAAATAGGCCTATTTTTTTCAATTTTTAGTAAAAAAATTAGTCCGATTTAGCTTCACTTTTGCTATATAAATAATCGTATGGGTGGCATTGTCAAATATATTATTGTACACACCTCAAAGATTGATTTAAAACCAAAAAGTTAAAAAAAAAAAAAAAAATTCGATTTGTTTATGCCAGTT
This sequence comes from Bathynomus jamesi, assembly GCA_023014485.1. Lineage (NCBI taxonomy): Eukaryota > Metazoa > Arthropoda > Malacostraca > Isopoda > Cirolanidae > Bathynomus > Bathynomus jamesi. The sequence continues at coordinate 232,985 of JAJOZX010005135.1, forward strand.
CCCCCTTATTAACTTTGTTCAGAGCCAGGGAGGGGCAACTGCTCCTCCTTGCCTTCCCCCCCTGCAGACGCCCATGCATATGTGAGAAAAAATTAACTTTTAGACAATACATATACACATATACGCAGGGTGTCCCAGAAGTCCTGCTCCTCTATAATATACATAATAGTAACTTTTGGGGCAGGACTTCTGGGACATCCTATGTGCCAGGTACGCCCAGCTCATCTGGGATTGTTCTGAGCCAGGTGTCTAATCTTATATATATATATATATATATATATATATATATATATAATTCAAACCCACAAGGAAAAAGAAAAATGATTCGAAGGCCTTTCGTATACTCAGAAGTACACCTCGTCAGGGAATGAAGGGAGAAGGCGAGATGACCAAAATATACAGTGGGACTTAAAAACAAAAAGATTAGCACATAATCAACAAGAGTTAATGAGAGGGAAAAGAAATTTTAACAGGATATTGTCAATTTTATACATTCCCGCACTGTTATTGAAATTATTTTCTACAATATTCCTTTCAGTTATATCTGTTTTTAACGAGCGCTTTAGAACTATCCCACTTGATACTATGATTACATCTATATATATGGTTAAACAATGCATTGGAATTATTTGCTGTTCTTTATGCATATTTATGCTGTTTTACCGTAATATCTAACGTTTTACCCGTTTGGCTTATATTACTGAGTTACATTGTGTACATCCGATCGAATACACACAACCAACCACATTATCGGAGCTATTCTTTATTAGGCCTAATAAGTCAGAGTTTGTGGACGTTTCAGCTTTGAATTTGGAATAGTCTGTCACGACGACGTAACAAAACACTGTAGGCCGAGTGAGGGTCTACAAGAGGTTAACGACTGCGATTTCGATTTCGACGGACGTAGATAACTGAAGACTGAAGAAGCCTATGCGAAGGTTTACCGTCCTGCGTTTCGACGTGGATAACTCTGAAGATTGAAGAAACGTACGTGGAGGTTTACCGCCTGCGTTTTGACATAGATGTTCTGAGGACGTACAGGCCTACCGGCAGGAAGGTGTGTTAAGGATCCGTTGAAAGAGACTCGTTGAAAGGGTGCCGATCGAATTGTTTGAAAGATGAGTGAGGCGAGGGCCAGGAAGATGACGCCAGTAGAAATCTCGCAAAAGTGGTTTAACTCTGGCGGGGTGAAATTGCAGGTCGCCTCAAGTGATGATTTACTTCTTGTACGCTTGACTGTTGTTTGAAAGACTGAGGCCAGCTGAGATCGAATGGCGCCACGTGAAAGTGAAGATTCACGGGAAGAAACAACGAACAAAATGAGGGTGATTTTAACCCATTAGTGCCCACTGGCAGAATTTCCTACCGCCAAAATTGTTTGTCATTATTAGTTTATTACATCCCTTTTTTCGTATTCACGTGATCTTCGATATGAGTCATTGATATGACGCCAATCTAAAAGATTGCGTCATTGATATGACTCATACCGAAGATCACGTGAATACAAGAAAACAGAGCTGGGCACTTGCGGCATATTTTCGGTACGCGGTACTGCTGTACTACCGCAAACCGGAACGCATGACGCAGTACCGCAAAGGATCGCTGAAAGTACAGCAGTACCGCTACCGCATTCAAATTTCCGCGTACCGGTTTGGTAGTGCGGTAGTACCGCAGTACCGCAATATGCCGCAAGTGCCCAGCTCTGCAAGAAAAAGGGATGTAATAATGACAATTTTGGCGGAAGGAAATTCTACCAATGCGCACTCGTGGGTTAAGTGAACTTTCGCTTATTGTAGGCTCGGAAGACGCGCAGTTTAAGCAGGCCTTTTTGGAAAAAAACAAAGTAAAATTTTCTCTTCCCTTTGTAGGCTGTCATTGCCCACATAGGTTTTGTTGCTCGGTTTTGTTTCCAAGATGTTTGAGAACGGCGAGAAAAGGAATCTATCTCTCTCTCTCTCGTTTATTGTATCAATTTTGAGGCAGGACTTTTGACTCATATATACAGGGTGGTGCGTTTTAAAACGCAAAAGTCGCGCATCATAGGAATTTTCAGTGGTGTTGAGTCACTGTTGACTATAATATGTATTTTTTTTCTTTTAGGTAGGGGATGGCTGTGAAATTAACAATAGACGAGAGGGTGAGCTTGGTTTTAATGTATGGAATACCAGATGGCAGATACTACAAATCGATGAATCGGTACAAAATTTAAATTCTGTACCCATTCATCGATTTGTAATACCTGGTATTCCATGCATTAAAACCAAGCTCACCCTCTCGTCTATTGTTAATTTCGCGGCCATCCCCTACCTAAAAGAAAAAAAAATATAATGAACACTGAAAATTCTTATGACGGGCGACTTTTGCGCCACCCTGTATATATATATATTTAATGAATGAAATGGAACTTTGTAGGAAACTTGATCAATTCTTTAAAAAGACATCAGATATAAATAATATAATTTTAGACATCCACAAACATTAGGATTTATACTGAAGGGATAAAACCAAGATGTTGCAAACCGGAATACTTTTTTTCCCACAGTATTTCCTTTCTCAAGCGGATATATAAATGTATTTAGTATCCACGCATAGTTAGTCAAGTATGTTGTAAATAAAATCGTTTGTCCATTATTGACTGAACTACAAGGTGCTACTTTAGAAACACCCTGTATATAAGGGAATAAATAGTGCCTGAGATAGTTTTTGTTAAAAATTAAACAGGGTTCGTCTTCTTTCGCGGCACACCTGAGAAGTTTATCTTTCGCGACACACCTGACGTTTTGTGTCTACAACTGTTCAATATCCAGATCTCCTTTGAGCACCACGTGACTTCAAGCTTTTTTTTTGTTTACTTTTGGACGTAATAAAATACAAATATTTTGTTTCATTTGAAATTTGCGTATGTTCACTTCTAAAGTTTAGTTTACTTATTTTTGCTCTTTTTGTGAAATTTCGCGGCTCCCTGTTTGGTCTTATTCCTTAAACACTGGTTTAAGGGAATGAGAATTTGTTATAACAACAAAAAACAACAAACGCTTTATTTCAGACTCAACATGTACAAACATTATATAAGTGGTCCATAGAAGGTTAAGAGGTAGTTGTCTGGTGTAGCGACTATGTAGGCCAGTGAAACATTATGAATAATGAACATCAGTTGCTTACGCCAATTAATTAATTATTATTTATAAAATAAATAAAATTTTACAATGTTGGTTTTTAAATAATTTTAATATAAAATAAATAATTGCGAATTTTGACTATTTAATTTATTTAAATCGGCCCTTAACCTTTTAGGCTTTACTGGGCTCTCAATTAAAAATAAAACGGTTAGTTATCAGTAATAATAAATAAATCACGGATAAAAATTATTAATTAATATCATGTTTCTCCCCTCGTGGAGAAATCTTGAATCTGCCACTGTCTATTCATTCCAACTAGCTTACAAACAGATTGGCGTCATATTTTTACGCGTTTTATGGCGTCTCCATCCATGTACGGGTGGTCAGGTATGTATTTGTGCATTCATTTTGATAAACTTGCTTGTTACCTTTCATTTAAGTTATTTGTTTCTTAAAAGAGAGCACGCAAGATGAGCATAATTCTGGTTTATCGGTTTTTTAATTTACCGAGACTATATTTTAAAACAATTATTAATTTTATTAATTACAATTATTAATTAAAAGGGCTCGGTACGCTTTTGAAGGTTGTGTGTGTGAAGGGTATGGGAAGGATAATGACGTGAATTGTAATCCTACTAAAAGTCATATTATGATTGAGGACCAAGGCCTACAAGTATATAAAATTTCCTGAATTTCAATTGAATAGTATGGACCGTATGGTGCTGTCAGAAGTGACCCAGAGTATCTTGGCCACGTACTAACTGATAGTCTTTCGGATGACTGTGATATTCAAAGGCAATGTAGACAATTATATGCTCATGGAAATACTTTGATTAGAAAATTTCATGTGTGTACATTGATGTTAAGTTGATCTTGTTCCAAACTCTTTGTACTCCAATGTATACAGCTCATTTTTGGTGGAACTACAGGATGTATAATTTGAGAAAATTGTATGTTGCATAAAATTATATTTTTCGGAGTTTATTAAGAACTCCAAGATTTATAAATGGTGCTCCTTCTAGCGTCAGAATGCTGTTTATAGTCAATAAGGTACCGAACTGTGCCAGTGTTATACGCAATTTTGTATTTAGATTTATCATTAGGCTTGGTGAGTCAGTCAATATTAGATAATAGAAGCCATGGTTATTGGGCTGATCTCCGATATATTTTATAGACCTCAAATCTGAAACCATTAGCGCAGGCAACTGTGTTCATTATTCATAATGTTTCACTGGCCTACGTAGTCAGTGCTCCTGACAACTATCTCTTAATCTTCTATGGACCTCTTGTATAATGTTTGTACCTGTTGAGTTTGAAATCGTGTTTGTTTGAAAAGTAGTCTGAAACGTCGAGCATGCACGCAAAAAATTTAAATAATTTAGATGAGTATATCTTGTTTCAGTCCATTTTCTATGAAAAAGTTTTATAGAAAACTATAATGATGGACATACTATGGCAAACACTTTTAATCTCTTTAAATTTATTTCTTCCTTCATTTTATATTAAACCAAGTAAAAAAGGTAACTGAAAGAATATTGAAATTCCGGTATTATTATAGTTTCAACCACAACTTGATTACTGCATATTTGATGTGTTTAGCTGTATCTCTTCATTTCGGACAACTTTTTCTAATACCACTTCCGTCGCAAATGGATAATAATGGAGATAATAAATATAATAATTTTTGGTCCACCATATTGTTTGTCTAGCCATGGGTACAGTGTGTGAAAGTTGTGCTCTTACTCCGTTTGAAGTGATTCATAAATTTTTTAAGAATAACATTGACTCGTTAGGTCAATTGAATGCCTGGTTAGGTCAATTGAATGTCTGGTTAGGTCAACTGAATGCCTGGTTAGGTTAATTGAATGCCCAGTTAGGGCAACTGTACACCCTTGACGATTGGTTAGGTTGTCATGATATTTTCGTTAGTTTAACGATTTATTTTTTAAACTAATTTACGGCCGGATTCTGAAGGAATCGTTTATCTTATCACTCCGTCATAACCCAACCCAACTCAATCCAGTGGATTGGATTGAGTTGGGTTGGGTTATGAAACTTATGTTTTTCCTACGTTTTTTGAGGTGATTCACTCGAATTTGACATGCATTTCCACCGCAAATCACTCGTTTTTGGCTTTTGATGTTGTAGGGGGGGATCTCAAAAACGAGTGATTTGTGACGGAAACGGATGCCAAATTCAAATGAATCGCCTAAAAAAACATAGGAAAAACATAAGTTTCATCTTCAAAACGAATTGGGGCCGAAACTGTAAATTTACCAGGTTCGGTTCCTATGTTTTCCGTTAGTTTCTGATGTGATTCATCTGAAAATGACATTCATTTCCGTCGCAAATCACTCGTTTTTGATCCCCCCCCCCCCTCACCCCAAAACCCCGATTTCCCACGCATTCCCCCATATTGTGTGTGTGTGGGGGGGGGGGGGAATCACAAAAACGAGTAATTTGAAATGAATGTAATTTTCGGATGAATCACCTGAGAAACCACCTGAAAACCTTATTTTTATTTTTCAAAACGAGTTGTGGTTGAAACTCTAAATTTACCAAAATTCCTTTATTCTCTTTTGGAAGAAAAATTTTGGCAAAACTTTACTATCCAAACACATTCAGAGATAGTCGGTGATGCTCTCCCCACACTCATGATGCAACTGATATAATGACGTCATAGAAATTTATTTTGGTAATGAAGCTGTACCAGGTTTTGAGCTTGTACAATGTACATACGTCATTCGATTGTGTGTTTTTGCTATTCCTCATTGTTACACAGGGTTGTCAGATTGGGCTAATGTGAAACATCAGTGGGCTACCTTTTAAATATACGTGCTACTTTTCTATAATAAATACAAACCCTCAAAACGCGCATTTACTGTTATTAATTTTAGTAAACGCTAAAAACTAAGTTACACAAATTCTCTTTATATATTTCTTATAATAAACTACTGTACTTCATATTATTTTTCTTTCAGGGCCATATTGTCGGAAGCCATCTTTTAACATATTACATTTTCATCTTTTAGTCTCACACCTAAATTTGAAATATGTTCCACGTTTTATTTTAGTAAATAAAATGTTATTGAAAGAATACATTACTTTATTAATAAGGTAGATATTACATCCATATACAATAGGTTTACACATTGTTGGCAATTGGCATCAACGTTTAATTTTGTATTTTAGTGGCAAGTAGTTTAATGGCATCGTCGTCAGCCTCGGAAACCTTGATTCTCTCTCTCTCTCTCATATATGTATATATATAATATACTTACTTTAGGTATACTTTAGGTGAGTTTGAACGACGGTTGAGGATCGACCTGCGGTCGACCCCTCTGCAGCATCCCGCCTCATTTGTGGGATTTGGTGAAGGAGGGAATTGCTGTCTGATCTCCTCCTGTTCTCGTAGCCAGCCACACATGGCTGGTCAGGGACTTTGCACAGGAATCTGTCCAGCTGGTTCTTGAAGTTATTCATGTCGGTGTGCTGGAGATTCCTCACTTCTTTTGGTAGGACATTGAAAAGATTTGGGCCTCGTATTCTGAGGGTATTTTTCATCCTCGTTTTCATGGCCCCTTGTCCCACCGCAGCTGGGACCGTACAAAAATCTGCCTCTTCTCTCATTCCAGTTTGTTTCTATTTCATTTCTAAGGTTAGGGACAGAGCCCTCAAGTATTTTCCATATGTATATTATTGTGTACCGCTCGCGCCTTGGGTTACGTTGTAGCCAATGTCGTAACACCGCTTCCTTTTGATCAGCGAAGTTAAGCGACATTGGGTCTGAGTAGTAGTTGGATGGGAGACCGTCCGCCGCGTCCAGACTATGTAGCGACCCGTGGTTCGGATCCCACGTAAAGCTGTAGGTCCCCTCCGTCATATGACCTTAGATGTTGCGAAGGAAGTTAAACAAAATCGATAATACTAATACGCTCGCGCCTTCTTTCGAGAGAGTAGAGTTCCAGGGATTGTAATAGTCTTCACCCTCCGTTTCGTCTATCTTAGACGTAAAAGTCCTTTGTATAGCTTCAATGTTCGCAATGTCTCTCTTTCTGTGTGGGCTTGTGAGTACTGAGCAATACTCAATTATTGGTAGGACTAGACTCTTCCATAATTTGAGCATGATGTTTGCTTTTCTGCTGCGGAACTCCTCCGGATGATTCCCATTATTTTTCAGCCGTTGTAATTTTAAATTTATAGTGCTTTCTGAATTCTGCATCCGACGACATTATTACTCCAAGATCCCTGACTTGTGGATTTGGTGTTATCTGTTTGGCTTGCAGAGTTTTGTACCCTTTTTTCTGTAGTTCCTTGTTATTACCATATCTAGAAGTTGGAAATATATATATATATATATATATATATATATATATATATATGTATATGTATATATATATATATGTATATATATATATATATATATATATATATCAGGCATGGGGCAATTACTTGGTCAACATATAATTAATTACAATTACTTGACATATTCTCAATTATAATTACTGTAGATGGTGAAATATTTAATTACGATTACATTTACAAAGGATGGCATTTTTTTCATAAATACAAACTATTTGATTTATGTCATGTTTTTCTATCTACGTATTTCAATTCCATTTTCAGTTTTGGTCATCATCATCATCAATGAGAACTAGATAATATTAGGTCAATAAAATGTACACTTTTTTTTTAACTTTGCACGGAACTGTATTTTTCATCAAGCAGTTCTAGCTATGGACAATTGGACATGTATGCGATATGGTCTAATGAAACCAAAAATTAAGGCACTGAAAAAAATACTAATATAAGACCAAAGAAGTGGCATTTATTTTATCAAAATAATAATAATAATGGCATAAAAGTGGCACTTTAGTTAGGAACATTTGAAATAAATGGAACATTTTATTTCAAATAAAAAGAATAACATTTTATTTCAAAAGAAAGCTCCTTGAGACATGATGAGCAACTAGTTTAAACAAGAAACATGACTTATTAACTGTAATAGTCATGTAATTTAAAGTACAGTAATTGACTGTAATTGTATCATTACCTTGGTTTACTAATGCAATTAATTAGTTACATTTTTTTAGGTAGACAATTACAATTACTTGCCAGTTACATGATAAAATGAAATTAATTACAATCAATTACAAATTACAATTACCCCATGCCTTATATATATATATGTGTGTGTGTGTGTGTGTGTGTGTGTGCAACCGGGATGTTGTACATTAATAGTTAATAAAGTGTTGTTTTAGTGATTTTGCGAAACGAAATTACTGATGGTGCTTGTCATATATAATGTGTGGAGGGATGAACAGCTGGGTTTTCGTGCCGCCTGCCGTCACCGGGTCTCGAACCCAGTTAATTGTAGAAGCGCCTAATGGGAATGACTAATATTCCCTAACCTAACCTGGACCAAAGTGGGAATGCCGTGGATGAGAATGAGTGGCATGAATTGGGAATAAACCAACCGAAAATGAGTGTATTTACGGGAAGAAAAATAAGAAGAAGAAATAGAGATAAGATTGAAGCGTTTTAATTTCGCGTTGAAATTAAATCCGTGAAAATCTAGGACCTGACACAATTCACCACAAGACTCTCGGATGCTTCGTTCTCTGAGAACATTGGCGTGTGCAAAGACATGCAGAGTTTGTCGCCAGTCTTGACTTTAAGTTTTTTGTTTTTATTATAACAAGTTTGTTTGTTTTATTTTCATTCATATGTCCTTCGTTATAAAGTTTTACTCAGCTTATATTTCTGCCCGGAATCGTGCAAAATCTGTTCTTCGAAATCGCCAAAAATTCCTTCATCCGACAAAAATGTGAAAATCTTTCCAGTTGTACAGTAATTCTTCTCGCTCTTTCTGTCATCTAGCTAAGAACCTCTTCAACAACTTTACTTCCTCTTCTTTCCCTCCTCGTTTCCATTCCGACGGTTCAGTTGCCTTCTCTTCTCCTGACAAAGCTGAACTCTTCGCTCAAACTTTCGCTTACAATTCAACCCTGGACGATTCCGGTGCTGTTCCTCCATCTCCTCCCCCCTCTGATTTTATTGTGTCTGATATTAGACTCTCCTCTAAAGATTTTTCTGCCCTATCTGGCTCAACTCTAGGAAGTTGTATGGTCCTGATGGTGTTCTTCCTGTTGTTCTTAAGAACTGTGTTTGTGCTGACACCTTGCCTAGGCAAACGCTTTCGTCTTTCTCTCTCATCTGGTACTTTTCCTTCCTGCTGGAACCCTCCGACTATCGTCCAATTGCTTTGATTTCTTGCCTTTCCAAAGTTTTTTAATCTATCCTTAATAGGAAGATTCTTAAACAACTCTCTTCTTACAATCTTCTTTCAGATCGTCAGTATGGGTTCCGCAAGGGACGCTCTACTGACGATCTTCTTGCATATCTCTCTGACTCTTGGTCATCCTCCTTTCGTAATTTCGGCGAAACCTTTTCTATTGCGATAGACATACCAAAAGCTTTTAATAGAGTCTGGCACAAATCTTTAATTTCGAAACTGCCCTCCTTCGGTTTCTGTCGTCCTATTTGTGCCTTCCTCTCGAATTTCCTTTCTGGCCGATCTATAGCTGCGGTTGTAGATAGCCACTGTTCTTCTCCTAAAGCTATTAACAGTGGTGTTCCTCAGGGTTCTGTCCTGTCACTCACTCTTTATCCTTTTATTTATTAATGATCTTTTAATTCGCACTTCTGTCCTATTCACTCCTATGCCGATTATTCCACTCTTCACTTTTCCACCCGCCACCCAAAGTGTTCCTCAGCAGTCGCTTCATGATTCGTGTAGGACGGCTATGGGACATCTGACCTCTAATCTTTCTGCTATATCTGATTGGGGCAGAGAAAACCTTGTGGCTTTCAATGCCTCTAAAATTCAGTTCCTCCATCTGTCTACTCGTCACAATCTTCCACACGACTATCCCCTTACCTTCAACAACACACAACTCAATCCTTCCTCTTCTTTTAACGTTCTTGGCGTTTCCTTTTCTCGTGATCTTTTCTGGGAAGATCACATATACTCTCTAAAAAAGCTTCTAAGAGGTTAGGTGTGCTGTACCGCCTCCACGGTTTCTTCACCCCTACTCAGTTGCTGTCTCTGTACAGGGGTCTTCTTCGCCTCCCTGTATGGAGTATGCTTCTCTTGTGTAGGGTGGTTCAACCCCCACAGCCGTATTTGACTGGGTAGAATCAAAGGCTTTTCGTCTCGTCAATTCCCCGCCTCTTACTGATTGTCTTCAGTCTCTCTTTCTTCGCCGCAATGTTGCCTCTCTTTCTCTTTACTATCGCTATTATAACGGACATTGCTCTTCTGAATTCTCTAACTGCATACCTCATCCTTTAAGGAGAGCACGCAGTACGAAACCTTACACTTTCGCATTCCTTTTCTGTCAAATTATCTAATGCAAGGATTAATCGGTATTTTCAGTTTTTCATCTACTCAACCGGTCAACTCTGGAACAATCTTCCTCAATCCATCTTTCCTCCTGTTTTATGATCTCCCATCTTTCAAACGCAGTGTCTAGGCATCTTGAAAACCCCGGACCTTGATTTTGGCTCTTCTTCTATGGGAGGGGGGCTTTTGCAGGCATTTGCCCTGGGCCCTCCTTCCTGCATAAAAATATAGACCATATTCAGGCGGTTGAACAGTGTTGGCTGTTAAAATTAGAGTTATTTACATTTGAAAATTTGTTTCCAAGTGACAGACCCCTTTTGGTCATGACCCATTACTGTAGATCCGATGAAGGATCTACCAAGCAAACTTTCAACATCTTTTGATATTTCGATGAATCGAGGCCATGTGAAGAGAACATTGCAGTATTTGTATTCATATTTTTCCATTTCAAAATTGGTTTGTTTAAGCACGTGATAAGAATTAACCTATTTATTAGGGTGGAATGAGCAGTACTACGCCTAAAGTGATAATATAAACCATTAACAGTGTTGCCAAACATTCAACGTGTGCAGGAGTCCCAATTTTAAAGCTGTACTCGGGCGAGTACGGTGGGAACAAATGGGTTAAAATTCTTTTCTTTTTTTCTTTTCGGGGCAAAAGTGTGAAATGGTCCTGAGCTATCGTTCACCCTGTTGTGAAAGATTTAATTTTTTTTTTTTTTTTTGGTTCATATTTCAATTTTCTGGAAATGGAGTGAGTGTTCATACGACGTTCTTAGTATAGAAATATATTGAATTTTAAGTTTTCTTTTTGGTTCTAACGAAAATGATCGCTCAAACAGCTACTTGCTTAACCTATGGAGGGTTTGAGTTTGAGGGAAACATTCTGAGAGTTGATCGAGTGAAAGATGAGTTTGTTTCGGACCCCTCGGCTTTTGGAGAAATTATTTTGTTTTGGAGACTAATTTTAAGAGTGTACCAAAAATTAATAATTAGTTTAACTTTAAAACAGAAAGGAGGGGCTTTGATTTGCCCAGGCTATTTCTGACCCAGGCAGACTGTTATGCCAAAGCCTATAAAGAAAAACGAGATCTGTTTCTTTTACTTGTAGGGTTAACAATCTCTTGGGACCTAAAACAATTTGTCGTTAGGCTGCTAATTTAAGTAAAGGAGTGGCTCCAATAATTTTATATTTTTTTCTTTTTACACAGGAGGGAGAGGCCAAGGGCGAGCCCCGCAAAAATGCTCCTTCACTATATAAGGAGGAGAGAGCCGTAATCAAGGTCTTTCAGGCTTTTTCATATATATATAATTTTTGAAAAGATTGTGTAAAATGTGTGTGTGTGTGTGTGTGTGTGTAGTGAAGAATAAAGGGAAAAAGTGTGGTTTTGAGAACATGATGGACTGCTCACAGAGTAGATGAGACACGGAAAAAGGTCGGCTAAGGAGGACAGTGACAGGAGAAACGGAAGTTCCATTACTCTCTCTCTCTCTCTCTCCTGCCTAACGTCGCCCCCCTCCCGACTACTTTCCTGGTCGATTGGTGTCTACAATCTCCTCTTTAGTGTGTGTAGGCGGAACCTAAATTTTTTGTAGATGTACTGACTTTGTAACTTCAGTTATAACTTACAGGTCGTGGCCCTCTAGCTGATAAGTAACACTGTCCAGGATTTGTAATTCGGTTATAGTTTGCCTCTAGGCACTGTGGCACTTTCGCTGCTTCATAATTAAATTAGAATTATAGTTCTTTTGTTTATTAAGTGACAGACTTCCGCGTTTATTGTGATGAGTTACCGTGAATAAAACCTATAAATTTGGTGCCTCAAATTATGGAAATTTTAGTGAACTTATTTCCCAAAAATCTGTAATGGATAAATGGTCCAAATACTCAAAAAGCTTCCACAAAAGTTGGTTGACAAATCCTTTTTTTCGAAGTGGCTTTTGGAAGTAAAACATGATATCAGTGAAGCCTTTTGTAAAGTTTGTGAAACGATATTAGGGAGTGTAAAACCGATCTTAAGAAACAAAGTTATTCCATGAAACACAAATTCTTTAAAAGATAATTTTACAACAAAGTTTTAAAAAAAATATTCTTGAATAACTTCAAACTTTTATTCAGAAAAGAATAGAAGGGAGAAGTGTTACAATTTTTAGGTGTTTATGATATTAATATAGTCACAATACTCTCATCTGTATACGCCCTTGAAAGCATGGAGGCTTTTTAGGCAAAATTAATGGCATTTAGTTTATTTATTAGTAAAAATAGTGAAAGTGGCAAGTAATAGTAATAGACACAACAAAAATAATAGTAACAGCAATAATAATAGTAAATGTTGAATACTGGACAAGTTTTATTGATAAAATAAATACAGGAATTTTACAATTTACAATGATAAATAATTGTGAAACTGAATTATTTATTTTACTCAGTTTGTAAAATGTTACACATTTTTAAATTAAATTGATCATTTATTGGAGATTGAGTAGAAAATAAATGCTGCTTAATAATAATAATTCAATTCTTCAATCCTCCTCCACTCCTCTGTACATGAGCACATATCCATCCCCCAAGTCCCTTCCCAGTTCTCCACCCATATCCCTTGTTTCTGCCATTCCTAAGATGTCGATTTTCCTTTCTCTCATGATGTCCAGAATTTCATCATGTTTCCCCCTATAAGTTGCTATATTAATCGTTCCGCATCTAATCCTGAGTGTGTCCATTTTTCGTGTCCAGTTTCATTTCCTTGTCCGTGATCTGTTTATCAATCCTGGTTCCGAGGCTGGTTCTTGAGCTTCTCGAACAATAAGGTTTTTACACCACCGGCTTGCTAGGCCTGTCGTGGCAACCCTCCTCTTTTATCCGGGCTTGGGACCGGCATGGGATTCCAGGTGTCATTCCCCGTGGCAGAGTTAATAATAATAAATAATTGATTACAAAATTAAAGATGGTTAATGAAATTAGCATATGTTAAATACTGCACTTGATTACAAAATTGATTACTATGTTAAAAATGGCAGTAGTGAACTTGTACATCAGTAGGAGCTAATGAAGTGCTTTTTTAGTGATTTGCGAAATACATTTAGTGATAAAGCCTGCCTAATATGCATGGAATTGCATTCCGTACATCTGTCCTTTGAAAGAGAGTGTACTTCCTGCAGTTTCTATTGTATAGTTAGGTTTGTGTATAAAATTCCTGGCCAGTCTGGTGTTATAACGATGGTGTATTTGATGCGGAGTGATTGCTCTTTGAATGGGTGATGTATGTCGATTTTTGTTGATAGCTTTGAACATATTGACAGCAACACTGACTGAACACTTAAAATATTTAGTTCTTTAAGCATTGAGGAAGTGTGAATTTGTCTGTTGTCATTATTCGAGAGAGTTCGCGGACATTTTTTAATGAATTACTTCCAAAGGATGTTTTATATATATTTCTTTGAGTTACCCCATGCTGTAATGCAATATAATAAATGTGAATGGATGAAGTAGTAATATATGGTAAGAAGTGCGTTTTAAAGAAGGGTCTTTTTTTGTTCAAATAATATGAAGAGAAATCTTGATATTTTGGATTTGATGTGTTTTACAGGACTTTTGAAGTTTAATTTTTCGTCTAAATCAATGCCAATTATTTTAACCTCAGTCACTCTTGCGAGAGTAGTATTTCTAGTTTTTATTTGACAGTTTGTATTAATGTGTTTTGTGGTAATAATTATATAAGATGACTTTGTCATGTTCAATAAAAGTTTATTACCATACGTCCATTTATACACATTTTCTCATTGCCTGGTCGTTTCATTAATCAGAAGAAGTAAGTGTGGTATCATCTGCATATTGTACGTAGTTTAATGTGGTAGAAAAATTAAAATGACGGAACGTGAATTAGAAATAGTAATGGCCCAAGAATAAATCCTTGTGGGATTCCACTAGTTAGCATCGACTAGTCGGCTAAATTATATTTTATCTGAGGGGTGAGGCAAGGCTCTTTGCTCTCTCATATGCTGTTTAATGTGTATATTGACGGATTAATTGCTTCACTTAATGAGGCAACAGTGGGATGTTGTGTAGATAACAAGATAAAAAACTTAGTCTATGCCGATAATATGGTGTTAATAAGTCCCTCTGTTAAAGTTCTGGATCGGCTACTAAAAGTCTGCAAAGTGTATTCGCAGAAACATGATATTCTTTTTAATGTTACAAAAACTAAGGTTATGCAATTCCATCCTAAAAGCTCTAATCAGCCAGCTGATATTAGGTTTAAAAAGAGAGGTGAAGTAATTAAGGAAGTACAAGAGTTTAAGTATTTGGGGTCAAACTATTACCAGCTCCTTGAGTGATGACTCGGATATAAGAAAACAATCTCGAAGCCTTTGTGCTAAAGCGAATATGACTATAAGGAACTTCCGGTTCTGTACGAGTGAAGCTAAAGACACTCTCTTTCGTACTTTCTGCAGTAATTTATACGGACAGCAACTCTGGGTGAATTATAAAAAAGGTTCTGGCAGAACACTAAATTTGTTGTGCGGCAGGTCTCTTAGATACCTACATAAATCACCTCCGAGGTGCTCAGCGTCGGAAATGTTTTCTACCCGCAATGTCCCGAGCTTCCCGGAGGTAACAAGACGTGCTCAATACAGTCTAATGCAAAGAATTAAAAAATCAACCAACCAGATTATCCAAGCTATCCATGAGTCCTGCCGTTTGTTTTCTAAGTTATGGAATTCATGGTACGAAAACGTTTGTCTGTAGCCCCACTTACTTCGACATTACTGTATTATTTCTCATTAATTGTATGTCTATCCTTAATATTTGAATTATCATTGTATTATTAATATTTGTCATATGGACTATAGTCTGCCAATAAACCTTTTTATTTTATTCATAATCTGATGTACTGATGGCGATTTGACAGATATGATTTAAACCAATTAAGGATACTTCCTCTTATTCCATATATAGTGGACCTAGTTTTAACCGTTTAAGGAGATAATGATTTAATTGTATGCAATGATTGATTAAGGCAATGACTGATTGCTTTATAATGATAGGCTATTTGAGTAGATCCACCATAATATTGGAAGTGACCGAAATGGCAGCGAGGTCACCAGCTTTGGTTTACACCCAAGCAAATTAATATTAAGGTTATGAAAGACACCTTATGGTTTTAGTGTAGTTTAATTAAGAAAATATTTATATTAATTTTCACAGTGAAAATACAATGGTAAGACTGACTAGAAAGCTTAACAATTCGATAATGACCTTTGAAATGCGCTCGTTTATGTGAGGCTTAATGGTATACAAAAATGGGACACAACCTGAAATATGAGATGGTGAATACAAAATAATGCATGTACGTAATAATATAACAAATAGGTTATGTAATATACTGATTAGGGAAGCTACAGATTATGCGTAAATGATTTGTGAAAGAGGCCTATTAATGACACCGTGAACGCGTACGTTTTGGTACTCTAAATAGAATAAGCCTCGGTACTTTATTTTGATGTTTATAAAACCGTTACTTATTGACGGTGGTATAACAAAGAATTGACAGTAATTAATTGATAGTTTATGTTATGCTTATGACATAGACCTAGGTAATAAAATGAAATGTTAATAGCTTAATTGAGGTAATACGTAATGTACAGTACTCATCGATGGTATGTAAATGGCATGCAACATAGAACATTGAATGGGCCTAATAAATGCTATAAAGAGTGCACGTGCGTTTGGTACATTGAATGGAAAACATGACACTGATTAAGTAGGCTAAATGATTGCATGGATGCACAAGGAATAATTGATGCGGCCTAATAATAATGGATTGAAATGCTTGCACAAATATCATTTATATACAAGAACATTATGTGATGTTAAGTGATTACGTCAAGAGAATATTTAGTTAACACATAAATATATGAATTGAACATAATAACGGATGATACGCGGAATAACGGTATAAAAATGACACTTGAATTGGATGACAGGCCTACCGTTCGGCCTAATGATAGTTGAGGGAATATACACGGTATATGAATTAGGCCTGCAGTAGAGAAACTATTTATCGCACAAATATTATAGTGAACACAACCGCGGATGATGTGAATTACAGGTTCTGAAGGACACTTGAATTAGAAAAATGGTCTACTGCGTTATTAACGGGAGTCAATGGGAACGTTTAATTACTCACTTTGGGAGAGTAGCCTGCTGTTCGGTGGTAGGCTAATGTAGGCTTCAAGAGTACTTAGAATATGATGTACTTAGCTTACCCGGACGATGTGACGTCGTGGAAGGAGTGTTGAAAAGGAATACCGTGAGTGTCGTTGATCGTCCTCTGGAAACTGGTCGCTCGCGCGTTGGTCGGGTCGTGGATTAGGCCTTTTTGCGATGGTGTGTAGGCCCGGTTGTGGTTGTCTCTTGGAAGTTTGTTCCGTAGGTCACGGTATGATGGGCCTAATGGAGTCTCGTAGACGATCGTTATTCGTAAAGCGGTAAAAGCTGACCAGATGTGGAGTGATTTGGGCTTGTATCTTTCGCCGTCGAGTCACGCAATGTGTCCCTTGCGGATGCTTCTCGTAGTGTTGCAAACTTTGCCGGTGCTCTCGAAGATGCTTGATAACCGGTTTATGCGGTAATGAAGAGACCAAGGGGAATTCCTGATGCCGTTGGGGTTTGCTGCGGCAGTATTGGTGGGTCACTTCCAATGATGCTTCGTTTCTTGAATGTGGTGTTGAAGTGAGCCTTGGTCTTGAGCTGGTTACAGCTGATGAGGGATGACAACGTACAGAGTAGTCGAACGGAATGGAAGCGCCGGGGTGAGAGAGAGAGTGAGCGTGGGTGCTCTCTCTTATACGCAGTTCCTGTGACGTAGAACTTCACGCCAATTCTTAAGACGCCTTGTGAGCGCGTCCTTGGGTTGATAAAGACTTACTTTCGCGCCTTGGGAAGGAACAGACTTTCCATCGTTTGTTTGCCCACGTGTGTTCCAAACTGTTTTATGGTAGCGTGGAAGGAAAGTATGTCTGTCAATTTGTTGGTCTATTTCTTGTCGATCCGCTACACATATATGGGAAATTTATTCAGTACGATTTCACGCGAAAGTGTATCAAATGCTTTTGATAAGTCGAGGAAGATCAAGACAATGTATTTTTTACTGTTTAAGTTCTAATACACATTTTCTAATAACATGTTCATGGCATCTTCCGTTGCATGTCCACCTCTAAACCTAAATTGTGTTTTAGTTAAAATATTGTAGCCCCTATTTGATTTGGAATTTAGTAAGTTTGTTTACGTAATTCTTTCAAATACTTAAAGTTGGTAATACGGAAATGGGACAATAACACTGGCCAGCAAAATGAAACTTTTTTTTCTCATCACAAACATGATCACACTTTTCTTAATGCATTTTTAGCGCTCATTCCGAATCTGGTTTTATTTTTTTTCTAGCACGTATAGTTATATAGATACACTGGTTTTGATATTTTTAAGTTTTTGATATTGCTATAAGAAAATTTATGGATGTATAGATCACACTTAGGAATGCTAAACAACAAATACATCATATACCTTATTCAATGTACTTATAAATAAAGAATATATACATTATTTTATTAAAAGCGCTGTGAGTGTGATTTCCTTTTGTAAATTTGGCCTGGATTGTCACGATACAGCATCCAACAATGGTCCGCCATCATGCTTTCATTCCAATATCCTTGGTAGCGCTTCTCCATCATCTGAATACCTTGATGGAAGCGCTCTCCTTGCTCGTCACTCACTGCACCAAGGTTTTCAGGAAGGAAATCTAAGTGGGAATGCAGGAAGTGAATTTTTAACGACATTCGACACTCCATTTCTTTGAAGGCATCAAGGAGGTTCTTGACTCCATCCTTATACGCAGGTGACTTGTTGCTTCCAAGAAAGTTTTCACATATCCATTTGAACGCCAGCCAAGCCTTCAATTCCAGCGGACTTAGGACTTTTTCAAATTCAGTGTTATTCAAAACCTCCCTTATTTGTGGCCCAACAAAAATTCCTTCCTTCAATTTTGCTGCAGTAACCTTCGGAAATTTCCTTGAAAGGTATTGGAACCCTTCAGAATTGACTTTACCCATTGCTTTAACAAAATTCTTCATTAAACCAAGTTTAATGTGAAGAGGTGGCAGATAGATCTTTTGGGGATCCACTAAAGGGACAGACTGGACATTGCTTATCCCTGGGACATATGTATACCTAAGTGGCCAGTCACTTTTGGTGTAATGTTCTATAGTGGCGCGACTGTCCCACAGGCAAAGGAAACAACAAAATTTTGTGAATCCTGACTGCATACCCATAAGCATTCCTATAACTTTTAGATCTCCACAAACATTCCATTGATGACTGTCGTATTTGATTGCCTTAAGTAGTATATCCATATTGTCATATGTCTCTTTTAGATGGACGGAATGGGCAATGGGGATGGATGGCATTATATTACCATTATGCGAAAGAACTGCTTTCAGGCTTCTCTGCGACGAATCAATAAAGAGGCGCCACTCAGATGCCACATACGTCTGAGATATGGCTGTAAATAGTCCATTGATGTCATGGCAATAACAGAGAGGACCGTCTACTGAAAAGAATGCTGTTAATTCAAAATTCCGCTTTCGGTAGTAACTAATACGAACATTGTTCTCAAGTAAATTGTTCTCCTTTAGTCTTGAGGCGAGAAGCTCTGATTTCTCTTTAGACAGCGATAAGTCTCTAACAAGATCATTCAACTGTCCTTGGGTTAACTTTTTAGGCTCTAAATGTCTACCTTCAAAAGTGTACTCTGGTTCTGTAGATGGTCCGGAAACGCCAGTTGCACCTTCATCACTTTCCATGTCATCTATGATAGAATCTAGCCTATCACTTGGGGGAATTGGAATGGGCAATGTTTCATCATGTTTTACTGGTCTACGTGCTGAATCCAAGTTTGAATATACAATCTGGTGTTTGTTCTTGGCAGAAAACCCCATTAAGTTCACACTACAAAAATAACAGTCTTCATGATGATCTCTCGGCTCCCTCCATATTATGGGTATGGCAAATGGCATTGAAGCTTTCTTTTTGTTAAGCCAATCACGTAATCCATTTGAACAGCCAGAACAGATTTGATGTGGCGCCCATGGTTTATCTTGGTCACCTAGATGGCAACCAAAGTATAGCTTGTATATTTTCTTAATGTCGGTTGTAATACTTCGTCGCTGTGTTTTAGTTGTCACCTGGCCGCATACGAAACAGAACTTGTCGGGGTCATTCTTACATTGTCGAGGCATGTTGACTGACCTGAGCAAACTATAAATTCAAAAAAAATGTACACCAACTTGACACAACAAGTTCTTGGACTGGACTGATCTTTTGACACACAAAGCACGGCGTTGTTGCCTGAATCACAATGCTGCTAGACGTAAAAGCTCACACCTGAAATACATAAGATGTATAATTAAGATAATTGAAATAAATAAGATGAATAAACTAAAAAAACACAATAAAATAAACACAATCAAATGTTGAAATATTAGTATTTTGCCTATTTAAAATGGTTAAATCTGTGTAGTTATATATATGCCTTCATCTTGAAAACTATACGTGCTAGAAAAAATCTGAATGCAGTTTTGGAATCAGCGTGAAAAATGCTATCCAGCCACCACAAATTTTACTCTGATGAAAAACCTTTGTTGACCAGTGTAATTAGATGGAGTGTTTGGGTTTGCCGACTTAAATATAGGGCGTACTCTGGCTTCGTTTAGACCAGGGTTGGGAAACCTTAATCGTGTGGCGAGCAAATTTCAATTAAACTACTTACTCCCTACCGGGCAAATTGCAGCTTTGAAAATATTCGTAGTTTGGGACATAATTAAGATGTAAATACTGTATGACTTCAAATAATCAAACCGGTAGGCTCCCCACCCATGCTTTAGACTGTCAGGGAATATACTTAGTATTACTGATCCATCCATTAGTTTACTGAGTGGGATTGCAATTTCATCAAATACTAATTTGTATATTTTTACCGGGATCATATTGATCTCAAAATCTTTATTTTTTAGGGTTTTTTTTTTGCTGGGGAGAGAGATCGTTTGGCAGGAATGGATCAAAGAAAAATTAATTTAGATTTGATTGTGGCATGTATTGACAGTAGTGAATGTCTGTAATTGGGATCGAGGCTGCAGTATTAGAACCGATATTGGCAAAGTTGTTGCTTAATAAATTGGCTATGTCTTTCGGGTCACTGTAAGAATTTTCGCCTTGTGTGAGGGAGAACAGGGTATTTGTTTTAACCTTCTTTGCATTAATTAACTCTTTCAGAGTGTTCTATAGGTTTTTTCGTTCATCAATAGTGATCTGCTTTTGTTTTTTTAATGATTGCATTAAGTCTGTTACATTACTTTTTGTATGTCTGTTCGGTAATAATATTAGTTTTCCATAATTTAAAGTGTGTATGCTCGCGTTTAATACTCGCAATGAGTGCTGGTGTGATCCATTGGTTGTTGTATTTAGTTTTAGATATTACTTTTGATTTAAGAGGAAAGTTTACGTTGAATATATCCATTAGAGTACTTGAGAACGCTTGAAATTTTGTTCTAATGTCAGGGTTACTTTCGGTTATTCATGTCCAGTCAAAAGCTGTTATTTCTCTCAGAAACTTTAGTTTATTATTATAACTGTAAGATCTACAGCCAACTGTTATACTTCTCTTTACTGAGAAATGGGTGATTAGCATGGTGTACGTAGGCAAGTAATCCGTTATATTTAATATAATAATTATACCCGAGATGCATTCAAGCGGTGACCGTACCCAGATCTGATTTCTAATGATTGTGAAGTTTAATTAGCTTTGTAATAGCTAATTTAAAACCACTTAGTCATGATGTTGCGAAGGAAGCTCCCGTTACTACTTCAATGTTCTTTTGTGAAATCAATATTTAAGTCTCTCGCAATAACGCAATTGTTACCAACATAATTGGAGGTTAAAATTCTATCGCTATTTGTAATATAAGTTGGTACGTTACCAGTTGGTGGTCGGTAAATGCCTAAAATTGAATACAGGGTGTTACGAATAAACATTTCAATTGCGAGTGTTTCTAAGGTATTTATGCTTGTCAGTTCTTCGATACTTTTACTCTTGTAGTTTGAGTCTACAAATATATTTACGCCTCCTCCCCTACTGTTAGCCCAACATACATGATAAGCTTGTGTCCCTGGAATGTTAAAAAAGATAATTAGTTTAATTTTACCACGTTTCAGTTGATATAATGTACGTGAATTTATGTTGTAATAATTTTAGATTAGCTGTCAATTCGTCGAAAACAGACTGGTAATTTTAATTACAATTTGCTGTATTTTTTCGTGTAGGAAGGAGGGGCCAAGGGGGAGTGCTTGCAAAAATCCCCACTCCCCCCTATATAAGAAGGAGAGAGCCAAAATCAAGGTCTCCGAGGCTCACGATGCCATTATATATATATAAGTTTGAAAAGATTGTGTAAAGTGCATGTATGTATAGTGAAAATTGTGTAGTGTGTAAAGTGCATGTATGTATAGTGAAGATTGTGTAGTGTGTAAAGTGCATGTATGTGTAGTGAAGAATAGGGGGAGAAGTGTGCGTTTGAGAGCATGCTGCACTGCCCACAGGGTAGATGTGACACTGAAAAAGATCAGCTAAGGAGGACAGTAACAGGAGGAACGGGAATTCCATTACTCCCTATCCTTCTTCCAAACGTTGCTTGACATGCGTCAGTTCAGTCCATAGACCATTTAAGTGATCTCTTAAAAAATGAAATGCCATCTAGCTCAAATGCAGAGGATGTACGATTGCGTAGAACTAACTTTTCTTCCCTCATAAAAACAAAGTCGCATTCCCTGCTTTACTGAATGAACAAATTGGGGACTTAAAAGACGCTCTTTTTTCTCTAATACTCGTACTTAAGGAGTCAGCTGACATTGCGTGTGCATTCGCTATTACAAAAGAAATTTTCACAGTATTTAGGGCTTATTCACGTTACAAGCACAACGGTGCTACTATAGCGTGATTCCTACCTCGATTCGGCGGTCTACCTTTTAATTATAGCTTCTTAAGTTGTTTACTATTTGCTTGTTTACATTCCAATGTCCATCGCCCTTGACGATTGGTTAGGTTTAGTCATTATATTTTCGTTAGTTTTAACGAAAATATCGTGACTAAACCTAACCAATCGTAGGTAGACCACATACTATAGTAGCACCGAAACTATTTTTTAAATAAATAAAATTGAATAATAAATAGCATTTTATATTTATTATATTTTCATTTATACCTTGGATAGGAATCACACTACAGTACTGTAGTTTCGAACCAAAACGGGTAGGAATCACCCTATAGTATCGAAGTCACCGGTAGGAATCACGCTATAGTAGCACCAGCACAACTGTTGATGCATTATACAGTGTCGCATAAGTGCGGTTTCGTAGGAAAATTTATTTTAAGTTAAATTTTCCAAAGTAATAAATTAGGACTAAAACAAATGTCGAAATTGATGTCTTGTTTTGGGCCTTTTTTTTTTTTGTTGCAGGTAGAATAACACGCAATGGCTAATATGAAACTCACTTCCGCACTTCTGGGACACCCTGTATAGATATGTTCAACTCTAATTTCTCTGAAATAGTTTTTTTTATATTAATTTGTGCTTTGCAATTGGCACTGATGTAGCCTCATTTGACATGCTCTCACACCTCTGAAGAATTATCCTGTAATATTACGTGCTTAAAAACTTACAATTGGTTTTATAGTTCTCTGCTCTTCGATGAAAAGCTGATTTAGATGTACTGTAGAGGATCTTTCTAGTCAGTAATTAATTAAATGTGAGTGATTCCTCTCTCAGATTAAGGTTAGCTAACAAGAAGTAACTGAATGAAGAGAATCCGTGATCAATTTTCTTCTTTGCAGGTTCATTTCTACTTTGTTTACTCATCTTGATATAAATTTGCCGCCAGGCAGCTTCATTCAATGTATGTACAATGATGCTTCTAACGAATTTACTTTTATTAAACTTATCCTTAGTGACTTTGAAAAATTTAACATACATTTTCCGAAATAAGAAACGTATCATTGCAGTCTTTTAAGTGAATTAGAAAATGTTACGTTTTTAAAATATGTTTAACGCTTCGAAAATTCTTATATCCCCAAAAGTGTTATGCTTGAAGTAGACTTTAACTTTATATCCATTTTCCTTCCTCTTGAGAAAGTAGACTTTGGTTACGAATTCTCTGTGCTGATGACCACTAAAAGAAAGATAACCTAATTTCAGAGAAGTGAGCCCGTAAAGAGCTTCTTGCTCTTATCCCAAGCAATGTAGAAACCCTAATTAAAGACGATAAAGAATATCGCTTAACATATGCGTGAGTTACCCGTTCTCCATTTTCCGAGCTTTCTTTAGAGTTAGCTGACAAATCTAAGATATCAGATATTGAAAATCAATGGAAACATTCCGCGTTTGGACTGGAGTCACAGCTTTGCAGGCAATGTTCCTTTTGATGGAGCCTCGTTTTGGAACAAAGCAAATATTTTGAAGAATCCTTTTGGAAATCATGTTGTAAAAGAACGTCCAACATTTTCTTTCGCCAATTCAACTGGTCATGGCACAACCTTCCTCAATCCATCTTTTCCTCTGTCTGTGACATCCAATCTTTCAAACGTAGTGTCCACACATCTCAAAAATCCTGGACCTTAATTTTGGCTCTCTTCTTCGTATGTGGGTTGTTGGAGGGACGTTTTTGCGGGCATTCACCCTTGGCCCCTCCTTCCTGCATAGTTACATAGTTGAACGTGTATTTTCTAGAGTAACATCCACGAAAAGTAAATTAAAAAATCGAATGGAAAAAATCTTCTAACTTTGATAACAGTGAACGACAAATTTTTACTTTTATTCTGTCTCAGCAACAAACAAAGCTGGTCTATAAAATTATGAAGTCGGCGCTGCTGCTCATTCCGAAAATGTTATTCATTTTGGCGTATGACGCATAGTTTCCATGAAATCTTAAAAAATATTATACAATTATTGTATATAATGTGTGTAATACTGTATATTGGATATAATTAATTAAATATTATATAAAATATTAAAAAATGTTAACATCACGCATACTATAAGAATAGCAATACACAGGAAGTAATAAGACAAACATCAGAGCACATTACGGAACAACACACCGTATCACGCATAGTTTAGTCACAAACAACTTTTACTACAAAAATTGAATATTTTTCCAAAACATAAAAATGGAAATTTCTCACATACAGACCATTTTTGTAATCCGCGTTAAAAACTCCATAATAATGACCTAAAACTTTTCCTCCGACAAAATCATTGTTGAACAGTGTTATTAGAATAAAAACGACGCCTGTACACAAAAATTGCTGTTGCTGAAACTTTGAGCCAAGCGCTCCAGTGATCAACTACATAGCGATATGAGAGAGTGAAAAAAAAAATTGAAGCAGAAGAAAAAGATCTTATGAGATTAATAAAATCTTAAATCATTTAAAAAATACCATATAAGTATAGCCTACCAAGCACCGTATGTCTTGAGTTTATATATACACACATGATCCAATCCACGAGGAAAAATGAAAAGCGATTGCAAGTCCTTTCGTGTATTCAGCAGTACACCTCGTCAGGGCATTTCCTTGTGGATTTGCATAATTTATTTATTCTCACGTGTGAAATTCATGCCATATATCCTCTATATAAAAGCAAGTTGTGTCTTTCTGTCCGTCTGTCTGTCCGTTTATTTAACTTTTCGGTCTCTTAAAAAAAAAAAAAGAGTTGAATTAACTAAACAGGACCCCTACGGGCGGTGCTGCCAGTAATTGGGGTGGGAGTGAGGCTGGGTCCAGTACAGGTAGGTGGGTAGGGGGCCCAGTAATTGGGGCACCGCTGGGACCCCCCAATTACTGTCGGTTCAATTATTTGGTCAATAAAACTATAGAAAAGAACGCAGCCATGAAAATCTTGAGCTTCACATTGTGTCAAGATTTGTGAAGCTTAAGATTTTCATGACTATAGTTTTATTGACCAAATAATTGAACCCCCAGTAATTGGGGACCCTTTATTGACCAAATAATTGAACCCCCAGTAATTGAGGGACCTATATAACTGTCTGTCCCACCCTAAAACACGGAAACGACTCCTCGAAAGAAAAAATTATTAGGTTAAAGTTACGGATCTTTTCCATTTTATGGGAACCACCATTTTTTTAAAATAAATACATGGTTTTACAGCATTTTTTATGCTGATTCCAAATATATTATTCTTTTTCAGGAGAAATAAAAAATAAGAAAGTTATAGTCAATAAATTTTTATTATTTATGATATGCCACGATGACGTCATTTGTACGATAACGTCATCGTAAGCTCAGTTAGGGCCTAATAGCCTATTTCTAATAGTTCAAATCAGTTGTTAATTTACCTTGAATGAAAATATTTGCTTCGACTTGACAATATGGAAAATTATAACTTAATTTGGCTGCAACAATCGTGGAACAATCGTGGATTATAACAATTACTTTAGAGAGGTAATTAAGTTTTAAACAATTAACCTAACCTAACTTAACCTAACCTAAACTATGCAATATGAGAAAATAAAGAAATATCGTATAAATAATAAAATATTAATGACTATAACTTTCTTATTTTGTATTTCTCCTGCAAAAGAATAATATATTTGGAATCAGCATAAAAAAATGCTTCAGAACAATATATTTATTTTAAAAAATGGTGGTTCCCATAAAATGGAAAAGACCCAAAGTTAGTTAAAATTAATCGAAACCTACGGGAAAATTGAATGCCCGGTTAGGTCAACTGTACGCCTTTGACGCTTGGATTGGTTAAGTCGTGATATTTTTGTTAAAACTGGGCATTCAATTCCGTTATCTGTGATATTCTAACTTGGTGTTTTTAAGTTTCTTGTAAATACCGGTACCCCAGTCCCCAACTAGTCTACTATATAAAAGCAAGTTGTGTGTCTTTCTGTCTGTCTGTCCGTGAACTTTTGGGTCTCTAAAAAGAGCTGATCTTTTTTTATAAAATAGGATAATATTAGAGGGAAAAAAAAATGTTGAGGGAATGATTATTATTATTATTATTATTATTATTATTACGGGCGGCAATGTGAAGTTTAAGATTTTCATGACTGCGTTCTTTTCTATAGTTTTATTGGCAAAATAAGTATAATTGGCCCTCCAGTAATTACTCGGGGATATCACGAAAAATTTAGTTTCTTACTTTATAAGCATATAAGCCTAGCAGCTCAGGCAAAAACAGCTCATATATATGTATATATATAAAATTATTATTTTTGCATGTTATATTGGGCCACTTTTTATCAAGTGACGCTATCTTTTGCAATAATCCTGCTACTTTTCATCCGACATATGTATGTAGCAACCTGTATATAGGCCGAGTCAAATAAATGTACATTGACGGTGTACGTGTGGAGATGTCTTTCGTAACATTAAATAACTTGTATATATATTTATTGGAGGACGAATATGAGCTGTTTGCTCTTTTACAATTTCAGAACTTAGTGAAGAGCGATTTAAATGGTGGGAAGTATTTTAGTAAGCGGAAAATACATAAAAATGGTGAAAAATGTTTTTTTTAATCTGTTCTGCGTGAGTGTTGTTGGCCTATAATTATCCTTAGGATAACCTAGCCTACCGTAGGTCTAGCTACCCAATCAGTCAAAAGCCTACTGTATTATTTAGGCCTTAATAATGTATTAAACATTAAAAGGTAATTATTCTTTTTTACACCCAGTCTGTTTTTATGATGAGAAACTTTTTTGGTCAATTTGAGTTGTTTTGCACGAATCTGCCATCCGTTTCCTGTGCAAATGCGTAGTTTTCGAGATATCGTCATTTCGAAAACTATGCATTTGCACAGGAAACGGATGGCAATTTTGTCCAAAACACCTCAAAATGAACCAGAAAAGGGATAATATGATTATCGTCACGTTAAGAATATCAAAAGCAAATACGTGTGTATAATTATAAAATATTAAAGCATAATTTTCTCATCATTTTGATATAAGTCACTATGTTCGCAGATACGTCCTTAACAAATTATGAAGATTTGAATATTATGACATTTTTGTGGCATTTTTTTTCCGCCTTTCCAATATTTGCCTGGTGACGTCATGAAAACATGCTATATGAGCTAGGCTTTTTAGGTTACTACTTCCACTTATGTTAGTTTTTCATAGATGTTGGTCGCTATGACATGTGAAGGGTGCGAATATTATTTTGAGGATTTAATATACGAAGTGCATTCTAAAAATAACGGAACTTAATAATAATCATTTGTATAATTTAGGTCTCGGGGGTACGGGGGCGGAGCCCCCGTAAAGATCACGCATCACAAATTGATCGGTCCTAATGTTTTGCGGTAAGGTTAGGTTAGGTTGGGTTTTTTGAAAAATACATTTTTTAGTAGTTTTTCGTGTGTTGTTCTGATTTGCTAGTTATTTGGGATAATATGAGTATCGTCACGTTCAGAATATCATACATAATTACCGGTAATATTCTAGGTAAGGTTAGGTTAATTAATACCAAAATACATTTTTCTAGTAATATTTGATGTGTTTTGCTTAGATTTTGACCTCCATTTCCCTTGAAAATGAGCCAAACTTCAAAGTACTATAACTTTGTTGGGTCTCATTTCCGGGGGAAATGGAGGTCAGATTTGAACAAATCACATCAAATACTACTAGAAAAATGTATTTTGGTGTGTAAAATGACTGAACGTGTCTATTACATAATTACCCAAAAAAGTTTGCTCTCATCATTTTCACTTTAACGAAAATATCGCGACTTAACCTAACCAATCATCAAGGGTGTACAGTTGACCTAACCGGGCATTCAATTAACCTAACAGGTTAATCTTGGTTATTTCACCTAAATATCTTCTGATCTTTTCGTATTAGGTACTCACTGTCACATCATTTCGGGCAAGTTAAGGATGAGAGAATAACGCCGTAATTGATAAAAACATCCAATCCTTTCTCTTCATCTAGGGTAAAAATTCAGTGTTTCCCAACCGGGGGCCATGGCACATTTGAAGGGGGCCACAGGAAAATGTTATTTTGTAAAATAGAGTTAAATCTGCATATTACCTACTGAAAATAATGCTTATGGGGGCCACAGGAAAAAATAAGGTTCCTAAGGGGGGCCATAAGCCAAAACCGGTTGGGAACCACTGATTTCTAGGTCACATGACGAATCAAGTTCTTAAAGTCAAAATCACACGAATGGCACGTCATAATTCTATCACAAACACCACTAAACTGAATCCAATTAAAAAAAAAAATAGCCAGAACAAAACCCAACCAACTAAGTCGCAGAGTAGCGAAAAAATAGCCCAATCAGGAAAAATATTTTATGAAAAAAGTACATTATAGCCAAAACAGGAAATATTAGGTCATCCCATAAGTAATGTCGTTTTTTACGATAGATTAAGTTTAAACTAGTCCTACTCGGTTTAAGCATAAATTTTCCGAAGGTTATATCAAAGAGGAGATCTATCGTGTTTCGCTACATACTTTACAGACTTTGACCAGTGAAGACGTGTGTTTTGTTTTATGTGAACCCCTCATAAACATGGCGGTATCAGAAGAGCATATCAGGCATATAATGCTTTACGAGTTCAAAAAAGAGAATCATTGCTTCAGTAGCACTATTCTCAGAATAGTGCTACTGAAGCAACGCGAAACATTCAGGAAGTTTATGGCAACGATATTCTGCATGTGAGGAAATGTCAAAGATGGTTTCAAAAGTTTAGGAATGGTGACTGCTGTTTGACAGATGCAGCACGCTCTGGGCGCCCTGCTGAGTTTGATGATGACCTGCTGTTAGCCGCACTTGAAGAACACTGTTCAACAACTGTCGAAGAATTGGCCTAGCAACTCAATTCATCCCCGTCCACCATCCATCGACATTTGCAACAACTCGGGAAAGTACCTAAGTTAGGAAAATGGGTGCCACATGAATTGTCGGTCGACAATCTGAGGGTGCGGGTAAACATTAGCACAGCTCTTCATTCCCGTGAACTCCAAGATCCGTTTTTGCACCGTTTAGTGACTGGTGATGAAAAGTGGATACTGTACCAGAATGTTAAGCGCCGTCGACAGTGGGTTTGTGCTGGAGAACCGGCGACACCACAGCCAAAACCAAATCTTCACCCTCGGAAGGTGTTGCTTAGTGTTTGGTGGGATAAAGGTGGTGTAATACACTTTGAAACCTTACCACACAACCAAACAATCACCGCTCAAGTCTACTGTCAACAACTGGATCGATTGAACACTGCAATAAAAGAAAAGAGACCTTCTTTGGTTAATCGGAAAGGAATCGTGTTCCACCACGACAACGCACGTCCTCATACCACTTGGATCACTTCTGCAAAAATTGAGGAGCTTGGGTGGGAAAAACTTCCACATCCTCCATATTCTCCAGACCTTGCGCCTTCAGATTATCAACTTTTCAGGAGTCTGCAAAACTATCTTGACGAAAAACAGTATACTTCTTTAGATGATCTGCACACCAGTCTTTGTACGTTTTTTGCCTCAAAACCGCCTGAATTTTATAAACATGGCATTGAAAAGCTTGTAGGACGTTGGCAGAGTGTCATTGATTCCGATGGAAAATATATACTAGATTAAAAAGTTTCAGTTGTTTTTTTTTGTCCTTCAAATACCGATCTAAAAAAACGACATTACTTATGGGATGACCTGATATATTTTATTAAAAAAAGTACATTTGATCAAATTTGCACAACATAAGATATATATTTTATTAGTCAGTTTTGAATGGCAATTCAATATATTGTACTGATTTAACCGCGCGTGAGCGGGTTAAAAGACGAATATTAACCCATTAAAATACTCTTAATAGCTTCCTTAGAACTAGTCCAGACCAAATTAAGGATGGAAAGCATTACACACAGCTAGTGATGCGAGTCGTTTTTTATTGTGTCGTTTTTTTTTGTTTTTTTTGTTGTTTTTTTTGTTTAAAACGAAGGTAGTCTTTTTTTTTTTTTTTTAAACATTCCATATTTTTCTTCCTTTAATCTAATAAGTATATTAGTATTACCTATAATTTACTATACTACCATGCTTATACGGTTATACCTAGTATATATAGTCATCTTTTAGAAAAATTGAATCACGCAAAAAGTATAAAATAGAAAGGAAAAACAAACCCTCATTTTTTATATGTATATATATTTTTTAACTAGAACATAAAACATTCTTCCTTGTTTCAAACAATATACATAATTGTGATTGGCAAGAGTACCAGTATATATATTCCAGATAGAAAAGGAAAATATTTCACTTTTTTTGAACCTTTTTGTTAACCTAATGTTGTTTAACCTTCATTTCCATGGAAGAATCATCACTAGATTGGGTAGAGCATATATGCTAGTTTCAATATCACAGGTACTGGTATAATATACATAATAAAAAATACATAATATTGGTATAAAACAATATATATAATTGTGATTGGCAAGAATACCAGTGTGTATATATATATATATATATATATATATATATATACACAGAGCTGGGCACTTGTGGTTTTTTTTGCGGTACTGCGGTACTACCGTGTTGGTCGGTACCGCGGAAAGTACCGCGGGAAATTTGAATGCGGTAGCGGTACTGCTGTACTTTCAGCGATCCTTTGCGTTATGCGGTACCGGTTTGGTAGTGCGGTAGTAGTACCGCAGTACCGCAGTACCGCAAAAAAACGGGCAAAAAAACGCAAGTGCCCAGCTCTGTATAATATATATATATATATATATATATATATATTCCAAATAGAAAAATAAAAAAAATAAAAATATTCATCTCTTTCTTTAACCTTTGTGTTAACCTAATGCTGTTTAACTTTCATTATCTGATTCTATTTCCATTGAAGAATCATTATCACTACGGTAGATTGATTAGAGCATATAGTTTCAATATCACAGGTACTGGTACTTATTGCAGATTTGGATGTTGACGAAGCCAATGTAGCACCATGTTTTATTTCACTTTCTTGGAATTTTGCATTTTGGGATATAAATACTAGCTTTGCTGCTCTGTCTGTGCTTAATCAGTTTCTTTTGGCTGTATGGATATTACTGTATGTGCTAAATGATCTCGGAGGTAATGAAAGGGCGAAATAGAGGTGTACGAGTTTGTGTAGGTATATATGTGAGTATGCGTGCGTATGTATCTGGAATTCTGGATGTATGCGTATGTATGGGGTATATAATAGATATAAATATGTGTATATAAGTATTTATGTATATATTGGTATATTTGTATATGGGTGTATGTGTATGTATATATATGGATGGTCTCGGGGGGGAAAATATGTCATCGCGGGTCTAAAGGATAGTTAAGTGGAAGATTCAAAATCCGAGGCATGGATGGGAGAGTCCTGGAAAGGTTGGACAATGGGCAGTCAGCTCCCAGCCAGTGTTCTCGCAAGTTTAACGGATCTCAAGATACAAGACTTTCAGTGCAAGAAAGAGGCCAGTTTTTTTCTGTAAATAGGCTGAAAAGGCCATTCTATACTGGTACCACATGGCCTATTTTATTATGTATTTATTTATTTATTTTTATAATATATACAGTGGCGACTCGTGGTATAAATGTATTGGGGTGCGATTTCATAAAATTTATAATTTTTAGAATTCTAGTACATAAACAATCACATGGTGCTTCCGTACGGTACTTATATGTCAAAAGAAGCCATAAATTTGTATTAAAAAAATATTTTAATAAAATATAAAAATAATTGTTGAATAAATTTGACTATAATAAATTTGACTATAATAATGTACCACTGTACGACAACACGGACTCACAATAGGCTAGTGCGAATCCAACTGCCGCTCACAAGAGTACTGTACTTGTATTAACATATGCGGCTATGCCAGACGTACAATTCTAGTTAATTACAAATAAGTAATAATTTTAATAAAATACATATAAATGGCTTATATCATTATTACTGAAGTAACTATTAGTAAAAATAAAGTTATTATAAAAAAAATTCGCGATTGTACTTATATTTTCATTACAACAGTAAAATATAATTTATATTTACTTGAGTGAAAAATCTATCGCTCCATTTGGCTGCAATATTATTTTGTATTCAAACAGCGGTACGCTGTTTGAAGCTATGCTATAAGTTTAGAATATTATGTACTATATGAAGGCTTACTCAAAATGCCTCATGAATCATGATATGCCACATGAATTTTTAAAATATATTTCAAGAATATTTATTTTAATATCTTAAAATTAATATATTTTTTATCTGTTAAATTAATATTTATCGTTTCAAGCAAGGGGGAGCGACGTTCCATCGCTCCTATACGCCAGTCGCCACTGAATATATATCATTGCAAAAGTATACCTTATAATTAAATTGGCAATATCTATATTAATTATTAAAAAAAACAAAAAAAACGATAAAAAACAAAAAAACGACAAAAAAAAAACATGGACATAAAAAAAACGGTTTTTTAACATCACTACACACAGCTCATAGAAGCTAGCTTATAAGCCTAGACAAGTAGGCTTTGTTTTGACCACTTGGGTAGCTAGATCAACACTAGGGTAGGTTGTCCCAAGTATATAATTATATACTGTACCTAAGTACTAGCATTTCTAGAAGAGATAATTCGTGTCTACATTGTGTCGAAGGTAAGAACATTTGGTAAAATTGGATACATACCTAATTTTAGTGTGCAGTGATAACCAATTTGCGCAGTAATAATTTAAATTTGTGCAGTAATAAATTGAAAATTTGTGCAGTGATAAATTAGGTTCTATATCCGATATGAAACAATTTATCACTGCACAGATTTTCAATTTATCACTACACAAATTTAAATTATTACTGGCAAATTGGTTATCACTGCACACTAAAATTAGGTATGAATTGGAAGGTTATAATAGCTTAGTAATAGGGGATCCGGATCACTTTAACATATTGCTTCCCAAAGCATTCGGGAAGCAATGTTAAAGTGATCCCTCCTAAGCAATATGTTAAAGTGATTAACACTGGGAAGCAATATGTTAAAAAGAGAAAGGTTGGTTGGTCACTTTGTGTGACCATATAGCGCAACAATTCTAATAAATTTACTTTCAATCTAATATTTTAACATGTTATGATTTACTTTTTATGCCTTTACTTTATTAAAGCGAACATTTTGGATCACCTGAAGATCCGTCACCCAAGCCTTTTTTAGTTAGCTTCATAAGGCTAACTAACGAAAATATCACGACCTAACCTAACCAATCGTTAAGGGCGTACACCGTACAGTTGACCTAACGATTGGTTAGGTTAGGTTAGGTCGTGATATTTTCGTTAGTTAGCTTCATAACTAACTCAAAAAGGCTAGGGTAACAGATCTTCAGGTGATCCAACATTTTTTATCATACTCCTTATTCTAAATATTGGGAAGCAATATGTTAGTGATATACACTGGAAAGCAATATGTTAGTGATATACACTGGGAAGCAATATGTTAAAGACAGGTTCCTGGGAAGCAATATGTTAAAGTGATCCGGGGATCTTTTCCTTTATAGAATTTGTGGGTGTTATAAAGGAAAAGATCCGTAATAGGTTATGTTATGTGAGGTTAGGTTATTAATTATGGGTTCTGTCTCATAGCTGTGTGTCTGTCTGGATTCTTAAATTTACCAAAATCTTTTCTTTGGCCTGGCTTATATTCATTGACTATGAATCCACCGGCTCCGGGTTCGATTCCCGGCGACAGCAGGCGGCACACATCTCACCCGGCTGTTTATCCTTCCATTAAGTAAAATTGGTTGGTAGATAAAAGGGTACCCTGGATAGCCTACTGGTTAAGACGCTGGGTTGCTGATCGGGACGTCGTGAGATCGAGTTTGGGCGAGGAGTTTGTAATTTTTTACCGCCCCTAGTGGGTCATGGTTCGGATTCCACGTTAAGTTGTAGGTTTAAGGTGAAGCAACAATCTTCACCGTCAGAATCAATAATTCAGGTGGAAGCAAAACCAAGGCTACAAAGGTATATAATATATATATATATATATATATATATATATATATATATATATATATATATATATACTGTATATCTCAACCATTATCTCAGACCACAACTTAATCGAGATATCAACAAATATGATGGCAGCATTAGAAGACAATACACATATTGTGGAAAGAAGTAAATTCGGGCCCTTTAACTTAAACTCAAAGACTATAAATTGGGAAGCAATCAGATCGCACATGGCCCAAATAGAATGGAGAACAATTTTCGAGAATAAAACAACTGAAGAAATGCTAACAACTTTGGAGGAAAAAACGCTGAGAATTTTAGAAAAATATGCTCCGAAATCACAGCCAAAAGGAAAGAGGAGCTGGCTAGAAAGGCAAAAGAGAAGACTATTCCGCAAAAGAAAGAGAGTGGAGGCGAAGTTAGGAAACTGCGGAGATAATGGCAGGAAAATAATAGAAAAACTGGAGGGTATCGATAGGGAAATACAAGCCCTGATTAAGGACCATACAGAGAGGGAAGAGGAAAAGGCGGTAGAAGCAATAAAGGAAAATCCAAAATACTTCTATAGCTATGCAAAAAGGAAAACAAAAACGCGCGCCGCTATTGGGCCCTTAAGGACGGGAAATAATGAACTAACCGACGATCCAAAAGAAATATCTGATACATTGAGAGCTCAATATGAATCAGTTTTCAGTACCCCAAAAAGTGACAAAGCGATACCTGACATAAATGCATTCTTTGAAGAGGAATTGCAAGGAGAGTATATAACAGACTTTGAGTTTACACCAGAAGATGTAGCGAGAGCTATATAACAAATGAAACTACATTCAGCTGCAGGTCCGGACAATTGGAACGCATTATTGATTAAAAACTGTGAAAATGAAATAGCTACACCTTTATACTGGATATGGAGAAGATCCCTAGACACTGGGGAAATACCGAGCATCTTGAAAAGAGCAAACATTGTCCCTATATATAAAGGAGGGGACAGATCTCAAGCAAAAAACTATAGACCAGTGTCATTGACGTCCCACCTCACCAAAGTATTTGAAAGAATAGTTAGAGAGAAAATTTATGATTTCCTGGAGACACGGGAAAGATTCAACGAAAATCAGCATGGATTCCGATCAGGTAGATCATGCCTATCACAACTAATAGAGCACTACAACAATATCCTAGATGCATTGGAAGGCAATGACAACTACGATGTTATATACACAGATTTTGCTAAAGCTTTCGATAAATGTGACCATGGTATAATAGGACATAAAATTAAAGACATGGGAATAACAGGCAAAGTGGGAAAATGGATCTACAACTTCCTTAGTGATCGTCTGCAGGTCGTCAAAATTCAAGGTATATCATCATCAGAATCGGAAGTACGCAGCTCAGTACCACAAGAGACAGTACTGGCCCCACTCCTGTTCATTATCATGCTAACAGACATAGACAGCGGAGTAAACAGCAATAGTATAGTAACATCCTTTGCAGACGATACAAAGATCAGCAGAAAAATCAGCGATGTACATGACGTGGAGGCCTTGCAGAGGGACACGAACAAAATATACAAATGGTCAGAAGACAACAACGTCATTCAACGCCGAGAAATTTCAACTCTTGAGATATGGTAGAAAAGAAGAATTTAAACAGACTGCATATTATGCTCCAGATAGACAGGAAATTCAGAGAAGCATGAAAGCGATTGATCTCGGGATAATAATGACAGATGATGCGAAATTCGAAACACAAAATCAGATAGCGATAAATAAAGCAAAAAGAGTCGCCGGACAGGTTCTAAGAACGTTCAAGAGAAGGGACAGGACAGTAATGATTCCCCTGCTAAAAACACTGATTATACCAAAACTTGAATACTGCTCAGTTTTGACGTCCCCATATAAAAAGGAAGAAACGCAAAGGCATTTCACAGCCAAGATTGATGGCTGCAAAGAACTCAACTACTGGGAAAGACTACGTAAACTAAATCTGTACTCACTGGAAAGAAGAAGAGAGAGGTACATCATAATCTACATATGGAAAATGATCGAAAAACTGGTACCAAACCTAAAACTAAACCCAATTACCATTCAAACAACACTGGAAAATAGGAAAGGCAGAATGTGTAGTGTTCCCAAATTAAAAGCACGACAAGGGACCTCCTCAACCCTGAAGGAAAATAGCTTGGTTGTCAGGGGCCAAGACTTTTCAACCAGCTTCCTAAGGACCTCAGAAACGTAACGGGGGTCAAAGTTGAAGTCTTCAAGAAAAGACTGGATGCCTGGCTCAGGACACGCCCAGATGAGCTGGGCGTGCCTGGATATGTACGGTGGAGAGCGCAAGAAAGTAACTCGCTCCTCCACCAGGCCAGACCTAGAGGCGGGGCCACCAGCTTGACCTCCGTGTGAAGAGAGAGCAACACACGAAACAACATAAGGTTCATAAGGTATATATATATATATATATATATATTCTGAAATAGGGAGCCTATGTAATTTTCAATTCTTCATTTCCAAAATCATTCTCTTGCATACTCCAAAGTGTATTATTATAATAGTGTATTACTAATATTGAAACTAATTATAAAATTGTCAGTACAAAAATGTTGCCATAAAAGGTACGACTATTTTTTAAATTGTTTTTCTTAGTGAAGTTACCTACAAAAGTCCAAAGCCTTCTTTTGTCGATTCGCCCTAGAACGGAAGTGACGTCACGCACCTTTTTTTTCGGCCTCGCTATTAAGTATTGTATTGTTCTCACTCGTTCCGCTTGGTGGCGCGTATCTAATATTCATTTGGCAAAATAACGAGATAAATAATGGAAAATATTGTAAGTTTCTTGTTAGGTATACAGTATTTAAGCACTGGATAATCCTGGATAGTACCAAGTACCAATATGACGATATCCTCTGTCCACTGCCCTCCACGTATATTTGAGGCCTTCCAAGGAAGAAGTGGCTGAGCGAGAAAAGTAAAAAACTCCACAAAACGTAAAGTTGTACCAATTTTGAAAGTGACGTAACTTTTGAACTATTGAAGATGGTTTGCTTTTTCTCTTCATTCCCTGACGAGGTGTACTGTTGAATACCCGAAAAGCCTTAGAATAGCTTTTCATTTTTCCTTGTGGGTGTGTATCATTTCACGTGTTTAATTGTGAATTTTATACATGAGATGAATTTCACAATTAAACACGTGAAATGAATGAATGATGTAAACTCACAAGGAAAAAGAAAATGATTACAGGAATCATTTTTCTTTTTCCTTGTGGGTTTGCATCATATATATGAAAAGAAGGACCAACGCAACAGCAAACATTTTTGTTTATTTTTGTACTTCAGACGTTTCGACAAGTCTTTTGTCATCATCAGTGAATAAAAATAAATAATTAAAATTACATTAATACAAAAAGGAATTAAAAGCATTAAAATTACCTCAACTCGTAAATACACAATTACATCAACCTCCATATTCGGCAGATACTGAGAGAAAACTGTATGAATGTCAGTTACATTGGAGGGTATAATGTATCTATGAAAGTAGGTTGGTTGGTTGGTTAGAATAAATTTTAGATTCGCCCTCGTCAACCCACTTAAATTATCAAATTTTTTAAAGTTCAAAGAGAAATTCCCCAAAACTGTATGCCCTCATGTTGTTTATAAATACACGTGCGACAGCTGTAAGGCTGCGTATATCGGCAGTACTCAACTCCAACTGGAGGTACGCCTTTTTCAACATTTGGGCTTATCAGTCCGTACCAACCGTCCCCTTAGTAACCTACCACAATCCACAATCCGCAATTAGAAACCATAGTAATGATACCAACCATCCCCTTTACAAAACTCAGTTTGAAATTTTAACAAGAACTAACAACCTTACAGAACTCCGAATTTTAGAATCTTTGTACATCTATAGAAACAAACCCTCCATTAACAACAGTAGTTCATCTTACAAATTACAGCTCTTCTAACTAACCAACCAACCTACTTTCATAGATATATTATACCCTCCAATGTAACTGACATTCATACAGTTTTCGCTCAGTATCTGCCGAATATGGAGGTTGACGTAATTATTGTGTATTTACAAGTTGAGGTAATTTTAATTTAATTTTATTTTAATGATTTTAATTCCTTTTTGTAATGATGTAATTTTTAATTATTTATTCTTATTTTGTTTTAAAGGTTTAAGGTTTATAATTCACTGATGATGACAAAAGATTTGTCGATGTCTGAAGTACAAAAATAAACGAAAATGTTTGCTGTTGTGTTGGTCCTTCTTTTCATCTGTAAGCTCCCTTTCCCTAAGGAGAAGTCAATAGCTTTCATATGTATGTATATATATATTATATATATATATATGGCCGGATCTAGAAGTTGCGAGGCCCTAGGCCTATATATATGAAAATATGGACTTAATTATCGGTACTATACCAGCAATATTAGAATCCCGCATAGACAGAACTATGCCAGCACTTAAAAATTAAACCAAACCAAAATAATCACGCATGGAAATTGTATAAGAAATATAAATAAACCATACAAATAAGTATAAATTATAATATGAATCAAGATTTGTATCGAAAATATAAGACAATGATTGCTAAGATTTATATATTATAGGTAATGACTTTCCATAGTATACAAACGTTTTTCATATGTGATGTATAAGAGATGTTGACATTTCATTTTTTATAATAGTGAGCGATCGACTTATCAGGCTAAATATTAATGCTTTAATATTTGGTTCAGATGCTCCTTGAATATTACAGCAATGCTTTTCTACTTTTCTTCGAGCTAAACTCTTCAATTAATTGAGAATAATCTAATGAATTTGTGTTATCGTTTTCTATTGATAACATAGCTAATGATTGCAATCTCGCTTGAGACATGGTGGAACGCAAATATGTTTTAATAAGTTTGAGACGCGAGAAACTTCTTTCAGCCGAAGCAACAGTAACTGGGATGGTTAATACTATTCGAAGTGCAACATAAACATTAGGATAAATCTCACTTAGTTGTTTTTGCACTATATAAACAAGGGCATTTCCGAGATCTGTT
Organism: Bathynomus jamesi; assembly: GCA_023014485.1. NCBI lineage: Eukaryota > Metazoa > Arthropoda > Malacostraca > Isopoda > Cirolanidae > Bathynomus > Bathynomus jamesi. The sequence continues at coordinate 272,644 of JAJOZX010005135.1, forward strand.
TTCTCAGGTATAAACCTGCAAAGTACTTTAAGTTCTTCATAGAGTTCTAAATCATTAATATCACTTGAACAGAACGCGCAAAACGGCTTGAGCGAGGCCCCTTTGGCGCGAGGCCCTAGGCGATCGCCAAGTTCGCCTATAGCTAAATCCGGGCCTGTATATAAAAAACTATATATATATATATATATATATATATATATATATATATATTCAGATTTATCCGTTACCGCTGGACGCAAGTACAGACAAATTCCTGCAAAAACGGAAAACTTCGGAAAAGCCTCCAAAGCTTAATAGACTTTTACTGATGTTTTATGATTAATTTTAAATACAGGGTGGTTAATAGACATATGAAGTGATAACATTTTATTGAACCACCCTGTATAATGAAGTTTACTTTTTTAATTATATTTATAATTTTATTAACATTAATTAAAGTTTGTGATGATGTTTTGGGGATTAACCACTTTAACCCCTTTGCAACAGTAAGAGGTCCTGCGAAGGATGCGACATACAAATTTATATGGGAGGCGAACCATCTAACGGGCGATACATCATCACCTGTAGGCAGTAGTGATGTACTCGTATCCATCACCCGTCCATCCAACTAATGAACAAATCAAACGTCGCTTAACTTCGCTGATCTAACGTGAAGCGTGTTACGAAGTGGTCACAGGGTAATCCATACCTTTTGTTGTCTATAATTATTACAGTTAAATTAGTTCACTAATATATATATATATATATATATATATATATATATATATATATATATATATATAAAACCTTGGTTTTGCCTCCGCCCGAATTGTTCATTCTGACGAAGGTCAAGCTTGTTACTCCACCTTAGAACTACGACTAAATGTGCAATCGGTACCACGACCCACCACGGGTAATCAGGAATTGCTCGGACTTGATCTCACGACCTCCCGATCAGCAGCCCAGGCAGCGTCTTGATCACTAGGCCACCCAGGGTACCCATTTATCTACCAACCTATTCTTTCTGGAAAGAAAGCTGGGTAAGCTGCGCGCCAACTGTTTTCGCTGGAAATCGAACCCGGGGCCGGTGGATTTGTAGTCAACGATGCTAACCACACCACCACCGAGGCGCATTATATACACACACACACACACTGTATATATATATATATATATATATATATATATATAGTAGTCGTGCATCTTGCTCTTAAGGAATTATGCACCCGGACTTAATTATGCACCCGGACTTGTAAAAACGGTAGTGTTTGCAATGCACACTAACGATACAAGAAATAATGAGGAATATGAATCTGACCGTTGTTGGATTATAATAACACAAAACAATGGATTATGATAACACAAAACAATGGATTATGATAACAAAACATTGTTGTTTCCACTCGTGATGAGCCACGTTAAGCAAGACTCGTTAGTATGTTGACCCTCTATGTACGTGACAATGATGCTGCGAGCTGCTCACTCCTTGACTGTGTATATGGGGGGAAGCGGTGCTTTGTGGAAACCTGTGAACTCTTTATTTTACTTTAGTCTGTTAACACGCTGTGTCAAAAACGCATAGACCTTACACTGGCCAGCGTCCGTGGTGGCTCAGTGGATAACACTGGTTCCCTATAAGCGAAATTACGGATGACCTGATGAAGATCAGGGACCCCAGCCTTCTTTAGTTAACCTTATAAGGCTAACTAACGAAAATATCACGACCTAACCTAACCAATCGTTAGGTTAACTGTACCCCTTTGACGATTGGTTAGGTTAGGTCATGATATTTTCGTTAGTTAGCCTTATAAAGCTAACTAAAGAAGGCTGGGGGCCCTGATCTTCAGGTGATACGAAATTACTTCACTGAAAGAAGAAATAAAAGAGTATACAGTATATTATGTATATGGGCCTCCTCGGTTTCATTCACTGAGCACTGATTTTGGAGCTATTGAAGAATAGGGACCCCAGCCTTCTTTAGTTAACCTTACAAGGCTAACTAACGAAAATATCACGACCTAACCTAACCAATCGTTAGGTTAACTACGTCCTTGACGATTGGTTAGGTTAGGTCATGATATTTTCGTTAGTTAGCCTTATAAAATTAACTAAAGAAGGCTGGGACCCCTATTCTCCAATAGCTCCCTGATTTTTAATAAAAAGATGTAATTTAGGTAATTTTAATAGCAAAATTCAGTTTTTGGCCTTAAGTGCGTAAATTAGCCAAAACTAAGATATATATAAACTGTAGCCTAATTAAAATAGAAAGTAAACTATACGTATCCGGTTAGTCTAACATTCAATACAAAAAATTAACTTCTCTTCGCCACAAATTTAGGTTAGGTTATGTACTTTGTACGAATTTGATCACTATGTTATGTTTTGTACGACATTCCTTTTCTTTGTATTATGTTCGACTCCCGTAAAAGAAGTCCTCCTCCATCTTCTTTTGTCTGCAATCTATTATGCGACTTTATTCAGTTAAATTCTTCATCCATCCTTACTGTAAGTAAACCAATATTTTAACTGCTTAACGTGAGTAAGCCCTAACGTAGCAGTTTATGAAAAGGGTATTTTATACGTTTGAAACGAGATATTGTACGTTTTTTTGTGGAAGATATTGCGTTCATTTAGGGCCTTTTAGGCCCTTAGGGTATAGGCGGGTATAATTTACTGCGCGTATGGACGCTGGCTAGTGTATGGCAAGTAGGCAACTCCTTGACTCTTATATGTGAAAACAGAATTACGAGGAATGATAGTAACAGTGATTGGTTATTACAAGCCAATCACAGTCGACTTTTCAAACGTTTATGGCTTTTACGGCCCTGCCATGAGCATGATTGAAAACCGAGTAAAACAAACTACTGTACTGTGCCTCCCCTAGCAACCCCGGTGGCTCAGTGGATAATATCGTTTCCCCATAAGCCAAGCGAGGACGCTGACGTTGGGGGTTCGATTCCCGATGATGCTGGCGGAATAGGATAGGACGCATTCGTTTGGCCTGAACTCTGTGCCAGTTCCTGACCCTCTTGAATGATTGTCATACTGTACTTCCATTTACACGTCACTTGTGGATCTGGCAGAAAAAAATTCGCCAAAGAACCTGAAATTTCTAAAAAGCCCCAAAAAAAAGTTTATAAATTTTGGATCACCTGAAGATCAGGGGCCCCAGCCTCAATTACCAAATGATATCTTCGTTAAAACTAACGAAAATATCACGACTCAACCTAACAAATCGTCAAGGGCGTACAGTTGACCTAAACTGGCATTCAATTTAACTTCTTATATTTGGTACTGTAAAGCAAAAAACAAGAATACATGGGGGCCCTGATCTTCTTCAGGTGATCCAAAATTGGGACCTTTTCCAGTTTGTGTACCGTTTTTCATATAATTTATTTTTGAGAATATTTTTGTTAAAACTAACGAAAATATCACGACTTAACCTAACCAATTATCAAGGGCGTACAGTTGATCTATTATTAATTATAACATTGTTTGTTTCTGGAATAGTATTTACTATTTACTAATAGATCAACTGTACGCTCTTGATAATTGGTTAGGTTAAGTCGTGATATTTTCGTTAGTTTTAACAAAAATATTCTCAAAAATAAATTATATGAAAAACGGTACACAAACTGGAAAAGGTCCCAAAATTGTATTAGTGTGACCAAAATGAATAAAATACGCAGAAAAAAAACATTTAGTAATTTTTTATGCTTTTAGAATTTTCATTTTTAGGTGACACGAACGAACGCACTAACATTTTGCGGGTAGATTGCTGATCAGCTAGTGTGTGCGCGCGCGCGAGTTTGAGTTGTGACTCGTTGCATCTCCATTTAAAAATGGTGATTCATTCCGAGTCCTTTGAGTGACTTTTTATAAGGTTTAGTTTAGTGGTGCTTGAAGCGTTGTGGCGTTTGCTTCGTAGTTGGTTGATCCTTCGATTAGAACGGGTCTTTTGGCATATATAAAAAAAGAAAGTGATTGTAAATCCTACCTCGTACCCAGTTTGGGGTAACATTTGTAGAATGGGAACGAAATACTTGAGATTATTGTTGTCTTAAGATAAACTATGTATTCGTTTTACGTAATGTTGAAGTTATAACGTAGTTTAATGGTTTGGATATAAATAATGGTATTAGCTTTCTTGCATGAAGGACTTTGGTAGACTAAGTGATTCTAAGAAAATGGGGATGTGAGGTAGGTATCGTACTTACTTTAGTAAGTCGGGTAAATTGTTTAAAGGCTTAAAGCTGTATTTTAGGATCAAATTTTGCAAAATAGGAATTTTAAGTGAGATAATTATCCTTTTAAACTATTTGCAACGTTGTGAAGTTAACCTACGTAAATTATTTGAGTTAAACTATACGTTATTTACAAATTATCTTTCATTCATGAAAGTGTCCAATTTTTTGTTGAAACTAAGCAGCTACTATTTACCACATCATTTGGCGAGTCATTCTAAAAATTTAATAGGCCCTACTCCCTGACTGTAAAAGTATTTTCTTGGATTGTCTACTGTAACGAGTCTGTTTTCTTATTATGCCCTCGAGGGACAACTTTACTATCCAAACAGTGTTCAGAGACAGTCCATAACAGCTTGGTAATATGTTAGATTAAGTTGATTATGTTAAGCTAGGTTAGCAATTAGGGCCATATGGACTCTGTCTCTGAACATTGTAAAGTTTTACCCCTTCTTATAAGAAAAAGTTGCTTTCTTCCAAACTGTCCAAACCTGAAACCATTTTGAACATCTGTATAATCTCTCCCCCTCCCCCGAACGACTCAAAACTAAACCTACCCAATTCCTTTAATCTTTTATTGTATTCCAACTTTTTTAAGCTAGGAATAAACTTGGTGGCAAGTTTATTCCATCTTGAAACAGATTATTAATAGAATTATTTTTTTTCCCTATATATGTCTCAGGTCAGGTCTGCCTGGCCTGGTTCTTCCTAAGTGAAGGTATACCGTGTTCAACTAACCTACGTCATTGCTTGATCTCGACTCCAGGTTTTACAGGAGGAATCCCAGTGCCACCTTTCTTTCGCGTCATCCCCGGGACAGTTTTTGTTTTCTACTATTCAACATCCGGTTCCTCCCCCACCCCCACTTCGCCTCCCAACACTATGTAACTTTAAACTGAGCCGAGACCTATACTGTTTAGTATGGACATAATAAATAACGAGGTTATTTTTATTTGAAATTCTCATACCTTTACGAACTAGTGAAAATTCAATCTGGTTTTTTTACAAATTTCTTGGCACCCAGTTGGGAGACGTTGATCTAGTCTGTCCACGCTCGTGGCATTATAACGTGTAAATAATTTCATACAACCGAATTTTGAGGTCAGTGCTACTTTCAACATTTACTTCAAGCTCACGAGTCATTTAGATTTTGTGCAGCTTCACAAATTTTGACTTCGCTGACTTTGGATGTGATGTTCAAATTATTTTTTTATTTTTTTTATGGATGGATTGACTTTTTGACTGGATACAAGTAGGCCAAGGCCTTGGTTCTGTCAGGGTAAGACGAGTGTACGACCAGACCGAGAAGTTTAGCAAGAAATGTACCAGATATTGTGCACAGTGGTGTAGTGCTGTGGGAACGGCGTTCCCTTACTTTTTTTGGTAGACGGAACGGCGTTCCCTCACTATTTCAAATAAATCCGAACTTACAAATCTCTAACGTCATGAAATTTTAATTCCCACCCCTAGAAGAAATATGAGAGAATCATTAACTGCTTCATTTCTTTTAGCTTCGACCGAGGCAATGCTAGCCTATAAAGATCTGGTGAAACAGTCACCACGGCGTACCAGTTGTTAACTTTTTTTTAGTTAATCATTCCAGTTGTTAGCTATTTTTATTGATCGTACTGGATGTCGTATATCTAATGACACTGGAAATACTGCATCTTCAACCTTGGAATATATCCTAATATCCAGTGCATATGACCTCAAAATATCCCTGAAATTGGTCAGATTTCAAAAGATTTCCCGTGGGGCTTACAGTGCCCCCGGACCCCCAGCTGTATGGGCTCGCCGCGCTCGCCATTGCCCCCCCCCCCGCATCTGAGTAACACTCAAAATGCGTTCCCTCACTTCTTTATTTAGCACTACACCACTGATTTGTGCATCACTTTCTAGTTCAAAAAGCTAGTTTCAGATCTGATGGCGTCACTTTTTAAGTTATTATTATTATAAGTATTAGATGGGTAATTTGCGCCATTTCTGTTTCCTGTGGGATTTGGAGTCGCTTCACTCCAAACTACTTTTTTTTTTTTTTTAAGAATCTGAACGTCAGTTCATAGTAGCCTAATGGCATTTGAACTTTAATTCGGAGGTCCTGGATTCGAATTTCGGGTTGGACTTTATATTTCGACGATTAATACCATATTCCCAGTGCACTTGGAACATAACAGGGTGTGTCAGAAGTCGCGCACCACAGATTCAGGTCATCCTGCACCTATAAATATGGTGCGGAACTTCCGAGACACACTGTAAAACGAAAGTTGCAATTGGTGGAATTTGTGTTGCTCCAAAAGTGAGATTTATTTGCACAAAGAATTCACAAGTTTTGCTGATTTTAATGTAATGATTTTCAACAGACTCGTCAAATTTTACGCAATTATTATTTGTTTGAGATAAAGTTTTTAATATAGAATTACTTGGAATTACTCTTTTGTTGATAATACAATGTTTGTTTTGATCATTTCACGTTTCAAGAATGGGCTACGTCATGGTCAGTGTCGTAACGCCGTTTCCCGTCGATTAGTGAAGTTACGCGACATTGGGTCTGGAGAGTAGTTGGATGGGAGACCATCCTCCGCCTCCCGATTATGTAGCGACCCTCGGATGGTTAGGATCGCACGTAAAAGCGGTTAGGTCCCCTCCGTCAGATGACTGTTATAGATATTGCGTAGGAAGTTAAACGCTTTAGGTCGGCCGCAGGCACGTAGGATTGTCTCGCGACTCGAGTCGTCAGTCGCGAGACGATCCTGCCTGCGGCCGGCTATAGGGAGAGTGTTCCTGAAAATTTATTCGAAGTGAAAGAAATTCAAAAGAAAAAAAATAATTCTAAACAGGAATTCTAAACTGGTTTATTGTGGATGGAATCCAACGTTAAAGCTGGAGCTAGGTCCCTTCTATTCAACGATCTTGGATCAGGGCTTTTCAACCTTGTCTTCACAGCGTATCCTTTTGAAAAGTCAGTATTTTCATGTACTGCCATGCAATATATATACATACGTGTGTGTGTGTGTGTGTGTGTAATTATTTTTACGTGGTTTACTGTTGAATACATGAGAGAGCTTGGAATCACTTCATTTTTCGTTGAGGGTGTGCATTATATATATATATATATATATATATATATATATATATATATATATATATGATGCAAACCTACAAGGAAAAAAAATTATTCCAAGGCCTTTCGTGTATTCAGAAGTACACCTCGTCAGGGAATGAATACACGAAAGGCCTTGGAATAATTTTTTTTCCTTGTAGGTTTGCATCATTCATTCATTTCGTGTTTGTGAAATTCATCCCATATATATATATACAGGGTGTCCCATAAGTCCGGCATCATAGGATAAATTCATATTTTTCTATTTCTACAAACCATAATTCATATTTTTCTCTTTCTACAGGCCATAATGTCTGTGAGCAAGGAAGAACGAATCCAGATAATTCTACTCATTGGAAATCGGAGTCAAAGAGTCAAAAGCTGCTGAATTTGACAGACTGCATCCAGACCGCGAGCCAATAACACAGAGTTGTGTTAGCAGAATTGTTGCAAAGTCTCTCTGACTCCGATTTCCTATGAGTAGAATTATCTGGATTCGTTCTTCCTTGCTCACAGACATTATGACCTGTAGAAAGAGAAAAATATGAATTATGGTTTGTAGAAATAGAAAAATATGAATTTATCCTATGATGCCGGACTTATGGGACACCCTGTATGTACGGTATTAACTTGCATTGTTGAAATGTTCCGAAAAGTGGACTTACAAAAGAACATGAACACACATTTTGTGAACTCTGAAAAATCGAATATATACCCCCCGGTTGAAAACCCCTGCCTTCTATGTTGCGAAAGTGGTTTGTCTAAACAGTGCCAAGTATTTCGTTCATTCCTGGTAATAAATAGGTCTACGGGCGCGATTATAATGGTCTCCTATGGGTAATAGACTATATGAGGATAAGCGACAAAGGTTAAAAACGCTGGAAAACGCAGTTGAAATTGTACCAAATTTGAAAGTTGTCGTAACTTTGAACTTTTGAGGATATTTTGTCGAAATATTTTCAAAGGTTTAAAAGTTACGACAACTTTCAGATTGATAAAACTTTATACGATAACATGTTAAATGGCGTTTTTTTTTTTTTTGTCGCTTAGCCACTTTTTCCTAGGAGGGCCTCGTACAGTATGTTAGTATTAGAGCGATTATACAGGACGAATTATCGTAAAGTTCAGTATTGAGTTCATATCGTCACACAGCCGCTTGTAGCTTGAAGCCATTCACCCATAATAATAGGGAAAAATCGGCGTTTGAAAAATGTCAAGATTTTGTCGCCGGATAGGTCGGTAAGTATACTCGTGTTAAGCTTTGGGGGACCCTTTTTTTCTTTTTATCCCCTGATTAACTGAAAGTTGGTGGTGACTTAGGAAATAAGGTTGACTAGTCTCTTAATTCAAAATAAGTTAATTATTGAGAACTTGTGAATAAGCATTATTAATTAGTGTATATTAATCTTAAGTTATTATTATTAATATAGATATAAAAGTCATTATTGAAGGTTGATACCAATAGTATACAAAGAAATCAATATTAGACACGAGACGAACAATAACGAGTAATGTACGATGAAGACAATCTAAATTGAGGAATAACGTGCTTTAATCTATTTCTGGTCTGATACGAGTGGATTTCTTGAGGAGTTACAAAATATCTGTTTACCCATTGCAAATTAATGATTGTTCTTACACTCGTAAATGAAATGGGCCCGTTTAATTAAATCATTGAGCTTTATTAGTTTTAGCTCTTTGAATAATGCATTAGAGTGATCAAGGAAATCAGCATCAGATAATAACCTTAGTGTGCTCTTCTAGATAACAAAGATACTGTTTAAAGCGGAATTTACCCAAACAAGGGTGCAATACGTTATATAAGGAAGAAAAAGAGTATGATAAAGTCGATAAAACCTGTTTAGGGACTACATTTCTAAGTTTAAACATTATAGCAACGCTCCTTGAAATCTTTTGAGATGTAATTTACGTGATCACTCCATTGCAAATTCTTGTCTGCATTACACCAAGAAATTTTGTTAGTGTTAGAGCTATTTCATTACCATTAAGTTCATGAAGATACACATTTCGTTTATTGATAAAAATCATGAAATTTGTTTTACCGGTATTTAGGAAGAGTTTATTGGTGGTCAACCATTTCATTACATTGATAAATTTCTGATTTAAGTACCTACACATATTCTTAGCTGAATTAACATCGTTGCAAGAAAGACCATTATCATCTGCAAAGCATTATGTAGGTATATCGGTAAATAAAACAAAACCTTTTGAGTTCTGTGTTTCTTTTCGGTGTAGCTTTTAGTTTTTTCACAATAAGTGTTTAAAATCGGGAAGATAATTTGTAATCACCCTGTATAATAAAAATAACAGTGAGCCCGAGACTGAGTCCTGTGGTACACAATGCTTAACGAGCGTTTTAGTTGAGCGGATCTTGTTTACTGATATAAAATGATATCTATTGGACAAATAACTTTTAAGCCAACCACCGATTGCTGCTCTAATGCGTAGAATATTATGGTCTATTTCTATTATGTGAAACGCCTTAATCCTATATACTATTGAGCTAAAGTGTGTGTGTGCGCGCGCTTTTTTCGGAACCGTGCACAGCCTAAACGGCACATCGGAAAAATCTGCAACCACCACCAACTGATAGCCCATGAGCTGACGATGTGCTCTATCAAGTTTCTCGGTCCTAGGTCACCGGTTATTGGGTCCGAAGGCCTCAGCACCGCGATAAAACTACAGAAAAGAACGCAGCCGTGAAAATCTTGAGCTTCATATTTATACTGTGATATACTGCTAGCCTCACTCGCAGAGCTGGGCACTTGCGTTTTTTTTTGCGGTACTGCGGTACTACCGTGTTGGTCGGTACCGCGGAAAGTACCGCGGGAAATTTGAATGCGGTAGCGGTACTGCTGTACTTTCAGCGATCCTTTGCGGTACTGCGTTATGCGGTACCGGTTTGGTAGTGCGGTAGTAGTACCGCAGTACCGCAGTACCGCAAAAAAACGCGCAAAAAAACGCAAGTGCCCAGCTCTGCCCGGGGCCGGGACGGTGCTAGGGCGGGTAACAGTATAATGGGGAGACGGGGTGAGGTAATGGCTTTTTACTTTTGTGTGTGAGAGTAATGGGGAGTCGGGGTTGGAGGGTAATGGAGTAGAGGGGTAGGGGTAATGGCGTTTTTTTAAAATTTTGTAGCTTAGCCACTTCTTCCTATGAGGGCCTCGTATAATATAATAAAAAAAATACATGAAAAAGTGAAAAAAAAGAAGTCTTTTTCTCTTTACATTTGTGATTGATTGGATAGCCCGAAAGGACTCACAATTTAATTGGGATATTAAGCTCCATTCTTTCATCGATTTGCAGTTACGATTCATTACAATTTTTGTAATTATATTACCGATATTTTATAAAGTATTGGTGGTTACGATGATTGTACCATCCAGTGATATGCCATATAATATATATGAGACATATGTGATATGCCATACTTTTGTCGCTTAGCTACTTCTTCCTATGAGGGCTTCATATAATATAATTTTAAATGTACAAGCAATTAAAAAAAAATTGAAAGTGAAAAAAATATCCGGATAGCGAGCGACCGCTCGTTAAATCTATAAATAGTGATATTTCTTTGTTCTTTCCAACTATGTTTTAATTTTTTATGAAGCTTAAAATAGCCATTTCCGTTGTATTATTATTGATTTGGAGATAATGAATGTTTCTAAATATCACTGCTACAATTTTTTTCAAGAATTTTGCTGAGCACGAAGAAAGAACACACCGGCCTGTAATTAGTTGCTAGCGCACGATCACTCCCCTTAAGAAGGGGTGTTATACAACCAATTTTTAACAAATTGATGACAAGATTCATTTGGAAATACTTTGATAATTTTAGCTAAAGTTAACAGATATCTTTAACAAGCTTCAATATAGGTACAGGAATGGTATGAATGTTGGTTTATATTGAATTTAGCACTAATATTCCAGACCTCGGTTTACCTCGGTTTAAGACATGAAAAATATATTTATTTCAAAGTAAGTGCCACAAAGAATTAGTGCTATTTATTTATCTGTCTCCACATGGCGACCATCAGTGTCTCTACAGAGCTCAAGGCGATAAGTTGTTTCTCGGAACACACTTTCCAGCATTTGAGGTGTTATTTTCTGAACTGCATCGGTAATACGATTTCGAAGTTCGGCTACATCACTAATTCTTCTACCAGTGTACACCTTAGACTTAATGAAACCCCAGGCGAAAAAATCTAATGGTGTTAAATCGGGTGAACGTGCTGCCCATGGTTGTGTTCCTCCACGACCAATCCAGCGACCGGGGAAGCGTCTGTCAAGATAATCACGTACAATTATTGCATAATGGCACGGTGCTCCATCCTGCTGAAAAACTACTGTGTCAAGAATGCCATCTGTAAGAAGTTGAGGTTCGAGGAATTGTTCAAGCATGTCAAGATAATAAACCAATTAACTTTTTTTAAATACACAAATTTGCACCAGAAGTACATATCTTTATGCCAGCATAGCATTTTTAAAAAAAACATCTAATGTCACCGAAATAGATAGTGACTTTTGAGACACCCTGTATTTTAACGGTGAGTAATCATTACTTAGTAATAGCGAGCGAAGTTTGTTAGCTATTGAAGTAAAATGGTTATTCAAAGAGTCTGCAATAAGAAGTATCATCGGTAATTTCTTTATCAACAACATTTAATTTCTGTATTGAATATTTCTTAATTCGTTTTCCGAGAAGACTGTTTATGGTTGTCCAAGTGTTTTACGCGTCTCCTTTTTAATGTTTGAAAAATTGATGGTTATAATAGTTAAATTTTGAAATTTTTATTTTTTTAGTTAATTTGTTTCTGTATTAAGTATATTGTATTTTAGGAATTTTGCTCCGTAATTGCAATTTGAATAATTTATATATGTTCTTTATTGAAGTGATAATTCCTGGAGTGATCCATGGATTAGCGACATTTCTGGGCGAAACTCTTTTCCTCCTTTAAGGAAAGAGGGTATTAAAAATATGGAATAAGGTGTCATAGAAGAAATGAAACGTATGATCTTGGTTATTCACAAGTTCGTCATAGTCAAAGCGAGTATTTTCTACAGCCCCAATAAATTTTCTTTTCTTAACCTCTGAGAATATTCTGTAATATATGTAGTTAATGATCACTGGTTTGTAGTTATTTATAATTTCAGAATTTACGAGGGCATTGCTATTTACAAATATATTATCAGTCGTAGATTCTGTTATTCGATTACCCTAGTTGCAGACTCGAGTGGGTTTGGTACAGTAATAGTATGACCAGAGCTGGGCAGTATTTAAATACATTTGTATTTAAATACATTTGTGTATTTAGAACTGTATTTATAAATACATTGTTTTTCATGTATTTAAATATAGTATTTAAATACTTTAATGAGTATTTAAATACAATGTATTTAAATACTCAAAATATAAAAATGTAAATACTTTTACTGGTTTAATACACGTTCTGTACTAGCACAGTACGACGCGTCGACAGTGTAGTACAGCATGGTTCATGTTTCAACGTGTCAGTTCAATCAGTTGTGTGCCACTCTTAGTCGAAAGCGGTTGATTTCTTTATCGTGTGCGTGTCATGGCTTCAACAAGCAAATCCGGTGAATCAAACAGTGATATATCTGCAGATAACAATTTAGTGCACCCTCTGTTTGATGGAAAATACTTTAAAATTAAATCTAAAGACGGTAATAAGGTAAAGTGCACTAAAGTAGAAATTTATCAAAACATGAATTAGTGAATGCATATGTTAAAATTTGTATGTATTTAAAATGTATTTACAAATGTATTTAAATACAATTGATGTATTTTGTATTTAGTATCTAAATACATTCGTAAAATGTATTTAGTATTTAAATACATTTCTCCCATGTATTTAGTATTTAGTATTTAAATACATTCAATGTATTTATTGCCCAGCTCTGAGTATGACTAAGATACAAAGAATTCATTAAGTTTAAAAAAATTATGAGAGATTACTTTACATTGCAAATTAATGTCGAAGTCACCCGCAACTATGCTATTCGATTTACGCAAGTTGCGCAGCATGTTATTTAAGTGAATTAAAAAACTATTGAAATTAGTATTAGGTGATTTACAGGGTGTTCATAAAGTCACGCATCATAGGAAAATACTAGGGGCACTCAATATATTTTGCCCCACCCTCTTTTCTTAGCTAAATAATAGGCCATGGGGCTGAAATGTCTTTTGGGCCGTAAGTTTGAACTTTCTGAGCTTCACATAACGGGAATTTTACAGTTTTAACCCCTCCTCCTTGTATAAAACCGCTTTTAAACGCCTTTGTATAAAACCTATGGTTAACGCAGTTTCGAAAATGACGTCTGACAGTGATGTGCGTCTTAAACAGAGCTGTTATCGAGTTCTTAACCGCAGAGAAGGAAACAGTTAGAAATATTCACAAACGTCTACAAAACGTTTACGAGATGCTGCTGTTGATCGAAGCATCATAAGTTGGACGCTGGTCTAAACGTGTATAAGTTGAAGAGTGTTGGTGAGAGAACAGAGCCTTGAGGGACCCCGTTCGGAAAAAGCTTGTTTTTGGATGACTTTCCATTAAATGTGACCTGTGAGTATCTTCCTGAAAGATAGTTGCTCAGCCACCTTTTGGTGTTATTGTGCAAGTTTGTTTTGAGTATTTTGTTTATGAGAGGGAAGCGTGGGATAGCATAAAATGCTTTACTAATGTCTATTGTTGCTAATAGTGTACGTTGAGCTGGTCGTCTGGAGTTGATGCCATCCATGATGTGCTGCGTGAGGTTAGTGAGTAATGTCGTGGTTGAGTGGTGAGGTCTGAATCCATGTTGAGTAGGCGATAGTGGAATGTGTGGGTTGGTGATTTGTAAGATTAGTCTTTCTGTTACTTTGGAAGGTGTGCATAGTAAAGTAATGGGTCTATAGGAAGCTGGTTCTGTTGGATTTTTGTTTGGTTTCAGTAGTGTAATAATTTTACCTTGTTTCCATATGTCAGGAATAATAGTGTTGGTATGAATATGTGCTGATATTTGTGAGAGCTAGTATTCCTTGTGGGCCCAAGTGTTTAAGGTGTATGTTAGATATGTTGTCTGGTCCAGTAGCCTTCGAATTCTTAATGTTTTTGATGATGATGGTGGTCTGGTCTGTATTGAAGGGTGTAATGGTCGTGTCGAGTCTGTAGGTTTTCTTGTGTCTGGCTGTTTGTCTGCGTGTTTCTGGTTGTTGTCTCTTTTTAAGTGACTTATCTTTGCGTAGTGATTAACTAGAATGTTAGCTTGTGTGTGTGTTGGGATATTATTCTGGCTGCGACAGATAGCCGCGTGAGAGGTGTGAATGCTGCTGTTAGAGTGGGTAATGCTGTTTATAGTCTTGTATAGCCTGGATGTATCTGTGGAGTGGTTTAGTGTTATGAATTCCCTGAATGTTTGTTTGTTTTTCTTTGAGTTTGTTGTTTATTTCTGTGTTGAGCTGTTGTATCTGCTGTTTTATGGCTTCTGTGTGTGGTGTTTGTGTGTTATATTTGAGGTTGTTACGTTGCCTTATGAGGTGGGCTATTTCTCTAGTGTAATTTGGGTTGTATTTCCTAATGTTGCCCTTGGGTATGTATTTGTTTGCATTATTGATGATCTGATTAAATGTCTTGAGTGTTGTATTGATGTTTATGATGAGAGTGCTGTTTAATGTGGTGAATTGTTCCTCAGTCTGTATTTTGAACTGTTCCCAATTAGCTTTCTTGTAATTTCTGTAAGTGTGCATAAGGCTGTTGGGGCAGAGTGTAGAATGTGTTGTAATGATGATGGGCAGGTGGTCTGATGACAGTTGTTTTTCTGTTCTCCTTTGTGTGTGTGTGTTGCTAGTGAGGGGGAACAGAACGTTATGTCTGTGGAGGAGTTTGAGTATCCTGCTTGATGTGGTATGTGTGTATGTTCTTCTGTATTGTTAAGAATGAAGAGGCTGTTTAGTTGTGTGGCTATGTTGGCGCCTCTGGTGTTGTTTTGGTTGTGCAGGTACCAACTAGTGTCTTCGGCGTTGAAGTCTCCTCTCCTAAGATGACATTAGTGAGAGAGGCAAGATTGTGTAACTGTGGATTGTAATTGGCTGGCACCTGAGGTGAACTATCTGGTGGGATGTAAATGTTGATTAGTGTGGTGTTGTGTTTTGCGCGTGTCTTAATGTTAACTGCCTGTATTTCTATCGTGTTATCTGCTTGGATTGTGTTTGTAATGTTTTGGGTAGCATCAGTGTAGCTAATGCTTTTACGTATGTAAGTGATGAGTCTACCCCCAGTACGATCATGACGGATCGCCGTGAAGTCAGGGATGGTGGGTGTTTTGTGTGTGCGTTTTAGTTTTGTTTCTTGTATAAGTGCTATGTGAATGTTTTGTTTGTGTATGAATTCCCTAAGCTGCATGATTTTGTTTGTGAGGCCATCTACGTTGTACTGTAATATGTTAATATTATACTTCTGTATGTGTCTCATGGTGCTATTGTGTCTGTCTTTGTGTATGGTGACATGTGTAAGTTGTAGTGGGGCCTGGATTAGTCTTAATGTCGCCAGAGAGTAAGAGTAGTTCGGGGAGCACGCAATTGCTCCCTGTAATTGAAAAAATAGCACGCTGAGAATAGGTCCGGCCCCGGGAGCCGATCGGCACTCTGACCGTGCCACGCAACAGGCCGTCGACTGCCAGTCTGGCCAACCGTAGACAGCCCGCTGCACGGAGATTTGAGGAAGTTTGGCCACCAGCGCGTTGATGTTTTGGTTTGACGTCGCCTCTTCTTCGCGTTGACGTGTCCCGCGCTGGAGGATGCAGCCACTTAGAAGCTGCCTTGTCAGCTGCTAACACTTTTTTCACGTTGTTCTAGCTAACTGTTCAGATGTTTTTTATAAACAAATCTCAGTTTTCTGCTTAAAACGGCTCTTTCTAATTTTAAAATTGATTATTCAAGGAAGGAAGATGTTGACTTCTATTTTGCAGCAACAGTTGATGATATTTATGTTACTTTACTGATTAATGAAAATGATTAGGCTCTTGAAGTTATAAAAGATTTCTTTTGTAATAATTGATAAATACGAAACACAAAACGTATATGCAAACAGGATGATGCTTAGACTACTCAAGTTGATGAAGTTTTCTCTTTCTCATATATTGTATCGACGTAATAATGTAAATATATTTAAAGTTTCTGCATAAATAACTTGTGTTTCACAGAAAACAAAGACTTCCCTCAAGATAATTGAATAATTCAATACATTGAAGCAATATAAGTCGATATTGCGGTTTTTAAGTTCTGAATTGTTTTCGGGCGATCTTTATAAACAACACCTTTTGCTGCTCCCCACAAGAAATAGTCGGGCGGCGTAAGGTCTGGGGATCGTGGAGGCCAAAGCCCACTTGAAATTATGCGATCCCCAAACACATCATGCAGTAGCTCCATCGAAAGGTGAGCAGTGTGTGCCGTGGCACCATCTTGCTGGAAGTATGCATTAAGTATTTCCATTTCGTTTAGCTGTCCAATAAATGGATACAGAATTTCTGAACAGTATCGTTCAGCATTTATCGTGTTCTCAAAGAAAATGGGGCCGACAATTCGCTTTCTTGATATTGCAACTCGAACGCCGATTTTCTGGTCGTGCAATGGTGTTTCATGAATTTTTTACCGAGCTATCGACACACTATTGCCACGATCCCAACTCTGTCACAGTATTGACACGATCGAGTTTAAACTGGCTGAAACTGGCTTAGCGCGCATATACTGGCTATAGCACGTTGACTGCGGAGACACTTTTCGAACGCACTGTGTGTGTGTGTGTGTTACATGAGCAAAATACACACTACTTTTGTTTTTCATATTAACAAGCAGGTTTTCAACATTACTATTACATACAGAAAATACTTCGTTAGTTGTAAGTTTTATGTATATACACAGATACCCCCCCCCCCCCCCCCTAACTTAACCATCTCTTACAGTATGATAAGCAATGTAATTATACTGTACAGGTTTTTAATAATACTATTTAACCAGACCAGTGAGAATTATAACACTAACTTTAACCGAAGTAGTTGTAGTTCGTAGGTAAGCTCAAAGATTTTTTTATAAATGTTTGTAATGCTTCAAAGGCGTTAAACTCGTCCATCGATGAGACCATGCAATTTGTTAATTAATTGGAATGATTCATATCGGGACATATATTATGAGTCTTTATTATTGAAAGCCATTTTATCAGTAGTTCGCAAACAATTTCACAGAATACAAGAATAGGGCGTTACCGCTTGGAAAAGTGGACTGAGGAGATTGTGCGCGGAGATATTCGCAGGCCTTTGATCGATGTATTCTGCAGTGGAAGTGTCTTTTTTTCTTTAATAATTAACTTTGCTCCAAGGAAGTAGGTAATTTTCCCGAGTCTTCTCGCTTCTACGAGTTTAGGGAGCTTTTCTGTACGTCGTTTCTGTAAGAGTTTCTTCACATCCGTCGTCATTGACGAAAATTAGATCCTTTCAACTTTCTTGTTTTTGAGTATTAAATCTGGCCGAGTTTCATCCACGCGTATTCAGTCACGTCTTTGACTCGAGTTTTTTTGGGGTTGTGGAATTTGTTCATTTAATGTGTAGAGGCATTTTTTTATCTTGATGATTCCCCAAATTCAGTCAATCCTTCATTATTATTATTATGGCCTCCATCTTTTCCTTAGTTTCTTCGTTCGTGCCTCTACATTTCAGCTACTTCCATTATGATTAAGTTAATGGCTACGTGAATTATCGTCTAAGCTGTTTAATTTATTCATAATTGAATCGTATTCCATTTTTATCGCCTCCACACTGTGATTGTGGTTTAGTAACCGAGTTTAGGTTAGATTTAAGGTCTCTTATCTTTTATCGTCTGCGTAATGGAATGCTCTTTTCGAACTCTGTATTTCAGTTTGGCACTGTCCCCTCTTTAACAATCCTCCTTGTACAATTTTTGTTTTACTTCTTCAAGGTCTTTAATTACACTATTACTTTTGTGTACAGTAGTAGATCCAAGAGGAAATTATATTTATTTCATAAGTTCTTCATTTCAGATCTTGGGAGGACATTTTGAAAAAAATTTATACAGTACACTTAAAATTCGGTCGTATGTTCACGAGTTTGAAAAGTCTCGTTCGTTCGCTCACCGACATTCCCATTCGATTCTGCGCCAAAGAATGAGAAAGTGAGAATTTCCAAATCGGTTTGTTACCAATTCGTGTCACTCATTCTAATCCACGGCCTTTCCCACTTTGGTCCCGGTTAGGTTAGGATACGATAAGTTAGGCTCTGATTGGTTAAAATAAGCTAGGAAATATTAAACGTTCTCACTCATCGCCGTTTGACGCGAGTGGGAATGTAATGACATTTCCCAAATTGAGGAAAGCTTTTCTCAAATGTGAATTTTTCATTTTTGTACACTCTCATTTATGGACCACGAATGGGAATGTCATTGAGTGGGCAGTAATCGCTCGTTCGACCGTTCCTATATCTGTTATTATTGGCCCGAAGTATGAAATGGGTGGATCACTTAAATGTGGTGTCCCCAAAACTTAATATTAGCGGATAGACCTAGCGATTATAAGCGGTATTATTGTTTAAATTTGCCGTCATGGCGGCATATTCAAATACTGTATATATTTTTGATTTAGTCATAGATATGACATTTAATCTTATTTTGGGATAAGGTGATTTCGTAATCCATAATCCGGTAGGTTATAAGGTAGACACTGCCTACTCAGAATCTAGACATTATAGGCCTACCCAGAATCTAGACATTATAGGCCTACCCAGAATCAGCTCTCTCTAGGCTATTTTATTGGGAAGTATATTTAACTTAATTTTTTACACAATTAATTGATCAAGAAAAAATACATAGTACATAACCAGCTTAGTTTCTTATTTCCTTATAAATAATACTGTTTACAACTTACAAATGGTTAAAAAAAACCAGACAATCAGCCGAATTTCACCAGAATAATTAACTTGCCAAAAATATGTAAGAAAAGAGGCAAATTCTACTTTTAGTGACATTTTTACCATATTATTTATTAATGAATTAAATAAATATAATTTGTCCTAGTGTTCGATAACAATATTGGTTTTAAAATTGTCCATTTGAAATATAGGTCTGTGTTAAAAATTTCTATTTTTCTGTTTGAATATTTCCTAGCATCACCGCCTTCTGACGATGTTTTGGATATAAAATCTATGATATAATATACCATATCATTTACACATATTATAAATATGCATACACTTAGTCCATTGAATTAACTACCTGATATATCTGTCATTGCATGCTAATTACCATCAGTCTGATAAAAATTATTAGATTATAGGATAAACCAACATAATATATAGCAAGATCAGTAAAAATACGGAGATTCGCCTATTCTGACCGGAGACAAAGCTCAATTTCCGGAGACCTGGCAACCCTAGGCTAATAGGCCCAGACTGCCTACTGTTTTGTTAGTAGGACCTAACTAAGCCTTGATCTACCATTCTGTGAGAAGGTTGCTCAGCAAATTTGAATTGGATCATTATAATACTAGACTTCTGATTAACCCATTAGTCCCCATTGGTAGAATTTCCTACCGACAAAATTGGTTATTATTATTGCATCATTTTTTCTTGTATTCACGTTATCTTCGCTATGAGTCATTGATATGACGCAATCTAAACGATTCTCAAATCGATCCATTTTGAATGAATAGAATATTTCCTTTTAAAAGGAATACAAGAATTCACGCGAATACGAGAAAAAGGTGATGCAATAAAGACAAACAATTCTGGCGGTAGGAAATTCTACCACTGGGCACTAACGGGTTAATCAAAGGTGTCGGAGAGAGGCGCACCCAAATAAATTTGGAAGCACAAATTCAGTAGCTGTCCAGGTCTTGCTTCCCACTCACTGTCATTACTATTCGCGTTCGTGGTCCACGAGTGAGAATGCACAAAAGTGAAATAAATCCACATTTGAGAAAAGCGCTTTTTAATTTGGGAACATTCTCATTCGCGGCAAACGGCGCCGAGTGGAAATGTTTTATAGCATTTCCTAATCTAACATTAACCTAACTTATCGTATCATAACCTAACCCGGACCAAAATGGGAAAGGCCTAGTTTGAGATTTCACTTTCCCATTTTTGGGCGCGGAATGGAATAAGAATGACGGAGAGTAAGAGTAAACCCCTAGTCTAGGCCTACATCCGTATATAGCTATGGCAGTTTTCATTGTTTTTAAACAATTATTGTACACTTTAGATCAGAATCGGCCTGCCACTGATCCTTCTGTGATTCGCCTATTTCTTTTCATTTGGGGATTTTGGTGAAAGTTTTTATTTTAACGTCATTTTGTCCTCGTGACCCGCCACGCACGACTGGTTAGAGACTTTGCTTACAATACCTAACCTATCGACCTTTCAAATGTTGTGTGTCGATATAATGATTCATTTTATTAAAAATCTTTATTAGAATATTTTTGAGACAATAAATGGGCTTAACATAAGTATTAAAAATGAAAGTAACCCTATTTTCTCTACCAATCACCGTTTCAAATGTTTTGCCTCAGATTGGTTATAAAAAAAAAAAATTATATATTGAGTTTTATTTCATGAAGGGGAAAATGTAATGGGTCATTTAGACGTAGCTCAAATACCAGTTGATTTAAGAGTTATCAGTCTTCTAACCAATACGCATGGACCACTGGCCTAACCTTGTTACTTAACCGGGCATTAATAGTAGCCTAGATCTAATTAGGCCGAAACGACTGTAAGCTAGGCCCTACACTTTAAAAATACATGGAACATATTCGCTAAATGTAAGCCGCTTTCTTTTCGTCCAAACCTTGACATTCTTTCACTGACTTGGTCGGATTTTTTGGACAAAAAGAACGCGGCAACTTCAATTTGTGATGTTAAATGTAAACAAAACTCAGTTCGGTCCACTCTTGGCTAGGCCTACTACGTAGTTCAAAAGATAAAGGCTTAGCTATTCATTTAGACTGGTGGCATTTAACCTTTTTCACACTGTTGTTACCTCTTCAGCTAGTCAACGAAACCATAATTACCGCCATCCCCTTTTAAATGGCAAATATGGCGCCAGCTTTTTACTCCCCATAAAAGGCCGAATTACCCCTCGGGAGGTAATTACCCGCAGGTTAAATACACTGATGTAGACTCTCAACACGGCAGCAGGATCCTAACTTCAGGATTGTATCACGAATCCAGCCAATTACATTTCATTTGGAAAACCTGAAGCCACTCGGGCCTATCGAGGTAATCCAAGTCATGAGCTACATTTTTTAATAATAATAAAATCTTACAAGACATCAAACTCAAGTCAGCTAATTAACATAAAACTATTTACTACCACTATAGTAGCCTATACAACTGAAGCAAAGAATATACACCATATACAATCTACAAGCTATCTTTCACTCATGAAAGTGTCTAAATTTTTCTTAAAATTAGCTAATGAGCTACTGTTTACCACATCATATGGCAAGTCATTCCAAAAATCTACTACTCTATGACTGAAAAAGTACCTTCGTAGATCAAGTCCACGAGTTATTCCATCAGTATCTAGTGAGAAAAAGTTGCATACATCTAAATTTGTCCAAAGCTGAAAATTAAGGTTGAATAAAGCCTAGACGCCCAAAATTGCAATAATGGAAGGTCAATTCTTTACATGAGGCTTATAAGCTTGTAAATTTAATTTAGCATAGTCCTCTAACATCAGTAAAATATTTATTTCCTAACATCCCCATATAAAAAAAAGATGATGTTAGTCAGCTAGAAGGGATTCAGAGAAGCTTCACAGCCAAGACCAATGGCTGCAAAGAACTAACGTACTGGGAAAGGTTACACAAATTAAACCTATATTCACTGGAAAGGAGGAGAGAGAGATACACTATTATTTACACTTGGAAAATAATGGAGAAACTAGCCCTTAATCTTACTCTGAACCCTATAACCCCCCAAACAACAGTGGAAAGTAGAAAAGGAAGACTGTGTCGTGTTCCCAAATTACAGGCTAGACAGGGAACATCCTTAACCCTGAAGGAAAATAGTTTTGTTGTGAGAAGCCCAAGCCTGTTTAATCAGCTGCCCAAAGAACTAAGGAACACAAGTGGTGTTGCGGTGGAAATCTTCAAAAGATGATTAGACGCCTGGCTCAGAACAATTTTATATGAGTCGGGCGTACTTGGCTATGCGAGGTGGAGAGTACGAGAAACCAACTCTTTACTTCACCAGGCCAACTTGAGAGGAGAGGCGACAAGCTTGACCTTCGTGAAATGAGAAATCATCGCAGGGAACACTTGAAAGGTATATGATCCTAAATAATGCAATGAATTCCCGAAATGCCTTTGATTCTGCAGACGACAAATTGTTTATTTACATAAAAGTAACTAGTTTTCTCAAGCCACCTCCGAAACTGGACTTGGCAAAACCCAGTCTAGTTTGTTTTGGCGTAAAAGAAAGCGACAATTTGTGTTGACTTAGTTTGACGAAAACAGCTTTAATGTTCAGTACATTTTTTAAATAACTGTCCCTGGACTAGATAGACTAAGTAAATCAACTGACTTTATCAGTTATGTAGTAGTCTAAGAAATAAAATGTTTTGTTTATAAGTTAATAATCTTTGTTTAATAAAGAAGATAATGTTTAATAAGAAATTTAATTACGTTAAATAATTGTTTTGTTATAAAATGCTAGTTGGCAACATCCCGAAATGGTCTAGCTCTAGAGGCAGAGAAAAGCAGAATGCCCAAAAACGACAGTTATCAATTTATCGGACGGCTGTTGGCCTAATAAGGTTTTTTTTGGTATCAAGATGTTTTTGTAAATTTAGAATATTCTCTCTCTCTCTCTCTCTCTCTCTCTCTCTCTCTCTCTAGTTCGGGTTGGGCCTCGGTCACTAGTGGGGTTCCTCAGGGTTCCGTTTTGGGGCCACTGTTGTTTATCATTTACGTAAATGATATCGACGGTGGCATCGTCAGTCGGATCACCAAATTCGCTGATGACACCAAGCTTGGGGCCAATGTTGGGACGCCCGAAGCGATCGAGGAACTGCGTGCGGACCTAGGTAGGATAGGAGAGTGGTCCGAAAAATGGCAAATGCCGTTTAACTTGGGTAAATGCAAAGTGATGCACATTGGCTACGCCAATCCCAAGTCGGACTACTCGATGTTGGGTAGTAATATCGAGGTGACTGATTTAGAAAAGGACTTGGGTGTGCTAATTAGCAGCGACCTTAAGTTTACGAAACAGTGTGTAGAGGTGGAAAAGAAAGCCCAGAAACTATTGGGTTATATCAGGAGGCAATTTCAGTTTCGGAACAAGGAGATTGTGCTCTCACTGTACAATTCCCTTGTTCGGCCGCACCTGGAGTATGCTGTGCAGTTCTGGTCGCCCACCCTCAGGAAAGATATTGAGAGGCTGGAGCGAGTGCAGGCGAGGGCCACAAAGTTAATCCCTTCTGTTAGGCATATGGGCAATGTTCCCTCTAAGGTGTGCGCGTGTGCGCGCGCGCACGCTTTGTGAAACCCGCGCGCACAGCAAAATAAAATGCGCACAGGCTCAAGCGTTTCATGAGTCACGACATTAAATGAAGTAATTTAAAAAATTTCAGTTTAATGAATTCTGTAAAGAACAAATTAAAAAACCGTTTGAAAGAAAATCATTTGGACATGCTCATGCGAATTAAAAGTTACTTGAATGATGACGGATGTATTACTCTTCATAGAGTTTATTTGGAATGGACAAATGCTAAAAATCGTAGGGAGAAATCATAATCATACTTAAATGAAAGGCACTTTCATTTAATGTTATTTTGATTATATTTTATTTTATTGAATTTTATTATTTTTTATTTTATTCCTATTTTGTGAATGGATAAAATCATGTATTAATCTTGAAAGTCTATTTTAAATTGCTAAATGCTAAAATTTGTTTTGAGAAATGATAACTAAAATAATCATTTTCAATTAATGTTGTTTTAATTTTATTTCTTTATTTTGTTGAATTTTATTTTACTATTTTTTATTTTATTAATATTTTTAGAATGGATAAAATGTTTTCTTTCATAAGAATATATAATATTGTAAACAGTTTTTAATATCCATTTAATAGTACCGTAATGATCAAGCTATCACCTTATGGAAATAATATTTATTAAGTATTTAATATTTATATATATTTAATTTTGAAGATAATAGCGCTCAGAAAAGTTTGCACAATTTTTCACCATGAATCTAAATGTATGCACAACGAAAATTTCTTGCGCACACGGACTAAAAAAAATTAGAGGGAACATTGCATATGGGGCTACAATCGACGGTTACGCGCCCTGAACTTGTTTTCGCTTGAAACTCGGAGGCTGCGCGGTCAACTGATCGAGGTTTTCAAGCTCTTACGCGGGTTCAACGATGTCGATTTTAGAAGTATGTTTAGTTTAAATGATAACCCAACTCGCAACAATGGTTGGAAGTTGGATTTGAAACGGTTTAGGACTAGTGTGTGTGGGAATTACTTTACGTATAAGATCTGTGACACATGGAACAGGTTACCTTCGGAAGTTGTGAACAGTTCCTCTGTGGATCAGTTCAAGAAAAGGTTAGACCAAATTTTGCACATTATTTGAGTGTGTAGAAAATTTTCCGTGGCACCCGTTGCCATTGGTACCTCCTCGGTATGGGCCGCAAGGCCTTTTGAGGTACTTCTTTTCCTTGTAACTCTCTCTCTCTCTCTCTCTCTCTCTCTCTCCTCTCTCTCTCTCTCTCTCTGCTAAATGTTAACGCTAATTTACCCCCTCGCATTACCCCGTTTGTGTAAAGTGTTTCGGTATAAATAAAAAGTCAGTTAAAGAATAAATGAAGTTTAATTTATACCCAGTTTCTGCGCATTGTTCAAGAATATATATGTTTATTAATATAATTTTTCACCGGCTCACGTTATCCGTTTTTCTAAAGTACTGTATAGTGAAATCGAGTGTAAAGAGAGATAGCAAACGATAAAAAGAAATTGAATAAAGAAAGAACAAATAGTTAAAAAGGCAAAAGAAGAAGAAAAGAATCGATTCACTGCAGATATTATTCCGGATTTTAGTATTATTTCGAAGTAAAATGTCATTTAACTTAGTTCAGTTAAGATTTTGTAATTTAGGTTCGGTTTAGGCTTAAGTACGACCTAGGGCGGGGGTCGGGAATCTTTAACAGCTTGAGAGCCACATTAAGTCGTAAAAAAAATAATCAGGAATAAAGAGCCGCAGGCATAATAAATACACAGTTTTATTATATTATCATAATGCAATAAACCCGCTTATGTTCGGTAGAGATAGTATATAATATATTAATGATAATAATAAATAAATTAATAATTGAAAGAAACGTACTGATTTGTATTATTCATACGTGTCTTATTTCGAAATTTTTCGTTTTAACTTAGTCAAGTCTCTACTCGATATCCTAATATATTTATAAGTTACAAGAATTGATCTTCGGAGTCACAGGTTTGCCTGAAACTGGAAATAATCTAAACTTTAGACGAAAGTTTTAAAAGCTGGTTTTCAATGTTTTTCAATGTGCTGAATTAAAAAATGATACTCATTTCTGTCGCAAATGATTTGTTAGAGAGTTATTGAAGCTTAAAGCTTTTAAAACTTTTTACCCTTTTTCCCTTTTTTATTTGGCGGACCCCCCAGTGGGAACCGGGAGTTTTTGGGTGGGTAGAATCACAAAAATGAGTGGTTTCCGATGATTTTGAAAGTCAGATTAATACAAAACACATCAAAAACAATAGGAAAAAAACAAATTTCACCTTCAAAATTGGCCGAACCTAAAACAACCTAAGCAAACCTAACCTAACCCCTAACGTTAGGGGTTCTGTAAAGCAATTTTTTGATGGGTAGAAAATAAACCAAACCCTTTATCAGGATATAGGCTTAAGCAGGGATGGGTGGCGTACTGGGAAGTTTGTTTTGTAGGCCTAAAACTCTAAACCTTCCAGTCTGTCTCATAGGTTTACAATACCTTGGGTAACCTTGGTTTTGCTTCTGCCCAAATTGTTGTTCATTCTGACGAAGGTCAAGTTTGTTGCTTCACGTTAGACCTACAGGTTGACGTGAAATCCGACCCACGACCCACCACGGGTAGTCAGAAACTACAAAGTCCTTGCCCAGACTCGATCTCGCGACCTCCAATCAGCAGCCCAGCATCTTAACCACTAGGTCACCTAGGGCACCCATTTATCTACCAACCTATTATTTCTGGAAGGATGAATAGCTGGATAAGCTGCACGCCGTTTGCTTTCGTTGGGAATCGAACCTGGGACTGATGGATTCAGTCAGCGATGACCACTGCAGCACCGAGGCGCGTGTTATTTTATGCGAGTTTGAATGATGGTTCAGTATATATATATATATATATATATATATATATATATATATATATATATATATCGCACCGTTAGGCCATAGGAATATATTTATAAACTCTGGCTTAATTTATTTGTAACGTACCGTACTACTGGTATGCGTATGGATGTAGGCTAAACAAATCGGCAGTGCCTTAGCCTAGGCACGGCTTTAGTAGTAGTAAATTAATTAAGTCAGTGACGTATTGTTCAGCAATATAATGAAGTTCTTATGTAAGAAATGCATTAGTTTCTGTACGCAGGAGTTCAGTTCATAGGGCCTAGGCCTAGGTTTTTTTCTCTTTCTTTTCCAGTAAGCCTACGCCTATAAATTGAGAGGGGGCAGTAGCTTATTTAGCCTATCTTCAATATAGGCTCAGGCATCTGAGCTGTAGCTTAGATGTTACTTTATATTGTTGAAAAAATGTTGGGCTAGGGCCTACTTATAGCCTTTGAGTCTGTATTGACACATTAATCCTTAATCCCTATAATAGCCTTAGTTCCTAATTAACCACACTATTCTTCATACTTGGTAAACCAAAATTTTAACGGAACAAAATAGGCCTGGTAAGAATTTAACGAGCTACGATGCCCTGCTGACCTTTAAATACTCTAGGCCCAATGGACCTTAGGCCTATTTGATGTTGAATAAAAATTGACGAATAAATAGGCGCTTGGTTAAGGGTAGGATAACCGAGGCTAAGCCTAGGATGTCTTTGAGGCAGAGCCTACCTCATTCCAGATCATTTAACGGCGTACTGATCTAAATCTATGCTTATTACTAAAAGATAGTAAGCTTCTATCCTTGTGCTATATTTTTTATGAATTAGGCCTAATTGTGGTAGGAAATATTTGTTATAGGTCAGATGAAAGTTTTGCTTTTACTGTACGTGGGTGTGCCAGATAGGCCTATATTTAGGTTTGGTCAGGTTAAGTTAAGTTTGTCCTTCGCAACATCTAAGATCATGTGACAGTTGTCACAACATAATTCCTAAGTTAAGAAGTGCCATTGTCACCCCTTGAGCCAAAATCACCCCATGTTCTTTTTAAGACGAACAGTATTTTCTAAGCAACAGAGTACCTTAAAATAATAGGCTCTATTGTAATAAATTTAATGTTTTTAAGTAGGCCTACTTGTAGGGGGTATTAGTTTTTCTTCTTTGTCGGGGGTATTAGTTTTTCTTGTTTGTAGGGTCTATTTAATTAAGAGGGGAATTTGTACGTTGTTAATTGAAGAACTATTTTTAAATAAATCTTCGTTACGGCACCGTATGCCTATTCAAAATTTTCATATTATAACTTAGAGGCTCTGATGGGCAATTATATTTTAGTCCTAACCTGATAAGTTTGAGTACTTAAGCTACATAAAATTGTGAAAGTTATTAAAACTGGGCCTACTGAACGTTTAAATCATTGGAGATTATCTATTTTCACGTAAAAAAAAAACGTCTTATTTTTACACCATCTTTGGTGACTGTAAAATGAATGTGTGTATATTGGATATAGATGATACAATTACTGTTAAAAGAAAAAGATTACAGCAAGGACGGTATACTGTAACTTTGACCACAGGTACTCCCCACCCCAATAGATTTTTTCAGATTCTCCAGTAGATAACGCTAGGTGGAAGTTTGGGTCCCGTTTTAGTAGTTAGGCCTACCAGTATTAGTTCTCGTACGATCTACGGGTACTGACGGTAAGACAAATGAAGTCCCATGCGCGTACGTAAGTACTATTTGTTAACTACCTATTTGTTCATCTCTTATTATTTCATGTGTCAGTGTTGAGTTAAAAAAAAAAATTCAAATATTCATCATACTGAAAGGTGTTTAACCTTCAATGGCTGTGGGCCACGGTGCAATCTTAAAATCGTCTGTGGGCCGCCTTAACTTGCGAATAATCTAACGGCTGCACACACACACACACACAAAGAAAAATGTAAGACCTCACATTCATATTTCTCTAA
The DNA here is from genome assembly GCA_023014485.1 of Bathynomus jamesi. Lineage (NCBI taxonomy): Eukaryota > Metazoa > Arthropoda > Malacostraca > Isopoda > Cirolanidae > Bathynomus > Bathynomus jamesi. The sequence continues at coordinate 301,364 of JAJOZX010005135.1, forward strand.
GCCCTTGCGGCTAAACAGATTTTCATAGCTTGTAGTAATTGAATTTGTGGGTAGGCCTATTCGTTGTTTCTAGTTGGAGTGCTTCCCTGTTCAGTCTTACCTGGGCTTACGCAAGTAGACTTATGAGCTGCACTTGGTCTTAAGTGAAGATTTTTAGCCCAACGATTGGCCTTGTTAATCGATGTGTACGCCTAGTAGGCTTCAGTAGTACAGCATGGCTTAGTTGTGGAATATATCTACCGTATTTTACGCCTCATAAGACGCTACAAGTGGTAAGACGCGCACTATATTTAGCAAAGAATATTTAGGAAAAAAATATTTCGAAGATTTATCAGCATGACAAAAAATATATTCCCATAACTTTATTAAAAGAACATTAAACAAAATAACATATGAGCCCTGAAGTAATTTTTGGAGACGTTTTTCAGGGAAAAAGTAGCGTCTTATGAGGCGTGAAATACGATACTTGATATTTTTAATAAATATATGAAAGTCCGACAGGGTCTGCAGGAATTATTTACCTATCAAGGCCAAACTGGTAGGTTAGGCCACAAGTTGATGATAATAGGCTACTTAAGTTATGTATGCCTAATAATTTTACACGAGCCTATCATGAATACATAAATAAGTCTACTAATGATCTCGCTATTCCATACAATTTTAAAAGTAGACCCGTTAAATAACAAGCCTACGCCTGTAGGCTTCCAGGTGGGGAAACACATGTAGGGCCCTATATAGGCCTATTTTGTTTGATAAGTGCTACCTAAACTCGGAATATAGCATTTAACGCGCGTTAAACCCATGATTTTAACCTATGTTAATCGCATTAGTTTTAATGGATATAATCATTCTGACGCAGAGCTATACAATATTAAACATTCTAACTACAAAAGCCTATTTAGTCTCAACAAAATATAGCCAAAAATTTATTCTGTTTGAAATTTAATCAGTCATTATTATTGTATTTATTGTTATAACCATCGAGTTGTGATGACTTCCGGTTAGGAAACACACACACACACACACCTTGGTTTTGCTTCCGCCTCATTCCGGGGAAGGTCACGTTTGTCACTCCACCTTAGACCTACAGTTTAACGTGAATCCGAACCACGCCCGACCAGCGTCTTAAGCACTAGGCTACCCAGGGTACCCATTTATCTACCAACCAATTTATTGCGTGGAAAGATGAACAGCTGGGTTTTGCTGTGCGCCGGCTACCGTCAGCGGGTCTCGAACCCCGGGCCGATGGATTCGTAGTCAGCGACGCTAACCACACCACCACCGAGACGCATATATATATATATATATATATATATATGTAAAGAACGACGCTTGTATAGAAGAACGTTCCGCACAAGATGAGGAGGGAGAACGAACAAATGAAAAATGAGGTAACCACCCTGGAATCGAACCCAGGATCTTCCGATTGCCGGTCAGATATGCTAACCACTACACCATGGGCCTCGATTAATCAGAAGTCGTAATTCTTCTACATACGAGCAGAAACCAATGCCCTGAGGGGGCACCCCATCGCATGCCGCACATATATATACATTTTAACTGCAAACAACACAGTATAATTAATGTAAAGAACGACGCTTGTATAGAAGACCGTTCCGCTCGTATGTAGGAGAATTACGACTTCTGATTAATCGCGGCCCATCGGAAGATCTCGGGTTCGATTCCCGGGTGGTTACCTCATTTTTCATTTGTTCGTTCTCCCTCATCTTGTTCGGAACGTTCTTCTATACAAGCGTCGTTCTTTACATTAATTATACTGTGTGTTGTTTGCAGTTAAAATGTGTGTGTATATATATATATATATATATATATATATATATATATATATATATATATAGGAATGAACTCGGAATGGTTCCCTGAGGTTTTTTATGATACACACACACCGTGCATGGAACAAGGACCTCTTCTAGGAAAATTAAATTCACTATAGTCCGAGTAAGTAATGGTCGGGTTAACATCATGAAAAAGAAAAAACTATAGTGTGTGTCATTTACCATTACTTATTCGGACTATAGCGGATTTAATTTTCCTAGAAGAGTTCCTTGTTCCATGCATGGTCTGTGTGTATTATATATACACAAACACCTTTCAACCTTTCAAATGTTCCGCGCGATGATTCCTCATTTCACGAAGGTCAAGCTTGTCGACCCCCCTCTCGAGTTGGCCTGGTGAAGTAGAGTTGGTTTCTTGTAGTCTCCACCTACCATGCCAGATATGCCCGACTCATTTGGGATTGTTCTGAGCCAGGCGTCTAATCTTTTGAAGATGTCCACCGCAACACCACTCGTGTTCCTTAGGTCTTTGAGCAGCTGATTAAACAGTCTTGGTCCTCTCACAGCAAAACTATTTTCTTTCCGGGTTAAGGATGTTCCCTGTCTAGGCTTTAATTTGGGAGCACGACGGTCTTCCTTTTCTACTTTCCACTGTTTGGGCGGTCATAGGGTTTATATATATATATATAGCGAGGAATAAAAGGACGAAGAGATGGTATATGTTTATTTACAAACGTTTCGGGAATTTTCATTTTCCATTATCAGTGAAACATTCAAGAAATGAAGGTCGCAGTTTGTTTTTGTCCATTTTCGTTAGATGTTTTTTGAGTCTTTGTACCTCTTCAACGTGACTCGGTCGTATCTTTCTATAATAACTTGATTTAAGGGTTTGTTCTTGGGGAAACGTAGGTTAGCGAGGAATAAGAGGACGAAGAGACCTTCATTTCTTAAATGTTTCACTGATGATGGAAAATGAAAACTTCCAAAACGTTTGTAAATAAACATGTACCATCTTTTCGTCCTCTTATTCCTCGCTAAGCTACGTTTCCCTAAGAACAAACCCTTCAATCAAGTTACACACACAGTATATGCGCCTCGGTGGTGTACTAGTGGTTAGCGTCGCTGACTACGAATCCATCGGCCCGGGTTCGAGACCCGCCGACGGTAGCCGGCGCGCAGCGATAGGCAGCTGTTCATCCTTCCACACAAAGAAATTGGTTGGTAGATAAGTGGGTACCCTAGGTGGCCTAGTGGTTAAGGTACTGTGCTGCTGGTGGGGGCGTGGTTCGGATTCCACGTTAAACTCCAGGTCTAAGCTCGAGTGAAAAGCTTGGTCTTCGTCAGAATGAACAATTCGGGCGGAAGCTAATCAAAGGTGTGTGTGTGTATATATATAAAATGTGAAAATTACAGTTTAACGTAATTATAATGTTTTGTAGGTAGGATTGTATTAAGATTTAAAATGTGTAAAATTTGCAGATTTGCCCAGTTAAGTGTTAGGAAGTTCATTATGCCCAAATGACCAAGAATTCATAAACTTCATAAGTATCTTGCTTAATCTGATCTAAGTCATTTTGTACGTGTTAAAAGGTAGCCTACTGTATTTTTATTTTGGTATTTCGTAGTTATGTTGTGTAGGCAGAGAATTAGTGGTTGGGTGGGAGACCGCCCTCCGCGTCCAGATGTAGTGACCCGTGGTTCGGATCCCACGTAAAGTTATAGGTCTCCTCCGTCATATGGCTTTAGATTTTCGCACTTCCTTTTGTCCCGTAAATTTAACTGACTCTTCCCCCCCCCCCCCCCCCCATTGCCCCTTTCCCCTCGTCCCCCCTGAGAAAAAGTTTAAAAACCAAGAAACTTTTTCTTGATAATACCTGAAATATTCAAATGGTGACGTCTATGTGGGTACCAGTGACGCAGGAGAGTTGTAGAGTGATCATGATCCACTTGGTAAAATAGTAGACCTTCAACTTAGACTTAATGAAAAATAATCCCTGGGCCTATACCCATTAAACGTAGTTAGGGAATACCAGACGTTTGTTATTGACGGTAATCATAAGTGATCTAGCCTATGCCCCAGTAGGGTCTTAATAAAATACCGTACTAAATGCTGTCGTAGGCTTCCATTATTTCTTTAATTACATATTCAATTTTTGTTCATTAGACACGCCCACGTAGGTCAAAATTTGCACCTAAAGTATCCATTCTAAACGCAACTAGGGCATACCAAATGGAAGAACTCGAGGGCATAAGAACATTAGAAAACAAACTCGTAGACTGGATCTACGAAAATACTTTTTCAGTCTCATCGTACAGGGTGATCAAAAAGTCTATGTGCACCTATGTAGTAGAGTTTTGGAGTAACTTGCCATATAATGTGGTAAATAATAACTAGTTAGTTTTAAGAAAAAAAATTGGACGCTTTCATTAATGAAATAAGTTTGTAAATGTATACTTTAGCTAGACTACTTCAGTAGCTCTGTACAGGGTGGGCAAAAAGTGTCTGTGAAACTTAGATATGTAAATACTTTGAAGGGATGCCCAGACTTTTTGCCCACCCTATACATAGTTTAAGCGTAATTATCCGACTTGAAATAGAGATTTTGCAAAATTTGCGAATAAAATGTAGTTTAGGATCATTTATCCAACTTGGATAATCTCGATAGGCCCGAGTGGCTTCATGTTTTTCAAATGTAACGTAAAAAATTCACAATAGGCTTGGCCTGGTCTCCAAACGTAACCTAATACATACGAGTACACAGGACACAACCAAGGTTAGGTCTCTGCCACAAATCCTGAGGCAATCGGTAAAACATTAAAAAAACATTGTTTTGATCTCGAAAACAAGCTAGAAAACTTACCATTTAATTTTTAAATAGGCCTATTCGAGGCCTTCCTTTTCCAATGACATGTTAAGAACAAATAAAGGGATCACCTGAAGATCAGGGCCCCCAGCCGCCTTTAGTTAGCTTTATAAGGCTAACTAACGAAACTATCACGACCTAACCTAACCAATCGTCAAGGGCGTACAGTTGACCTAACGATTGGTTAGGTTAGGTCGTGATATTTTCGTTAGTTAGCCTTATAAGGCTAACTAAAGAAGGCTGGGGGCCCTGATCTTCAGTGATCCAATAAAATAGCGAGTCAAATGAAAATGCATGCTTTAAAAGACTAGTTGGCAACTATTATGGCATTTCCTATTTACAGTAATGATTTTGAACAGTTATACATATATGTAAGGTGGAGTGACAAGCTTCATCGTCAGAATGAACAATTCGGACGGAGGCTATTTGGAAATGACTTTTAGCCTGACATTTCTTTTTGTCATTTAGAGAAAATAGTTGACGCACGGTATTAGTATTAAACAGAAGTTGGTTTAAGTTAAGGTAGGTCATGCACATTACGGTCATGGGTAAGGGAAGGTTTAGTGGGCACAGCCGCACTGTTTAATTGTTATGGCTTGGCACGCGTTATACATATACAGAGAGAGATTGAGTGAGTGAGTGAGTTGACAAAAGTAAATAGACACTATGACGATTGTTTGTCAAGAACAAATGTCAAAGGTCATCAATGAAATGTGAGAACGTGTGTGTGTCCCCTTTACATGATGGAAAGGGTATAACAGCACGATTCTAAATATATTCATTCGATAAATCTGTTATTTATTCAGTTTTATCAAATCAAAACGAAGAATTGCAAGTGTACACACACACACACACACACACACACACCTTTCAACCTTTCAAATATTCCGTGCGATTCCTCATTTCACGACTCTTCAAGATGCCCGGTGTTTCTCGCGTGTCTAGTGATCGTCTCCATATCCAATATAGGGGCCCAGCGATTGCATTCTTGCAGTTCTTGATCAGTGGCATTCCATTTATGCAGTCCTGCCGCTTAGTGTGCTTTTAGTTTCCCTATAGCTCGCGTAATATCATCTGTCGGAAGTCGAAGTCCGTTATACTCCCCCTTGTAGTTCTTCAAAGAAAGCGTTTGTATCGCGTATCAGTTTGTCAGTTTTAGGGGTACTGAAAGATGATTCGTACTGAGCTCAATATTTCAGATACGTCTGTTAGATCATCAGATAAAGCAGTCTTCGTTTTTCAAAGGTCCGATAGTCGCATGGTTTTTCGACTTCCTTTTTGCAAAATTATGAAAGTACTTTGAATTAACCTTTATCGCTTCTACAGTAGCGTCGTCGTCGTCGTCTTTTTCTGTATGCTTCTCAATTAGTTCCTGTATGACGCCATCGATACTCTGCAGGTTTATCATTTAATATTTTTCTGATGTTATCTTTACAGTTACTTAATTTTGCAGTCACTCTTTTTCTCTTTCGGAACAATGACCTCTTTTGTCTCGAACCTGCTTCTCTTTCCTCTTTGTTGTATTTTTGGGATATGTGTCTCCACAATTTCCAGCGTCTTCTCCTCTAAGGTCATTAGCATCTCTTCCGTTGTTTTGGCCTCGAAAATGGGTTTCCAGTCTATTACCTCCATGCTGGATGCAAAATCTTCCTAGTTTATAGCTTTGGAGTGAAAATTAAAAATTTCGAATTTGCTTCTTTTTGTTGTTCGTATTTCCTTTCCTGTTGCTTTTACAGTATATTGGCTGTTATTTCAATAATGTTGTGGTCCGATATTATAGTTGGGGATATTTCTACATTATCAATTAGGTTGCTGTTGTTTGTGAATACCAAATCTAGGCAGTTGTTTTTGTGGTTTCTGTTATTTCTTGCGTTAACAAATTCATCAGCTAGAGCTAGTAGCATTTTTACTTGTTTCTGGTCTTCCCGTGTGCCCTCCTTGTCCTGGTGTATACATATATTGTTCCTATCCTTCTACATTTCATGAATGGAAAATTAAAATCACCACAGAGGAAAATATTTGGGGTTGGAGAGTGTAGATCTTTTACCAGTTTCTTACCTCTGTAATGGAATCTGAAAATTTTGAGGTTGGCGTGTTTCGGAGTCTGTACAGTGTACATTACAATTAGTACCATATTTAATTTTTCAACTTTTGCTGCTACACATTCTACGTAGCTGTTTGAGGTATTTATAGTCATTTCTGCCATATGCCTTTCGCGTGTGTAAATAGAATGTTGGTTAGGATTATTTTTATTTTTTCCATTTCGTTTTTACATACTTGTTTCCCATTCATTTTCCAATGGTGGTGCCGGTTTCGTTGCCTTGTGATCCTCCGAGAATTTTCCTCTCTATCTGTTGTCCCGATATCGCGTGTAATGGCTTTCTGTACGGGTCTCGGATCTCCGTATTTGTCAGTTGGCTTTGTATTTGTTGGATGGTATTCAATAGTTGAATTGTGTGGGCTACATCTAAAAAATTGGTAGCCCTCTTTGTTGCTGGTTTCGTCCGCTCACCTGTCGGGTTCCTTTGAGGGTGGTGGTGGTGGTGGTAACGGCATTTTTGTCTGTATTTGCGCCTCCCATATCTTGCATAGGTGTTGCAGACAGTAAGATGGTGGAACTTGCAATTTTTTTTTTAATTTTTTCAATATCCTCTTGTATAATGTGTGTGACATAATGTGGGATGTGCATAGATGCATTGCCCATCCCGATATCTGTAGTACCCTTTTGCATATTATTTACATACGATATTTTCTACGCTTCTACTTCTTATCTGATTATTACTTTTACTTTTCTTTTATCTATGTCTTCATTCCGTATTATGTTGTTATTCGTTATTTCCTCCTCTCTCTCATCCACCCGAATTTTCATTGGGACATTTCCGGACTCTGTTTCCCCATTATTTCCTTCGATTTTGTAACACTCGAGTTTGCTTTCTCCATTTCTTTAAATACCGCAAAGGAGTTTACAGTCTGTGTACATCCGTCACACAGAAATTTGATTCCCACGATCTGTTTCGCGTTCGAGACGAAAGATATTCTCCTATCATCCCAATTCATGCAGATAAAGTCGTGCAGTTTTTGACACACACACACACACACACCTTGGTTTAGCTTTCGCAGAATTGTTCATTCTGACGAAGGTCAAACTTGTCACTTCACCTTAAACCTACAATTTAACGTGGAATCCGAACCACGCCCCACCAGCAGCCCAGCGTCTTAACCACTAGGCCACTCAGGGTACCCATTTATCTACCAACCACTTTCTTTATTGTGTGGCAGGATAACCAGCTGGGTTTTGTTGCGTGTCGCCTGCCGTCACCGGGTCTCAATCCCGGGGCCGATCGATTCGTAGTCAACGACGCTGACCACTACACCACCGAGGCGCATATATATATAATATATATATATATATACACGTGTGTGTGTGTGTGTTTTTGACAATAGTAGTAGATTATAGGTTTCACTGGTTTTTACGAAATACCGCTCTGCCCATACACCTAATCAAGGTATGAGCAGTTCGCAGTATCATTGCCAGGCACAGAGGGTGAACTTAGTAATGAGGCTTCCGAGCGCGGTTCATCACGAATAGAGTAACTTGTTTTAATCTGCTGCCAAAATTTATTATTATTAGGGCCTACCTAGCTCGTGTTGTTAGTTTGAATAAGCCTACGTGAAAGTGTAATTTGGAGCTCATTTATTTTTTAGAGTATTATTACTGATATTTGCTTAATCAAATGGTAGTAGAATTCGGGCCTACTTTGACAGCAGGGCTTGTAGGATTACCAGACTATAGGGGCCGACTATCCTTTGTTTACTTGCTTGGGATTTAGGCTGTTAACTGCTTTCAAGTTCTAGGTAGGTTAACAGCCTCATCGCCCAGCCTTTGTATGTTGTAGGCTGTTAAAGACTTCTAAGTAAATAATAGGGTCCTAACCTTAAAACAAAAGCTCTCTACTGGCGTAAACACCCACCACCACCACTACTTTAAATTAACTGTATGTTTCTAGATGAATATTTCGTTTAGGTTTTTGCTATAAACTGATAAACACAGTTCTTCCCTCCCTCCTGCCAACACGTTATGCTCTTGCCTCCACTGTACACAATCCTACAGCTAGTTCAAGGTTAAGGCGAATATACGAACGAACTCTGTGAATTATATTTTACAATTTGTGCATTTCATAACCAGTAGAGTAGACAGCTTCATTCTCTTGTTGGTGTATGTTCTCGACCCTTACCATACGTTAGATTATAGTGTGGTATTTTATATACGCTTTCAACGGATATATATATATATAAATATATAATATATTTTGTGTGTGTATATATATGTATTGTGTGTGTGTAACACAAGTTTCTCGGGGTACTATGCTGAGTTGTACCATATATATAGTTTTTTTTTAAAAGGCTGGCTAATTGTCGCATTATTGCCTTCCGTCATCTTCCACTGATTGTATTTAGGACTAAACCAAATTCTCAGAAAATGGCTGTTGACCAATGTTAATGGAGATTATTATCGGTGGTGGTAACTCTATAGGCCTGAGGCTAGTAAATGCAGCTCTTCCGAGAAAACACTGCCGTACGAGGCGTCTTTCCCTGTCCAAGTGATTAATAACCAAATGCTTACATTTAACATTTAGATTCTCGAAAAAAATGTTGTTTTTTCCCAGTCATTGGTAAGTCACTTCGTAGTTGGGGGGGGGGGATCTTGTGGTAACAAAATATGGCAGCTAATAGGCTAACTATTACCGAATCGTCGGCTAACCTCAGTTTGGTCGACACATTACGGTCCCGATAGGTTAGGGTTTCGTGCCCACAGCTTAAATGTTATGGTTGTGTGCGTGTTTATATATATATATATATATATATATATATATATCTTAGGGTTGCACCGATTAATCGGTAGGTAGTCGGTAATCGGCCTTTTGATCGATTAGTTGGCAAATGTATCTTTGTAGTTTCTCTTTTTATTAGGCAATAATCAGTTAATCTGATGATCAAGCCAAAAATCTTAATGCCTCTCCAAAAATCTCTTATCTCCAGCAAGTTCCTACATAAAGTTGGAAAAAATGTCATACAACCTCCTCCATCCCTTCATAATTCGTATTAATGCTCGTCTTTTATTTTTTTAACTCTATTTCTTTTATTATACAAAAAATATAAAAATACAGACCCAAAAAACACATTCAAAATAAAAGCAAAAAACAGGAATCTTGTTTTATTTTTTTATAAACCACTAAAAACTTTAATTTTTACTCTCAAGCCCTAATTGACGTTTGTCGTCAATCGTTTGGTTTACCTGACTCGGACTCAAAATATATTCTGTTACTCGATTGTTTTCAAAGGAAGAATCAAATTCAATCATGATTAATCAACCTAAGTAATTCAAATTCAACTCTGAACTTAGAATATTAAACGTAAACATTGCCTTTTATTGGGCAAATAAAAAATAGTATTTCAAACATTTTTATTATATTAACATTCAACGAGCTTACGTAAGAAAATTCAGAATATAGCTTGATGTAGTGCCCAACCCGTATTTATTTATGGTACTGGACACCCATTCTATTACGTTAATTCACTTCACGGGCACCCTTTAAGTTGGGCGTACCCGGTGATTTATCTCTTATTTTCGTCCAGGATGATTCGGCCTACCCAAAACGGATGGCCCTTTAAATTGATAGGCTAGGTTCCTTCGGCTTTCCACAAGCCTACTTTGAACGTTAATTTTCCCCAGCTAACAATAGGGGTCTATCACAAGGTTTTTATAACAACACACGCCCTCTTATAAATTTTATTAAATGTTACTCGACACAGTACATGCATTTAATAGTTTATTCTGAAGTAAATCTATAAATTTCCATAAATACAATCCAATCTTAACGTCAAAGACAAAGGTCACAGTTATATGAATTTAATAGTTTATTCTGAAGTAAATCTATAAATTTCCAGACAATACAATCCAATCTTAACGTCAAAGACAAAGGTCACAGTTATGTGAATTTAATAGTTTATATATCGAGGGGCTTTATATTTTAGTGCAACAAAAATAAATAACAAGAAATGAAGTGGTCGGAATTCGACCCAGATATTCAAAGAATTAATTTACTTACTACTGCGGAAGACAAAATTACGCTCACTTGTGCTGCGTACGGACCGTAGATTTACGGCCCGCTCAAAATTTTCAACGCTACAGTATATCAACTAACGGGACTTTCTTCTGAACCCAAATTGACGGATTCAGGAACTAGGGGCCCAGACGTACCCCGTTTAGCATTTACTTGGAGCCAAATTAAATTAATGGAAAGTTCACAAAACTCTTGGTCCGTTGGTTAACATTAATTAAGATACAATCAAATTATCGGTTAAGGTCGTTAACAATAACCTTTCTTTTGCACCGATTTCCGCGTAAGCTAATGACATGCAATACAAGTTCTTTATTTCAATTTAGTGACAATTTATACTTTCAGTTTTGAATTT